>OX465500.1:15112639-15645350 GCA_950022335.1 Eurois occulta | reverse complement strand
CCTGATGGAAAACCCAATAACACTATATGCTAATAACACGAGATTCGAAGCCAGGACCTCTTGCTCAGCAGTCGCGCTTGCCACTAGACCAGCGAGGCAGTCAACGGATGGAAAATTGATGGAGTTTGACGTTGCAAATTATTTTGTTATGAAAGTAAACAATGGCCCTCGTCAAGTAGTGGATATCTTGCAGCTGATAATAATTTGAATGATTTTAACACAGCATTGAATCAGTAACTACCATCACTAGTCTTGAGACAATGGTGAGCTCCAGAAATTTCCGAAGGTAAGACAGAATGCCGAAGAGAAGTTCTACATTAGTGGTTCAATATTTCACATGTAACCCAATGATTATTATTAAAACAATACAGGTATGGTTCTACATAGTTTCCACTTTTTCGGCTAACTCCCAAAGGGTGGAAATTTGTGACAGAAAAATGCAGTGCGGCAGCATTTTTTGGGTCGCAAATTGTTACTACACCTTTGGGATCCAGAAACTAATTTATTTTGTAAAAACCAATGTTGTATTTTTGACCTTGGAATATCTGAATTATTACTAGCTAGACTGGTGGTCAGCTTTTTTATGTTTAATGGGCCTACTCTTGACCTCAATCTAGTCCTGAGGACAGAGTTGAGATCGACGATGGAACGAGCTAACCCAAAAGAAGCCTATTAACTCGCGACTTAAATAGATTGGGGTCATATGAGCTTCTAATTATTTAGTTGGGTTCGGCTTTCAGTCTAACCGGAGGCAGCTGAATACTAGCATTTTGCATGGAGCGACTGCCTATCTGACCTCTACAACCCACTAATACGACAGTAATTATTCTTTTTGGCCCAAATTTTCGCCACTTCCTCAGTCCTCGTCGGTGGCAGCGGTCAGAGGTCACATTGACTATATTTTTAGATTAAAGAGGGCAGGATAGAGGTGAAATATAAGTTTACGTTATACATCCATGATATGCTGCCGCCCCGATAGTAACAAAGAGATTGAAAATATTTATTTATTTAAACTTCATGTACAATAGTGGTACATAGGCGGACTTAATGCCACAAGGCATTCTCTACCAGTCAACCTTTGGGTTAAATAAGAAAACATTGTGATAGGGTACAAAATAAATATCTAAAAAATAACTTCTTGTTTTCGAAAATTTATATACTTATATTAATACATTAGTATTAATATAAGTATATAAATTTTCGAAAACAAGAAGTTATTTTTTACACGTAGGTATATAAATAAAATAAACTAATAAATATTTTAATAAATACCAAAATAAAAGACAAGAAACCTAATAATAATTACCATTACTCGACTTCTAATTGAGAGCCATTTAAAAATTTAAATAATTATAATAGAGAATGCGATGAATTTGATGATTTTATATAATATAGCGAGCTATCGGGAGAAACGTCTTAAAAACAAGTCTCGGTGACACTTTAAAACAAAGTTATGTACAAGTAGTAAACGGACTCTTCATGAAGCCTTCAACCAAGCATTCTGTACATCAAATTAAGTAAGTCTACGCAAAAATTATTTGTGGTAAAAGACTTTTATTTTTGGTGTGAAAAATCACGCAGGCAGGATTCAATGCATCATGCTCAATGCGTCGCACTCAAAACATAGTGCTGATGGATGCGTTGAATAGTACGGGGTCAATAAAGGATTTAAAGATTTGTGAAAAAGTTAGAAATTTGACCCCCAATATCTCCGTAGCTCGAAGGTTCCCAGGTGTGTTCCAGAACAAAAAAATGATTGCAATGACGGCGTTTCGGCTTCGTTACGGTATTTTTACACCCATTATTTACCAAATCTGACTCGTACCGACAATCGGTTGGCTCTTGCTAGTTGATTACGCTTTTGTACGCGTTTCCCCATATTTTGAGGCGTATTTAAATGTCCCTAATTAAAGGTTCGCCCAAACCGACCAGACTGGCCTGCGGACACCGGGACTTTCACAGATAATGTACTGAAGTATCAGTTAAAGTCCTGTGTGGTCGGTTACAGAGTCAGGTCCGCAATTAGTCTGTACCGCAACCTTTCACCGTTTTACCGCACCCTTACCACGCTCAATAATATCATGATATTGAGTACCTATACGGAGTACAGGTGGACGCAGTTCTCCTAAAATAATCTCATAATCGCGCTTTATAGCGCCCTCGGGACGGAATCGGGCAAATTCGAGGTATTTCGCAATCGAAATAAAGCTTAGTTGCACCAATATCGATAATTTCATATTATTTATTGTTGTTACTTTAACTATAGATTACTTTAGGTATAGGAACAGTAACACACTTTTATGTGCTTGCCCAAATGGCATGTGGAAATTGTGGCAACTTATATTTTTCGGTAACTTATTTTTTTTAATTTTCCACTATAGATATCTCTGTCGTTAGAATGTCACTTTGTCAGTAAATGAAACTAATAGTAAACTGATTGTATAAATAGGTAATATTGGGTATAATAATAGGAAATTGTATAACGGAAAGTTCACTAAATCCTAAGCACATTTTCAAAGAGTTTTAACAAATTGGCCTTCACACCACACGCACATAAACCTTTTTGTATGTTTGTAAAAATATAATCTCTAGAACTACTGATTCGCTTGCAAAACTTATTTTCATTATAAAGCGTGTACCAGAGAGGTGTGGTCATATGGGTACAGGATGTGTTTCTGCCCATCAAACTGAACAACTTTCTTTATAGAACCATGCAAAATTGGCAGTTCGCACAGGAGACGTTTTGTCTGCGTCGAATTTTATACTTAAAGGCAATACTCTTACAGTCCTTTATTCGCAGAAAAGTGCGCGAGGATTTCTGCTTGGTGGAAACGGACCCTTTGAACGAGGATCTTTGTTCACGTTTTCTGTAGAAATCCTCAGTGTTTACTTCTGGTCATAATTTTGTTTCCTAAATCAACTTATCCATTGTTACAAATATGTAGAATCTATGTTTACCGAAGCAAGATAATTAACTGTACCTACCTATTTGTGCGTTGCTACGTAGTTTGCCGCTCTATGTACTTACCGGTTAATGCGCATAATTGTTTCATTCGCTTGGATCATTCGGATTGGTTTCCAATTACGCTGACAACTGTATTGAAAGTTCGTGATTAAAGTTTAAGTTGAGCGTTGTTTTAGTTGATCAGTTTTGTGTGTATGTGAAACTTTTTAATATTATGATCTTAAAGTATGTACCATTTACACAGAAATAAATAAATATAAATATTATCTTATCTTATGGAGTGCCTCGTTGGTCGAGTGGTAGCAATCGTGACTATACTGAGCATGAGGTTCTGGGTTCGATTCCCGGGTCAGGCAACGTGGTATTGGGTTTTTTCATCAGGAATTTCTTAGTAGCAGCGACTGAATCTGGATTTGTGTCCGGTTGATAGCAATAAGCTCGCCCCCTTCTACATGGGATTTAAACATTGCTGGCGAAATGTGCGTGTACAATTAGGTACACCGCTGCCTAACCCTTCGGGGATTACAGGCGTGATGTTATGTTCTATTACTACTAACTACTATTTCTACTTCAAAGTCCTCTGACACGTTATTCTAATCCCTACTAATATTATAAATGCGAAAGTAACTCTGTCTGTCTGTCTGTCTGTCTGTTACGCTTTCACGTCTAAACCACTGAACTGATTTTAATGAAATTTGGTACAGAGATAGAGTTGACCTTGAGAAAGAACATAGGATAGTTTTTATCCTGAACTTTTGAAGAGTTCTCTTGGAAACGCGATATAACCGAACTCGACGCGGGCGAAGCCGCGGGCGGAAAACTAGTAATTAATAATTCGTGTTTATCTCATCCTTAAATTATTCCGATTTAGTAAAAACATACTAATTATCGTCACTCTCATGCCCTTATCCCAATTTATTTGAGTTCGGCGCAGGATGCCTCTTCCATACTTTTCTTTTACTCGTCATCTCATAAGTTACCTGCTTTCTCGCCATATCATCCTTCACGCAGTCCATCCATCCTGCGGCCTTCCTCTTATAACCATCGACACACTAATATAGCGAATTTTTAATCCGCAAATAATTTCTGTTTTGGTATCCTAAAAATACTTAATCGGAACGGATAGCACGTGGTTAGTCGGAGTTCTAACCTACCTAACCCATTTGGTCGGTCGGAGTGCCCTAACTTAGTTACTGAGACCAACTTTAATACCGCCGGAACCTTAAAAGAGGCTAATTTATTCAAGAAAGGCAATTCGCACACAAGAACGAAAGTGACCGAACTCAAAATTACGGCGAATTGAGTTAAATAGCTAAAAACACTTCTAATAACATGGTCTATCGTGACGATATTGTGCTAGAAAAGGACAAACAAAAACATTTCGTCTCTTTCATTTCCGCGAAAACGAACTAAAACACGAACACAATTTTCTTATTTCCCATAAAACGCAAATTTTGTGTCATGTCACTTTTGTTCTAAGCTGCGAATAAAATTGTCAGTGGAAGATAAGAAGTTTTTAGATATCTTTAATTGATCCCAATTAAAGAGTTCGCATTCGAATTTGAGGCATCATAGGTCCACTACCACTCATTTTTGCCTGGCCTTTTCCCGACTATATTTGGGTCGGCTTCCAGTCTAACCGAATGTAGCTCTATACCATTATTTTGCATGGAGCGACTATCTGACCTCCACAAACCAGTTAGTACTGGGTTAATACGACACCCCTTGGTAAGACTGGTTGTCAAACTTTCAGGCCATTGATGACTGTCAAAGATCTATCTTTTCTTTTTTTTCTTTTTAAAACGTTGCCCCACACTAGGAATTTCTCCTGTAACGTGGGTGCGTTTACAAACATTTAAACTCACATACACAAACAGCCAGACCCACAAATCAGATCTACAAATGACAGCCAGGTCCAACGGCTTAACGTGCTTTCCGAGGCACGGAGGAAACTCGGTATGTAATGGCTGGTCACCTATCCACATACCATCTTAGGCAAGCGCGGCTTAACTTAAAGATTGATCTGAGCGGCAGTTGTTATGTAGCCGCGAGCTCCTAGATCCACTATCATTTGTAGATACATCATTTGTGTTTTTTTTTGTCATTTGTGGTTACAGGTGGTCAGTGTCCCGAAAGTCTGACAACCAATCCTACCAAGGGGTATCGTATTAACCAGTACTAACTGGTATGTGAAGGGCAGTTAGGCAGTCGTTCCATGTAAATTACTGGTATTCAGCTGTATCCGGATTGGAAGCCAACCGATAGTTGGAAAAAGGCTAGGCAGATGATGATGAGCTCCTAGATCCACTACCACTTTGGATAATTATGTTGTTATTATTATTTTATTATTATTACATTTCTTAGTACCCTAATCTGAATGTCTGTCAAAAACAAACGTCAAAATTATTGATTGACATTTCGTCCTTGATGTTTACCGACTTCCGTTTCCCCATTTAATTCCTTTGCATACGGAACCCGTTTTATAGCGGAACTGAGTTCTTCGGAATTGATTTAAATTGACGAAGACTGTTAAACTTTATGTTAATGCCCTTGAATACAAAATGTAGTTTTAATTTTTGTGCGTGGCCATTAGGTGCGATGGTGGTGGAGAATTTGTAGTGTTCTTTTTTTTTGTGGCAATAGGAACAGTTTCTGAGCCGTTTGGTGCACTGCAGGTTATGTCAGAAGTAATTATTTGCATAGATAAGAACACTTTAGTGGCTCTTATTATTGGCCTATTTCTCTATAATATCTACACGACTCAACATTTAAAACAATATTGGACCGTTTATGTTTAAAAAAAACGAATGTTTTTTTTGGTTTAATCAGCTCATTATTTTCTGCCTAGTCTCTCCAACTATGTTGTTTTTTGTCAGTTACACGGAACGACTGACCATCCTACTTTCACTGCTCCGTTATTAGGTAACACGAAACTTCTTAGTAAGACTGGTTGTCAGACTTTCGGGGCTGACAAATTGTAGACTATCAAAGATCTGCAAATGATAGCGGAACCAACAGCTTAGAGTATTTTCGAGACACGGTGGAGTAGTCTCAGTAAGTTATGGATAGTCATCCATCTACAGACTGATCTAGATAAGCGTTGCTTTACCATAAAGATTCTAGCAGCTGTTGTTATTTCGCCAAGAGCCTTCTTCACACATAAGACCATCTTGCATTAAGCCTAACAACACCCGTATCAATAAACAAGTCAAAGCGATTAATTACCTGATTAAAAGTAATAAGAATAAATTAAGATATGATTTTTATTCTGTAGTTTATCAATTGCTTGAAGTTAGAACTGTCAAAAGTTATAATTCATAGCTTTGCTTTCTTTGACGGTTCTTATTTCGTTCAAATTCTTGTCTATTGCATAAAATGGCTGCATAAGTAATTACTAAAACTCAAGTAATTACTTTAACTTGACTGCAAATACCAGGGTAAGTACTGGTCTTTCACACAAAAGCTTCTTACCATATTTTTGTTCAGGTAATCAACGCATTTAGCGGCCGCACCTGAGACTATTTACTGTGGCATTGTATAAAGTAGAGGTTAGTCCTGCCGTGACGAACGACCGCACTTCTGATGCAATTCCAACATCGCCCCCCTTTACACCCCTTTCTTACTATTACCCTGTTTGTCTGTGTTCCACCTCAGGTAGGATAGACGAAGGCTACGCTATGTTTTTTTTTTATATTAAATGGGCCTACTCTTGACTTCAATCTAGTCCTGAGGACAGAGATGAGGTCGACGATGGAACGAGCTAACCCAGAAGAAGCCTATTAACTCGCGACTTAAATAGATTGGGGTCATATGAACTTGGGAACACCGACGAAGGCAGGGAATTCCACTCCTTGACTGTGCGCATAATACACGATGTAGCAAAGCGCTTCGTGCGAGTAACGCGTGCTTTGTGCGTGTTTTGTAATTATTTATCATAAGTTTTTGCAAACTTCTTTTTTTTTGTATTGACGGTACATGGTACATCCTATATTAAATTGTTAGGACTAAGTAGGTACCCACAATGACTGTTGAGGACGTTGATCAGATCGTCAATGTCAAAAGGGTGATACCATATCGTCACTAGAAAGGCAAAAATACTAAAGCGCAAAAAGTGTGTTTTACAGGAGAGCGATTTAAACTTTTTTTTTAAACCAAATCTAGCATATCTTTTTTTCTATTATTCCAATTTAAATACGCTGAAGGAAAAAAAACATTGTTATATTATTATCTATGTTTTAAAGTTGACATATTGCCTATTATTACTGTATTTCCGAAGATAGTGTCGCTTTAGTATAAATGCTCTGGCCATTTCGTAAGACAAAAATACTTATCTTTTTAAAATGTTCAGGTACAGTAAAGCATAAACACAATTCACTTACATCCATTGAAATTTAGGAACGCAAAAATGACTAATATGCATTACAAACTAATACAATTTTAGTCATTGTTACTTATACTTAATAATTAAGTGAAAAGATCTAAAACAATTTGACTTATTGCCTTGTGGTTGAATTTTTAGTAAATATACCCGTTTTTATTATACTTCTATCAACTGTAATAATCATATATTGCAGTTATTTCAATAAATAAAATAAAGTTGGGTTAGTTACACTATTTATAACTCAAGAACGGCTGGACTGATTTTGATGATATTTGATTTGTTGAATTTGTCTCCGTCCCGAATAAGTTTTTTTTTTTGTAGTAAGTACTAGTGCAGTGTACTGTAGAGAAGTGTAAGGTAGGGTAACTTAGCTTAGCGTGCCGTAGAGTAGCGTAGCGTAGGGAAGCGTAGCGTAACGTAGTGCTGGGTATTGTAGTGTAGTAATTTATATTCTGAAGCGGGAAGTTCGCCGGGTCAACTAGTTATTGTACATGTCGCAGCTAACTAGTCTTAATCAGCCGTTTAATGTTTTGTCCATGTCACTTATGTTGCTGATTAAACGACGCAATTCATGGTAAAGGCTAGGTTTTTAGGGCCCCGACTGGAGGGGCTTAGGAGCCCCTCCAGTCGGGGCCCTAAAAACCTAGCCATGCTTGGAGAGAGGCCAGTTCCCGCTTCGTTGGAAGACAGGGAAGCTGGTCCGAATCCGGAAGCCGAGGCGCCCTGCGGACTCTCCGTCCGCATACCGGCCCATTGTGTTGCTCGACGAGGTGGGCAAGCTCTTTGAAAGAGTAATTGCAAACCGCCTCGCCGGGCACCTTGCGGGGATGGGGCCGGATCTTGCGGACAACCAGTTTGGTTTCCGCAAGGGGCGCTCGACGGTGGACGCCATCATGCCCTCACGACGGGGGATGCGGTGTCCAGGGGTGGAGTCGTCTTGGCGGTGTCTCTCGACATCGCCAATGCTTTCAACTCCATGCCCTGGAGCTGCACTAGGGAGGCACTCCGGTATCACCGGGTGCCGACCTACCTTCGTCGTGTGGTCGGGGACTACCTGATGGACAGGGCCGTCATCTACCCTGGTCACAGCGGAGAATGGAACCGGCGAGAGATGTCGTGCGGTGTTCCACAGGGATCGGTTCTAGGGCCGCCCTTGTGGAACATCGGTTACGACTGGGTGCTGCGCACCGACCTCCCTAGCGGCGTCAGCGTAGTTTGCTACGCTGACGACACGCTGGTGCTGGCGCAGGGGAGGTCGCACGAGGCGGCGGCCGAACTAATGACACGCGGGGTTGCGGTAGTCGTGGAGAGGATCCGGCAATTGGGTCTCGAGGTGGCATTGCACAAGTCCGAGGCCATGTGCTTTCATGGGCCTCGCAATGCGCCATCGGCGTCGAGTCGACGTTGAAGTACCTAGGACTCGTCCTCGACAGCCGGTGGAACTTCGTGGAGCACTTCCGACGTTTGGCTCCTAAACTGGAAAGGGCCGGGGCTGCCTTCAAGCGGCTCCTGCCCAGCCTGAGGGGTCCAAACGCCTCCTGCCGGAGGCTCTACGCGGGGATCGTGCGGTCCATGGCCCTTTACGGGGCCCCGGTGTGGGCGCGTACGTTGAGGTTGCGAGCCAAGCACTATCTGAGCCCCAAAAGGTGGTAGCCGTAAGGCTGATCCGTGGGTACCGCACGATCTCCCGCGAGGTGGCGAGCCTCCTTCCCGGATTGCCGACATGGGATCTGGAGGCCATAGTCCTCGCGCGCCTGCACGAGTAGCGCGCGGAGGCACTACGCCGGGGGGAAACTCCGCTACCGCGGCAAATTGTCGCTCAGCGGATAGACCTCCGGCGCGATCTCATGGCGACATGAAGAGAGCGACTATCGCAACCCCGTGCAGGGCACGCCACGATAGTGGCGATAAGTCCTCTCTTTGAGGAGTGGCTAAAGAGGCGCCACGGCACCCTCACCTTCCGCCTGACGCAGGTCCTCACCAGACACGGATGTTTCGGGAGGTACCTGCACCGAATCGGGCGGGAGGAAACGCCCGGGTTCTATCATTGTGAGGATCGCCCGGAGGAGACGGTGGAGCACACCGTGGAGGTCTGCTCCGCTTGGGCGGAGCACCGCCGTGTCCTCGTAACGGCGATTGGTGGCGGCGACCTCTGGCGTCCGGTCCTGGTTCAAGCCATGGTCCGGGGCGAGAGGGAATGGGAAGCCATCACCTCCTTCTGCGAAGCAGTCACGCTAGCAAAGGAGGTGGCGGAACGTGAGAGGGAGAGAACCTCCTCACGTCATAGCCGCCGCGGGAGAAGCACCGGGCGTCGGGGGCCACGTCGTGATGGCTCTCGGCCACCGTAGGCGCGGGCCTGTGGACGGTGAGTAATGGGCTAGCTCGCCATCCGTCCATTGTATGACGACAGGCCGTGTCGACGGCGCGTTCGTGTTCCACGCGCGCCTCAAAGAGATGTCAGTAATCATGAGGGGCCCGCAAGGGCCGATGCCTGCCAAGGCTGCGGGACTGTTCGAAAGAGATACCGCGGCCCTGGAACATAAAGGGCAAAAGAAGGAACATGGATGGTTTTTAGTCAGTAAAAGTCTCACACTCCCTTCCGCTCCACCCAGAGCGGGAGGAGTCATTTGATGATTTCCCATCCGAAAAAAAAAACAAAAAAAAAAGGAATTGCTCTCGCACATAGACATACACATACAATTTAAATTTACTTGTAAGTCTAGGTAAACTTTAGCAGTGAGTTTCACACTGTTTTCGACCAAATTACAGAATTCTGCCGTCAGTAAAATACATCCTTCAGCATCCGTGTTCAAACGTCCATCGCCAATTTTTAATAGTGTCGCAGCTTATTGTCCCGAGTCTGCGTCTGCATTTTAAAGGTGCACTCTCATTTTCGTTGATAAGCTTATTTTTTTCAATTTGACCATAAGCTTGAGACAGGCTTTGTTTTCATCTGCAGGTGTGCCTCTCTGAATCACCGCTAGAGTTTGTCGGGAGTCACCAGCCAGTTAAACTACCATGCCTCTCATAATTTCAGTACTATCTCGCATGTCCTGCAGAGTTCGGTTTAACGTCTCTATAGCTTTTTTGTAGGACATAGTTCTTTTTTCCCTCACTAAAAGTTTACACTGTCGTAGCATCATACATTGAGAGCTATTTTGATTGACATTGCAGATCGGTGACTCTTCCTGTGCAAGATTTAATGGCAGTTTTTGGACGGAATGTGTTAGCTAGGTTATAATTAACACTAGAAACGGGATATTTACCATGTCCACTGTTACACACATGGTAAATATCCCGTTTCTAGTGTTAATTATAATGTTAGTGACCATGACAGTTTAAAAACTTATACTAGCTAGGTTACGCGGTGTGGAGTTTTTTCCCTGGGATAAGGGTAGGAAGATGATGCAGCCTGCAAGCTATCTCCATTCCAAATATCCATTTCTATTAGAAATAATAAAGTGTACTTACGTCCTTAGTCCTTAGTGTATCTACAGTTAATCACAAAATACTTCCAATATCTCAGTCACCGATATGCCAACAGACAAACTTCCGTCACTTGCCGCGGCGAGAAATCGTCTGAAAGCGCCGTTGACAATGCGCAGCGTTTCAAACGTAAGATCCTAAGTGTACCTACATAACAACAAAATATAGCTGCAATAGACTTAACTGTCAATTTATCGTAATATTTTTACTGGTTTCAATACTTAACGCACCACCAAAGTTTTGTGGAGTGATATATTTATAACTAAAATACTTTTTGATCAAATAAGTAAAACGTCAAATATGCTTAATATTCACCTAAAAATGAAGAGCATTATAGCAAAGTAACTAAAAAGATTTTCATTTAAAAATCTCGAAGGGCAAAAGTACTAAAGCGTTAAGTCCATCAATTTTCACGTAAGGCAAATTTACTAAGTGACCCATTCGTTACAATTTGGGGAAAGCAATAAGTACTTAAATGACATGAATTAACCGAATGACGTATTTTAGGTTTCTAATCAAGGGTCAACAGGCTGATGGCAGGAAGGAAAAAAAACTAACCGACAATAACAATAAAAATCATGTAAATTCCTTTAGGTAAGTAAAAGAGACGTATCGAAAAAAAAGAAAAAGGTTACTGCTAAAGCGCCAGTAACTTCTTGAATAATGCTCAAATTGCTACGAGACCAAGACCAATGTGTAGAGAAAAAAATAACATATTCAACTATATTTAAAACTCATTTTAGCTAAAATGGCGCTTTAGTACTTTTGCCTTTCCGGTGACGATATGAATTTAAGGACCAGGTTTTTTTTTACTATGTACAGCCACGTACAGCAATATTACAATCATACATGAGTAAAATTGCTGTACCAGGGTTTTCTAGCAGAAATATAGTAGTATAACGAAAATCTTTCTTTGAATATTGCAAAATTGCAATTTGTTATTACGGAATGATATTTTAGTAAGAATTCAGTACATCATTCTAGACACAGAATTTTTCTTGAGTTATAAAAAAACAGCTAAAACCAGCTGCTCTATACAAAAGTACCCGGTGAAATGTATGAATCACCTGATTTTGTAACAGACGAAAAATTTTTACTCTGGAGGGGACAAGATTCATGTGAATCTTTGGTATTTTTTTAATACGATGTCCCTTACACCGTGTATAATACCGAAAGTAAACAAAAATCTAATTTATCCACCTGTCTAAATTAATTCCAACCAACCTTTTAGGTTAAAACTCCATTATTTTTCACTAAACCTAGGTCTAGGTCAATAAAACGTCGCCTGGTGTTAGCCTAGCTCTTCAGCTAGGACATCCAGGTTTTCAGACGCAAATTATACAAATTGAATTGTACAAAGTCGTGCTCGCGACGTCGACGCAATAAAATTGTCCCCGTAACGTTTTACACTCTTTTTGCAATGGCGGTTAAATTGAGAACACTACAAAAGATGGTAGGATGGCATAGGATGAATTAGTTTACAAGTTTTAATTTACTGCATAGTTTGTTTGTAAGTGCAAAATAGATGTTTTCCTCATAGTTTTTGTAGATAAAATATCAATTGGAATATTTTTGTCTTCGTTGGTCTAGTGGTAGCAAGCGCGCTGAGCATGAGGTTCTGGATTCGATTCACAGGTCGGGCAAAGTATTATTGGGTTTTTAACAGGAATTTCTCGGTAGCAGTTACGGAGTCTGGCTTTGGCCGGTTGATGGCAATAGGCTCGCCTCCTATTACATGAGACTTAAATACATATAACTGGCGAAATGTGGGTGTACTATCAAGTACACCTCTGCCTACTACCTCTGCCCTTTGGGGATTACTGGCGTGATTTTATGAATATTTTTATATAATGGCAAAAAACCCCAACAGCTGTTGTAATTTTTACTAAAATTCTAATAGTATTTTGTATTATGATGATATATATACGTTTTATGCAAAAAATGTAACCAGCTAGACTTCAGTAATGCTGTTTTCGTGTGGTATGTGCAGACTTACCTGGTGGAAAGTGGTCACTGGTCTTCGAACATTTGCGAAAGTAAGTTTGTTTGTTACCTTTTTACGCCTGACTACTGAACCAATCATCCTGAAATTTTGCATATACGTTGTCAGGTGACAGAAACGGACATAGCTCTACCTTTCATCCCGAAAAAAAGTACTGTTCCCGAGGAAAACTACAATAACGTTCTTATGATGATAGATGGCGCCACGTGTCTTTCGAATTATGATTGAATTATATTATTACAAACAGAGTACAACCCGAGTTGATGGTCAAATCTAAATTAACGGGAGCAAAGCCGCGGGCAAAAGTTAGTCCTCTATAATATGCATTGGTTCTTGCTTCATCGTGTATGTGGATGATGTTGCTAATAAGTTCTAGTCCAATGAAATAAACAAAAGTCACCGACTTGCGAAAGTAATTTTCTTTTTCAATTGTTTTTTTTGTGAAAGTCGGTTATTTTTTTTTTTAACTTTTGTAATCTAGGCCTGTTACAAATCACGTCGTGATGGCTCTCGGCGACCGTAGGCGCGGGCCTGTGGATGGTGAGTAATGGGCTAACTCGTTGTCCGTCCGTCTTATGACGACAGGCCGTGTCGACGGCGTGTTCGTGTTCCACGCGCGCCTCTAAGAGATGTCAGCAAACAGGAGGGGCCCGCAAGGGCCGATGCCTGCCAGGGCTGCGGGACTGTTCGAAAGAGATACCGCGGCCCTGGAACATAAAGGGCAAAAGAAGGAACATGGGTGGTTTTTAGTCAGTAAAAGTCTGACACTCCCTTCCGCTCTGCCCAGAGCGGGAGGAGTCATTTCATGATTTCCCATCCGAAAAAAAGGCCTGTTACAAATTAAAGTTCAGACGTGCAATCGATGCCTGCCAGGGCTGCGGGACTGTTCGAAAGAGATACCGCGGCCCTGGAACATAAAGGGCCAATGAAGGAACATGGGTGTTTTTTAGTCAGTAAGAGTCTGACACTCCCTTCCGCTCCGCCCAGAGCGGGAGGAGTCATTTGATGATTTCTCACCCCCCAAAAAAAAAAAAAAAAAAGACGTGCAATCGATAGTACCTACATAGGTAGTTTGCCAGTAAGGCAGAATAATAAGATGAACAAATAGATTTTTTATTTAAGCACTAAAATTAAACGTGTCCTTTTGGTAACCAACCCTTTGCTACAAACAGAATTTTATTGGATCCACAGCAATATTTGAGCCCTTACTCGAAAACCTAGGGATTTTAGAAAATCAATTACTGTGACATACAGATACCTCACATTAGGGTTTATATTATTGTGAGATGTTTTTTTGGGGTTCCGTACCCGACGGGTAACTACACGTTAGTTACCCTATTACTAAGCCTCCGCTGTCCGTCCGTCCGCCTGTCTGTCAGCGGGCTGTATCTCATGAACCGTAATAGGTAGACAGTTAAAGTTTTCACAGAATGTGTATTTCTGTTGCCCCTACTACGACGCGCGACGGTACGGAACCCTTCCTGCGCGAGTCCGAATAGCACTTGGCCGGTTTTTTTATGATTAGATATTGTTTGTTCGGGTGTGAAATTGGTTATTGTGTTTTCCATTATAAAAATGAGATTACATTCATGTTAAAAAAAAGAAGTTTTTATAGTAAGTAAAAGTTTCGTAGAAAAAGATAACTTATTAGTCCAATGTCCAAGCTCACTCACACAATCATTACATTATTAACTTTCTTACACTTTTAATAATAGTTTCTTAATGTTTCACCTATCAGAAAATGTTTCTGTTGTTAGATTAGCACTCGCCAAGCTAAAGTCGCATGAAACGTATAGTGAGAAGAGTCACCACACACAGAGTTCAGAGTTAAGAGTTCATTTATTTGTCAGAAACATGAGTATGCACATACAAAGCAAGCAAGATGTTAAAATGTTTTGATGTTGTGTTGGTGTTCACATTACGTACATTTTACTCCAACATTATTATTATTTTTTTTTTTTTTATTATGTGTCAGTGAACAGAGTTGTCAAAACAAAACAGAAACACTGCCTATCTGACCTCCACAACCCAGTTAGTACTGGATAATACGATACCGCTTGGTAAGACTGTTTGTCAGACTTTCGGGTCCCTGACTGCCTGTAGCGACTGTCAAAGATCTAAATGACAACCGCAACCAAGAGCTTAATGTGCTTTCGGAGGCACGGAGAAACTCGTTAAATAGATCGGTGGATGGGTCACCCATCCACGGACCAACCTAGGCAAGCGCGGCTTAACCTGAAGACCGACTCGAGCGGCTGTTATTATTTACCCATCAACAGTAGTTTGAAATAAACAGACACATAAAAACATTTCTTACAAGTTGAAAAAAATATATCATGTACATATTTGTGACATGACAATAATTTAGTATTAATACATACATATGTACAAGCAAGACAATTTCACACATGATATAAGTGTTCCATTATACTCAACGATTGAAGCAAACCAATTCAATATCATAGACTGGAAAAAGGAAATTGAAGGTCCTCGGGAGAAGGTGGGGTGGCAGAGACAGCTTGACATCATCATATTTTTTTTATGTAAGTAAATTATGTTAGTTCCATGTTTATGTAAGTAATTATTATTTTATTACTATTGTTTGTGTTATATTACATTGGTATAATAATTTAATTATGTTGCTAGGTTTAATTTTTTCTAATTTAGTATTTTATTGTAAGTCTATAGATTAGTTTATTAGTCTAAGTTCTTAACTGTCGCATTAGGGTAATCCCTGTAATGATAGTATAAGCTGTTATAAATATATAAATAAATAAAATAAGTAAATAAATCATCTTCCTGCCCTTGTCCCATGTTATTTGGGGTCGGCGCAACACGTTTTTTTCTTCCATTCTCCTCTGTCAACCGTCACGCTATCATTTACTTCTTTATCTTTCATATCATTCCTCACACAATCCACAATCCGACAGGTCTAATCACGATCGTAGGAGCATAATCAGCCTGTAATGTTCCCATCATTGACACCCACCCTTTCCGTGTGAAGAAGTGGGTCGTAAAACTTGTAATCCACCACACGAGTCTAATGTCAAAGAAGACTTGTTCGTTATTCGGTGATAAGAAGTGTGTGGCCAAGTTGATGGTGAGCCAACCATCTGCAAAACTACAAATCTGCGAATGACTAATGAGCCTGTAATTAAATCGATACCCTTCAAATCCAGTTATCTTGTAATTATTAACGCCGTGGTAATTTCTTCATTCGTCACAGTTTGTACAAACAGCAAAATTGTCAAAGAAATCTTTAAAAAATCTACGGGTACAGAATAAGGGAAACTCACGTCCACCGGGTATAGCAATAAAAATATGTTCAGCCATCAACACTTGAAAATGTAACAGACAGACAGGGTTTCTTTGCTATATATTTAAATATGGAATGGTATAATGTATTTATGTTAGGTATTGCACAAACGCACGCACATAACTACAGGAACACTAAATACCTTGTGTGTGCAAAAAAAGAAACGAAAACCAGTCCATCGTTTTGTTTTTGTTTATTCCCCGCTTCCACTAGCACCCCACACGCAGGCATTTGTTTGTATGAGTACAGCGGAAATGAAACAGCCAAGCTGACCGCCCAATAGCCCGGCCATAGCCCGGCAATAGCCCGGCTTGTACGGCATTTAGCGAATCTACATGAGATTGGAATACTTTCGCCGATTTTATGGACCGCGCCGATTCAGTGGGGAAAAAAATGTTGATAGATTTTTGTACAAAAATATAAAAGTTGAATTATATCAAAAAAATTAATACATAACATAACGTCACTCCTGTAATCCTAGAAGGGTTAGGCAGAGGTGTACACCCACATTGAGCCACTAACTTTTTTAAGTCCGATGTAATAGGGAGAGAGCCTAGTGCCATCAACTAGGCACAAATTCAGTCTCCGTGGCTGCTATAGAGAAATTCAGGTCAAAAATAATGGTGTATAAACTCACTCCATTTGTCCAAGGAGGTGTGGGCAGAAACTATAGAACGTTAGCAGCTATAAACTAGGCGATAAAATCAAAGTTGGAGCTTTGATTTAAAAGTATAATCAGGTGGTGTAAGTACCATAAGAGGAAGTCTGAAAGTGGCGCCGATGACTGAAAAGTTGTGTGGTATGGTACATGTGATGCGGAGGAATGAGGAGAATGTAGTGAGCCAAATGTAGATTGCTATAAGAGTAGAGGAAGACAAAAAAAACGATGGATGAAGTACGTGAAGGATGATATGGCAAGAAAGGAGGTGACTGCTGAGATGACGAGTAATAGGGAAGTATGGAAGAAGAACATGCTGCGCCGATCTCAAATAATTTGAGATAGGAGAATGAAAATGAATCAGGTGGTGCAAATCCCAGTAATAAGTACCCTTAGGTAAATTTTCGCAGGTGGTCTAACGTCAAGGCGCAAACAAAAGCTAGTCTTTATAATATATCCAAAAAAAAATATTGAATTTTCCACGATCTACTTAGAGTATGTTCCATTTTATTAAGTATTTAATATTATTAAGGAAAATTAAGCCCTGCGAAGGACTCCTCAAGATCTGTCAAGAACCAATTAATGAATTATACTGAAAAATAAACGTGCTTTTTTAATAGCGTATCTAGGGCTTATTATTCGTTCTACCGAGGAATTATTACTTACCAAAATATCTATTACTAGGCTGAAAATAAGTAAGGAGGATTACATAATTTTCTATAGGAGGCTTGAAAGCCCGGAGGTAAGGAGGCCCGTTTTTCAAGGTTTGAAGGTTTCAGTCCTGACAAGCAATACCAATTACTTTTGGAACGTAGTTCCTTATCGCGCGTTGGGAAAGGGGGCTAGACGGAAAAAATTCAGACGAAAAGTGTGTACGACACTTTTACCCGACTGCGCGACGCAAAGGAGGGTAATGTGTTTTTGCTATAGTAAGCTATTGTAAGCCGTGCGGCGTGCGCATGTTGTAGAAAGCAAGCCAGATATTTTCGTTTCGTCTTTGGTCTGTGGATGGGTGATCAAGGTTAAGCAACGACTGCCCAGGTCTGCCTGTGGATGGGTGATCCAAGTTAAGCAACGGTTGCCAAGGTTGGTCTGTGGATGGGTGATCAAGGTTAAGCAACGACTGCCGAGGTCTGTCTGTGGATGGGTGATCCAAGTTAAGCAACGGTTGCCGAGGTCTGTCTGTGGATGAGTGATCAAGGTGGTGGTGGTGGTGGTGGTTTTTTTTGTGCCAATTTTTTTTTTTACAATGCCTTCACTACTTAATCGAAAGGAACTTCTTTCCATCCCGGTGTCCCTTGACACCTCTCTAGTTTTTTTTTTCAAATTCATAATGTACTTTCTAAGTTTATTAAAGACACTACTTAGTGATGGTGAAGAGGAATTCGTGGGTAAATAATAACAGCCGCTCGGGTCAAGGTTAGTCCGTGGATGGGTGACCACCCATTACATACAGAGTTTCCTCCGTGCCTCGGAAAGCACGTTAAGCTGTTGATAATTTGTAGATCTTTGACAGTCGTTACAGGTAATCAGTGGCCCGATAATTTAACAACCAGTCTTACCAAGGGGTATCGTATTACCCAGTACTAACTGGGTTGTGGGGGTCAGATAGGCAGTTGCTCCATGTAAAATACTGGAATTCAGCTGCATCCGATTAGCCTGGAAGCCAACCCCAACATAGTTGGGGATAAAGCTAGGCAGATGATGATGATGTTGACAATAGGCTCGCCGCCTATTACAAGGGACGTAAACATAACTGGCAATATGAGTGCAAGAGGTGTATCATAATGGTTCCCTTTCGCTCAAAAACAGGCGTTGTCGTTATATTATACATTTTACAGTGACATTTACGGTAACAAACTCACACCAGTAACTCCCCACAAACACACCTCCACCATCGACCCCTGAGGTAAACCCTTTAAATAATGAATTTTCCCCACAATTAATGTACCAATAACAACCGCAGGACAAAGCATGTTGCTGCTGTAAACCAAGCGAATGACTTTAATTAAGTCATGAAAAAAACCTGGTGACAAGGACGGCTATATACTGCACTACGTATGTGACAAGGACAGCGATATACTGCAACGTATATGGTGCCTTTTTAGGGTTCCGTAGCCCAATGGCAAAAACGGAACCCTTTTGGATTCGTCATGTCTGTCTGTCCGTCCGTATGTCACAGCCACTTTTTTCCGAAACTATAAGAACTATACTATTGAAACTTGGTAAGTAGATGTATTCTGTAAACCGCATTAAGATTTTCACACAAAAATAGAAAAAAAAAACATTAAGGTTTGGGGGTTCCCCATACTTAGAGCTGAAACTCAAATTTTTTTTTCATCAAGCCCATAGGTTGGTGGGGTATCTATGGACAGGTCTTCAAAAATGATATTGAGGTTTCTAATATCATTTTTTCTAAACAGAATAGTTTGCGCGAGAGACACTTCGAAAGTGGTAAAATGTGCCCGGGGGGGGGGTGGGGCACATTATGTTACTTGCTGCTACAGAACCCTTCATGGGCGAGTCCGACTCGCACTTGGCCGCTTTTTAATTTTAATAAAGTTCAGTTCAGTGTTGAAGCTAGGTGAACTAATTTATCGTTTTGACCGTTTAGTAATTCTGTGACTGTTCTAGTATTTTCTAGAAGGCTGAAAGCTTGATGTTAGTAGCAGACAAATTTCTACTTAACAATCCATCACGGCTGTAATCCACGAAGGGTGAGGCAGAAGTGAACATAGTACACCCAATTTCGCCAGTTCTGTTTAGGTCCCATGTAATAGTGGCGAGCCTATGGTCATCAATCGGGCATAATCAAGGCTCCGGGCTACTGAGTGACTCCTGACTGAAATCACAATAACACTTTGCCCTACCTGAAAATCAAACCCATGACTTCAAGCTGAGCAATAGCGCTTGCGACCACTGGACTAACGAAACAGTTGTTGTTTTACTATATGAGATTATCGTATTAAAACATAAATTACTCAACTCTATACTATTATAGTAGAAACGCGACCATAACTTATAATATTGGCCTGTTGGTCTAGTGGTTAGTGACCCTGACTGCTGACGGAGGTCGTGGGTCCGATTCCCACACAGGACAAATCTTTGTGCGATGAGTACGATTATTTGTTCTGTATCTGGGTGTGTAATCTATCTATAACATGTATGTATTTAGAAATATATAAGTATGTTTATCAGATGGCGGTGTGTTGGTTGTCCCAAGATATTATTATTATTAATATGTATGTACCTTTAGCGCTAAGCTAAGGTTGATGTCGCAGTAGCATGGTATTCGTGTCTGATGTGCTACCCACTGTACCTATGAATGTCTTAAAACTTCCTCACATGGCCGCCTCTATCCATCCACCAGAAGTCATCCGACTATAACATAATTACTGCTACTCGTGCGAAGCTGGGGCGGGTTGCTATAGTAATTAAATAAACTAGAATCTAAACAAACTACAGTCTTCTTTAACTTAAACTCCAACCAGCAAACCAAAGACAAAGAAGGCGAGTTCAACGAGTAATTTACTTATTTTTTTACTTCACTTTTTTACTTGTTCAACAAAACAACTCCGGGAGATTTACATAGCGGTAAAGTTCGTTTTTAAAACAACGGAAAAACAAGGGAGGTTCACCATTTTTGTCAAATTGATGTACTTACTTTAATTTTGCAACAATAGTGTCCTGTGTAATTACTGTTTTACTGCTAATTATGTCATTTACGTAGTGGGGAAGTGTACACATGTTAATAAAAAATGTAGCCATGTTGATGATGAAAGAAAACAAAAAACTGATGGTAAAAATGTATGGGACATCGCTAATGATGTAAGGAAATATGTATGAGACATCGCTAATCATGTAAGTAGATATGCATGAGACGTCGCTAATGATGTAAGTAAAATTTTTGAGACATCGCTGATGATGTAAGTAAAATGTATGAGACATCGCTAATGATGTAAGTAAAATTTATGAGACATCGCTTATGATGTAACTAAAATGTATGAGACATCGTTAATGATGTAAGTAAAATTTTTGAGACATCGCTGACGTAATTAAAATGTATGAGCCATAGCTGATGATGTAAGTAAACATGCATGAAATATCGCAATGTTAGTAAAATTTATGTTAAAACAAAAAACACTTCGACAGCGATAGTCCTATGCTCTGCCTGCCCTCTAGGGCCATTACTGATTTGTTTATAAATATGTAATACTATCGTAAATTAGATATTAGTAATTTTTCCGCCATTTAAATACATTTGCTGTAACCTATGTATGTATACGAGTATCTAGAAGACTTGTATTGAACCGCACCATCTATAAAGTATATCAAGCATACGTGGATATGAATTGCTATTGTTTATATACAGCGCGTCCCTACTGCATCGTTTGACTAGAGCAGCCAACGCTCTGGTGTTTGCCGTAATATTCAGACCTAAGTTCATAAAACAAGTATAATGTACATCATTTATTATTATTTTCAGACCAATTAGTGAGCCTGTGGCTTTGTAGTAATTGAAGTTATTCATCCATAATAATATTATTAAAACAATAGTAACTCTGTCTGTCTGACTTTCTGTTTTTAACGGCTGAATAGGTTTCAATGGAATTTGGCACACAGGTAAACCGTGATCTGGGTTACATAGATAGCATATACTTTATTATACACCAAAATTGATACACAGGTATTTACAATATTGCAAATAAAGGTTCAAAGGCGGTTTTGGCGGAATATCCATGTCCAATTGTCCATCGCTGTGCTGTGTCTCACTCGGCCCCCATTAAATAAAAAACAAAAGAATGTTCTACATTATTTAAGCTTGCTGTTCATTTGTTAAAATAAAGCCACACGAAAGTGGTCCAAGAGTTTTTTTATTAGTTCATCAAAGTCTTAATTACTTTTATTGAAACGTAAGACGCACGGTAAATGTCAGCAACATATTCTCCAGGGCTAATAAATGCTGAAGTCCAAAACAAAGCCATAACAGTGAAAACTATACGATTGCGTCCCAAAATGAAACACGCCACATCGCTTGCTGAAACAAATATAGGTATCTGGCGAAATGTGGGTTCCCGGTGCTATAGATACACTTTAGCCAAAGCCATCGGGGTGCCAGGGCGTAATGTTATGTCATATAGTCCACCTCGAAAAGTTTTCATGTCTAAAAAATTATATAATGTGCTCAATACCCGCCCTGCTGCCGCTTATAGCCCGCCCCACACGTCATCAACTGTACCGTTATCTCTCTCATCGATCATTTACCATCCCCCTGTGAATGCGCGCCGATGTATTGGAAATCATCGCCTAATTGTTTTAATACACATATACATAATTATGTACGTATACGTTGCAATCAAAACTGGTAAGCGGTCAAAACCAGTTTTGACTGATTACTACAGTCAAAAGATTTTTAAAAGGTTAAAACGAGTTTTCTACAGCGTGCAAGAATAAACGCAAGAATTTTCGTGTAGTGACTCAGAACATGACACTGGACCACTTTTGTTCCATGACTTTGGAAACTCGTAACTTGTTTTTGTAGCTTCCTAAATATGTTGATCAGCTGATCGCGTGAATTCCTATAGAAAGCCATTTTTTTGCGAATTTCAAGAACTCTTCAAAGAATAGTTGTTCAGTTTCATGGGCCGAGAAACCACGCGAGAGGTCTTGAGTGTTTTTACGGTTCCGTAGTCAACAAACAAGGAACCCTTATAGTTTCGTCATGTCCGTCTGTCTGTCTGTCTGTCCGCAGCTTAGCTCAAATACTTTTAGTACTAGAGAGCTGTAATTTGGCATGAATATACAGATTAGTTACGCCGACAAAGTGGTAAAATAAAATTTCGAAAAGTATGTTTTTTAGAGTATCTGAAGTACCTACGCGTAAAGTAGGGTTTTATTTCTTTCGCATACCCCATAGTGTGGAATGTCGTTGGATAGGTCTTTAAAAATATTGCGAGTTTGTTAAAAATAATTTTTCGATTACGGGATTCGTTTGTCAAATACATATATTTTATATAAGCTTAAAAGTGCAAAATCACACAAATCACAGTATTAGTAATTATTACAAAAATAAACTTGTAACTAGTGAAACGTAGTTTTGACTGATTTACAGTCCAGACTACGACATATAATAACTTGGCGGCCATTTTACATAATTTTGCGTTGTTGATCGTGTTATTACTTGGTGCAACATTAATTTAATTATTGATGTTAACGGATTGGGTGTTTTAATGTTTTCAATGTATTGTAATGGTTGGGAAACGTTGATTTTATCGTATTTTGCGTGTTACATACTGGCTCGTTAGTGCAGGGGTTGCAAGCGCGATTGCTGAGTTGGACGGGTCCTGGGCTCGATTCCCAGTTAGGACAAAATGTCATTGGGCTTAACCGTCATTTCTCTATAGTATCTACGGAGTCTACATTTGTGCCCCGTTGATGGCAATAGACTCGACCCCTATTAAATGAGTTTTTTTTTCATTGAGTTCCTGGGTTCTGTTCTTGTGTCGGACAAATTGTTATTGGGTTTTTCTATCAGGAATTTCTGTGTAGCTGCAACAGAGTCTGGATTTGTGCCCGGATGATGGCAATAGGGTTGCCCCCTATTACATGAGACTTAAACATAACTGGCGAAATGTGGGTGTACCATTATGTACACCTCTGCCTAACCCATCGGGGATTACAGGCGTGATGTTCTGTTTTGTTAAATACGGTTGGATTGTAACAACCTACGACTGGACAAAGGGAGTTTTAGATTACAAAGCTCAACAGTTTTGAGCTATACATTAGCTTAAACGTCGGGCTTGTATGACGTTGATTCTGGTTATACATTATATGTCGGGGCCCTTTTGTGGATCAAATGTGCTATTTGAGAATTTTAGACCGCGAAATAGCATTTTGGTGTTTTTAATTGTGACGATAGTTGTAACTGGCCAACTGCATAAACAACCAATTGATAACTTGATGCCGAGTCCGTCATTAATTCATAATAATGACGGACTCAGCATCAAGTTATTAATTTCTTTTAATTTTTTTTTTTAAATTAATAGCTTGATGCTGAGTCCGTCATTAATTCATATTAATGACGGACTCAGCATCAAGTTATTAATTGGTTGTTTATGCTGTTAGCTAGTTACAACTATCGTACCAATATGAATTAAGATAGACGAACTATGTAGCATTAGATGCGTAGATAACATCATCACAATTATTATCCTGTCCAGTTTATTTGAGATCGGCGCAGCATATCTTCATCTTCCATACTTCTCTATTACTTGTCATCTCTGAAGTCACCTCCTTTCTAGCCATATTAACCTCAAATCACACAGATCACAAAATCCATCCATCGTTTAAGAAACGATTGATTTCGTCTCCAATCTTTAAATCTTATAATAATATCTTCTTCTTATCTTGTCTTATCCACATTAACGCCATTATTTATTTATTGTTTAAATCCTTATTCGTAGGTATCTATTTAAATAGATTTCTTTCACCTTGTCCACAAGCTACACGTGTAAGCGATACGCGTGTTCAAACAGCGATGATGGGACAAAACAAATGAAAGAAATTGCTTTTAGAGTACGCCACGTGTCACCGCGAAGTGGCTTGAGACGCGACGGCACTCACGAACGAAATAAGTGACACAAGTGTGTGGCACTTGACGCATGTTGCGTTGAAAATCGGACCACGTGAGGTCGTGAACCGGACGTTAGGAAAAGAAGCTCGATATGACAAAGTAATTATATAAAATCATCTATAACATGCATTCCATGCGCCATTCCACATTTCGCCAGTTATATTTTAAGTTTCATGTAATTGGAGGCGAGCCTATTGCCATTAACCGGGTACAAATTCAGACTTCGTGGCTGCGACTGAGAAATTCCTAATGGAAAACCCAATAACACTTTGCCCGACCTGGAAATCGAACCCAGGACCTCATGCTCAGGACTTATAGTGTGATGATGGATAAAAGATAGATAAATCTTGGGAATACTTATTAATACTTATTTTCTCTTGCATTGTTTCTAATTTCGTATATTTTGTTCATTGATGATTTCTCATCATCATCACGTGCCTAGCCTCTTCCCAACTATATTGGAGTCGGCTTCCAGTCTAACCGGATGCAGCTGAATACCAGTATTTTACATGGAGTGACTGCCTCATGACCTGAACAACCCAGTTAGTAACAGATTATTCGATACCCCCTTAGTAAGACTGGTTGTCAGACTTTCGGGCCACTGACTACCCGTAACGACTGTCAAAGATTTACAAATGACAGCCGGGACTAACTAACGGCTTAACGTGCTTTCCGAGGCACGAACACAGGCAAGCGCGGCTTAGCTACGATCTCTTCATGAATTTTCAATAAAGAGCAGTATATCCCGATGCCCAATTTTTACCAACAAAAACTCCACTCCCGATAGCTAACAATTTAGCCAGAGGCATCACTATCGCGAGGCTTTATAAAAGTACGTACAAAACAGAACTGCGCAAGAAGTTTCGCTTTCACCGTTATCTCAATGGTTCTTTTCAACTTATACCGGCAACAATAAATTTTTGAACGTGACTCGAATCTTACAGCGGCTTAGTTATTTATATTCGGGAGCTGGTAATAGAGAATGAATTTTGAGAAGAAATTTGTGTGTTTTCGGGTGTTTTTAAATACACAAGATGAAACAACTAAGAAACCCGACTGATAATAAAAAAAAAACATGGTGGATGCAGCTGAATACCAGTATTTTACGAGGCGCGACAGCCTATCTGACCTCCACAACCCAGTTAGTACTGAGTAAAATTATACCCTTTGGTAAGACTGGTTGTCAGACTTTCGGGCCACTATACAGTCTCGTTACTATCTGTAACGACTGTCAAAAATCTACAAATGACAACCGGGACCAACGGCTTAACGTGCTCACCGAGGCATGGAGGCAACTCGGTATGTAATGGGTGGTCACGCATCCACAGATCAACCTAGGCAAGCACAGCTTAACCTAAAGATCGACCCGAGCGGCTGTTATTATTTAACCACGAGCTCCGCTCCTGTTCCATGTTTTAATAATTTTGTTTTTCAGTGGTGTTTTAGTTTTTATAATTACTTGTTTTATTTTCAGGTTTTATTTTATTTATTTATTTATTTTATTTTAATTTTTAGTTTAATAATGTGAAAAAATTCACAGACGATTACACTTCTTGAATTATTCACTTTGATAAGATTTGTCATTTCGAAAAACCAACTTTAATTCGATATAAATACTAAATGGGCATTCTAAATGAAAAATGCTATCAGAAACCTAATAATGATTTTCAAATACCTATCCAATGATACCCCACATAATATAGTTCGTCGACTTCCATTTATTTTTTATTTTTCACAATATGGTGTCTAGTTGTCGTCTTATTGTACTTTGATTACTGTCATGTATTAAGTGACACTCGCAAGATTAAGACAATACGATTGACGTAAGAATCAACAAAATCCCCCCACGCGTTTGGTCTCTTGAGCGCTGCAAAGGAACACACATACATTATAGGCTGATAAACACATTACCCTCTTCAGTTGGGCAAAAAAAGTTCGTTTGTAGGCACCTGAACTAATAAAGCTCAAAAGGAGTTAGGCAGGACACCTAGCACGGCGCGGTGATGGCAGGTGGAGTAAAGCTGTGATCGAATGACGTCCAAGGACTGGTAAGAGAAGTGTTGGTCATCCAGCGGCGAGATGGGCACACGGTATTGCAGCCATCGCGGGAATATCCTGGAAGAGGCTGGCACAAGAACGTGAAGCTTAGCACATGCAAAGAGAGGCCTATACCCAGCAGTGGGTGAAGACGATGATGAGTTAATAAAGGGCCTATCTCTGATCTGATAGATAAGGAAAGATCAACGACGAGAACGATTTAATACTATTCACATTTTTTGTTCTTTCAGGAGGATTCCTACAGAAAAATATACAATACAAGCTCCCACGCGAAAAGCTTAAGATCAAAGCTTTTGAATTTATTGATTCAAGCCAAAGAAGTAACAAATACCTATCTATATTGCTTGGCAACGAAACTGCCAAATTAAAAAATGTATCTCCATTTTAAAACCACACATGGATCATATCTCTGCTAATCCTTCCGTTAATAAGAAGCGTTAAAAACAGGTACAATTAAAGGAAACATCAGGGTGCACGGACCCAAAGAAACAATATGGTGGTAGTTGTATATTAATAGAAGGTAAATATTTACGTTTCACCCACTAACAATATCGCCCAACTGTTGTACGGTCTGCAGCGAAGACAGTTACGTTGTATGTCTATTTTAGTTTTTATCCGTCATTATGGAGTTTTTTTTTTATTAAATAACTTGCACATACAAAACATAACATCACGCCTGTAATCCAGGGTTAGGCAGAGGTGTACCTAATAGTAAACTCACATTTCGCCGGTTATGTTTAAGTCCCATGTAATAGGGGGCGAGCCTATTGCCATCAACCGGGAACGAATCTAGACTCCGTGGCTGCGACTGAGAAATTCCTGATGGAAAAATCCAATAACTTGCATTTCTAACTCAATAATGATATTTTGCAGTGGTCCTGACGTTGAGGAGCTCGTGGCTAAATAATAACATCCGCTCGGGTCATTCTTTAGGTTAAGCCGCGCTTGCCTGGGTTGGTCTGTGGATGGGTGACCACCCATTACATATCCTCCATTCCTCCGTGCCTCGGAAAGCACGTTAAGCCGTTGATCCCGTCAGATGTTTGTAAATCTTTGGCAGTCGTTACGCGTAGTCAGTGCCCCAAAAGTTGGGCATCTATTACCCTGTGGAAGTCAGGGTAACAGTCACTCCATGCAAAATAGTGCTATTCAGATGCATTCATTTAGTCTGGAAGTCGACCTATAATATATAAGGCTAGCCAGATGATGATGATCAGGCTGCAGGTTAGGTAACTTTCTTGAGGACTTTTTTTTTATTGTGCTTTGACAGCAAAGAAAAATACATGTTAATGTATTAATTTTAAAAAAATAAGCGAATTGGACCAAAAAGTAAGATTTATTGACACAGTTCGTAAAATAAAAAACATAATCCTGTTTTTTTTATTTATTAGTCTTTTTTTAATAAAAATAAACATTAATAGTAAGTCAGGCGCCATTTTATATTCCCTCAACGAATCTCAATCTACATATAAAAAATAACATGAATTCGTATTTTAAATTCAACGATAAGATTTATTCGATTAATAACATTTTAATGTTGCCATAAACGAATTATGAATACAATAAAATATTTTATTTGACACCGCAGCATATTTTACTGCGGAAAATCAACAAATTCATACATATTTCATGCTTTAAAACTTTATCGACATTTGTAATAAAATGTTGATCTTTTATTGCCATACTTACAATAAATGCTTTTATCTGAGAGTGAAATGTCAATCATTGATGCTGAAAGAGGCAAAGCCCGTGGCTAAATATTAACAGCTACACGGGTCGATTTCCCGGTGCAAGCAAAAGTCAACCATAAGGTGCTTTGAGTGCACATTGTTTTACCTTGGATAAAATAAATAAAATAAAAAAAGCCTTTTATTTCATGCATTAATAGTTTAAAATATAGAATTAAAGTAAAATGTCATGTCATGCATGCATGAACCCCTCATGTAGTGAGGGTGAAGGCCTCCTCCAGCGATCCCAGCAGTCTCGGTCTTTGGCTTCACTCAGCCAGTTGCTCTCCGCAACTCGTATGGTGTCGTCTGTCCATCTAGTTACAGATCTTCCCCTTTTCCAGGCCATGACGTCATGCGAATTATCCATCGCTCGTCGCTCATTCTCGCTACGTGTCCTGCCCATCTCCATTTTAAGTTTAGAGCATAGGTGGGAGAATCTCCTGTTTTTTGCCTGACGATAGTGTGCCGATTGACCATAATATCGGTACAGTAAAACCTTTTTATTCATCGAATAGGTATCTATAATCTATGTATAAACAACTTTAGCACTATCAAAGACTTAATTAAATATTTAAAATTAATGGCCTAAACGAGAACAACATTTCTAAGATAATAATGATCTCTACGAAAATAATAACCGTTCGGAAGTTTATGGAGCTAATTACGTAAACATTCGGCCTACGTTTGACCTTCATAAATAAGGATTTCCAATTCCCGAATTTAGTTCTATTTCGAGTTTCGTCTAATTTGAATTTTACGTAAATGGGTATCGGGAATGTTTGTATAGTTCGATCTTACAAAGAAAAAAAAATGTTTTGGTAAAGACGTTACTGCCATTCTTCTGTTTGGTTTGTATGTGATAAATACACATTTATGTTTATCCCTACTAATATTATAAATGCGAAAGTAACTCTGTCTGTCTGTCTGTCTGTTACGCTTTCACGTCTAAACCACTCAACTGATTGTAATGAAATTTGGTACAGAGATAGAGTTGACCTTGAGAAAGAACATAGGATAGTTTTTATCCCGGACTTTTGAAGAGTTCTCTTGGAAACGCGATATAACCGAACTCGACGCGGGCGAAGCCGCGGGCGGAAAACTAGTTTTACAATAATGGGACAAGGGCAGGAAGACGATGATAGGTATAAAAATACCCTTAACGAAGCCGAAAGGCACTTGTTCTCCCCGTCACGGCTTTTTTTTTTTGTTCTGAACTATACTTGGGAACCTTGTAGTTACGGAGATATGGGGGTTCAAAGTTCAAATTTTTTCACAAGTTTTTTTTTTAATACACTTTTTTAATGTTATAACTTTACTTTCAATACCTCCATGACCCCCGTACTATTCAAATTATCCACCAGCACGATGTTTCGAGTGCGTTACTTTGAGTCCTACCGTAAAATGTAAGTTTTCTCCCCAAAAATAAAAGTCATTTTACAGCAATACTTTTTTGCGTAGAGTTACTTAATTTGATGTACAGAATGCTTGGTTGACGCCTTCGTAAAGGGTCCGTTTACACCTAGTATAATTATGTGGTTTCAGATTAACTGCGTCAATTTGCCGGGCTATAGTTATTTCATTCAACTACCCATCATCTACCAAGCCTTTTCCCAACTATGTTAGGGTCGGCTTCCAGTCTAACCGGATGCAGCTGAATACCAGTATTTTACATGGAGCGACTGCCTATCTGACTCCACAACCCAGTTAGTACTAGGTAATACGATACCCATTGGTTAGACTGGTTGTCAGACTTTCGGGCCACTGCCTACTTGTAACGACTGCCAAATAATCTACAAAATAATGACAACCTACCAACGGGTTAACGTGCTCAACTACTAAAGTGAATTAAAGATTAAGTTACACAAAAGTTGAGTTGGTTGTTGGTTAGTGTTGAGCAATCAATATTACAAGTACAAATATACAAATATTTATTGGAACAAGAAACATTTTACAAAAAAAATGTGTTCGTTAACAACCGCATTAGTATAGAATACTGTGTCGCGGCCATTAGCGCCCACCTCCAAGAGGGGAGACGACAGTGTTCCAGGCAATAGTATAAACCAGAAAAAACAAAATATGTATAATAATAAGGTAACACCGCGACTATTAGTAATCATACTAATAAACATTTTTATAATAACTGTAAATCGGAGGATCCATGCGTAATTATAGATGATTCTCAAGTAGAATCCACTGGTAGTGGAGTCTCGGGGCTCACTCCAGATATTAATATTAATTTAAACTAGGTAGTGAGACAAAAGAAGGTACCTTTAACAATATTGTTAAACCTATCAACAACAAGGTATCTTCTTGCACTCAATTAGTTAGTAAAAAAGGGCCTCAGCAGAACACCTTAAAATTATTCCACCAAAATATCCAAGGCATTTCTTCCAAATTATTAGAAATTGAATTGTTTTTAGAAAAATATATGTTTGACATTATTTGTTTTACCGAACATTGGCTAAAAGATTACCAAATGCTGATTAATTATGAGAACTATACGGTTGGTAGCTGCTTTAACCGTAAATCTATGCTGCGTGGAGGTTCCCTAATACTTTTGAAAAATTGTGTTAAATATAAACAACGTATTGACATAGTAGGTCTCTCGGTTGAACATTGCGTCGAACTGTCCTGTGTTGAGCTAGATAAGCATGTAATTGTGTGTGTGTACAGACCCCCAAACTATCAAAACTTTTCCTTATTTGAATCAATAATGGAAGATGTCCTGGCAAAACTTGCAGCCAGTAATAAATCTACAATTATTTGTGGTGATTTCAATATCAATATTTTAGAAGACAATTCAAATAGCAGTCGGTTATTAAATCTTTTTAAGTCATTTGACTTGACCAACATTTTTATAGAACCTACTAGAGTCACTCCATCTTCTGCTACTTGTATAGATAATGTTTTCTGCGATTGCGATTACTTAGATAAAGCCATAGTAAATTGCCTGCCGTCTGACCACAGCGGACAAACTGTAACTTTTAGGTGTAACACACCATTGCAAAATGTTCAGATTAAATTTAGACCTATAACTACTAGCAAATTAAATAGGTATAATATTTCCCTGCAGAACAAGTTAAGTGTTATGAGCCATCATATGGACGATATTAATATAAATCAATTGTATGATCATTTCTTTTCAATAGTTCACACTGAATACAACAAAACTTTTGAAAAGAAGACAAAAAGTATTTGCCCTAAATTTATATTTAGTGATTGGGCAACTAGAGGTATCAGAAAAAGTAGGGAAAGACTATTTGAGCTTTATGACCTTAAATCTTATATAAACACTGAAACTTTTAATAAGTATGTTGCTAAGTATTCAAACATTTTTAGAAATACATGCAAGGTTGCCAAAGCCCTGCACATTAGCAACAAGATCAAAACAGCAGAAAATAAAATAAAGACAGTTTGGAAAGTCATAAATAACGAGACTAACAGGAAGAAAATACGTAACACTAGCTACACCTTAGATACAGCATGTGGTCCTAAAAGCTCTAATCAGGAAGTAGCTCAAGAATTTGTGAATTTTTTTACCGATATACCGTTAAAAACTACGGAGTCTCTTAATTCCTCTCCTGAAGTAGCAATTGGTTTATTAAAGGCGAATGTGTCTGGCTGCCCGGCTGAATTTAAATTTAAACACATAAACCCTATGATAGTTATTAAAGCTTTCCGGCAAATAAAAGTCAAACTGACCGAAGATCTTTGGGGAATGTCTATCAAAGTTTGTACATCCATAGTTGAGACTGTAGCACCATACTTAGCTTTAATTTTTAATTTGTGTGTAGACCAAGGAGTTTTCCCTGATTTAATGAAATACAGTAAAGTCATACCTCTTTTCAAATCCGGGGATAGTAAAGATACTAATAATTATAGACCTGTATCCGTGTTGCCAGTTTTTAGCAAGGTGTTTGAAAAAGTAATGCTTAATCAAATGCTCAATCATTTTAACACCAACAGAATCTTACACGACCAACAGTTTGGTTTCACTAAGGGACGTTGTACAACTGACGCCGGTGTAACCTTATTAAAGCACATATTTTCTGCGTGGGAAGCATCCCAAGACGCAATAGGAATATTTTGTGACCTCTCCAAAGCATTTGATTGCGTAAATCACGACACATTGCTTTTGAAACTTGAGCATTACGGACTAGGTAAACTTGCACTTAGTTTGGTAAAATCTTATATAAGTGATAGACAACAATATGTTCAAATAAATGGTGTTAATTCACAGGGTTTAAAAGTAAAAATGGGGGTTCCGCAAGGCTCAATATTGGGTCCTTTCCTCTTTCTAGTATATATAAACGATCTACCCTATTTATTGAAAAACCAACCTCAAAATATGGTGTTATTTGCTGATGACACTTCTCTAATTTTTAAGATAAATAGACGGGCCCAAAATCTAGATGACGTAAATAATGCCCTACTTCAGGTCCATAATTGGTTCACAGCAAACAATTTAGTATTAAATGAAAAAAAAACGAAATGCATAAGATTTGCTTTACCAAATGTTAAAAGTAACGAGTGTGATATAGTATTGAATAAAGAGAAACTTGAATTCGTAGATAAAACCGTTTTCCTGGGGCTTACGCTTGATTCAAGGCTACAATGGGGTTCTCATTTGAAATCTCTTGCGGGGCGCCTAAGTTCAGCAGCATATGCTGTTAGAAAAATCCGTCAATTTTCTGATGTAGATACCGCTAGACTGGTCTATTTTAGTTACTTTCATAGTATAATGTCTTATGGCATTCTGTTATGGGGACGGGCTGCAGACATTGAGTCTATATTTATTCTGCAAAAAAGAGCCATCAGAGCCATATATAATCTTCGTAGGCGCGATTCTCTAAGGGAACTGTTTAAGGAAATCAAAATCATGACGGTACATTGTCAATACATCTACGAAAACATAATGTACGTTAGAAAAAATCTACATCTTTTTAATAAAAGAGGTGACAGACACAATTACAGTACGAGAACTAGAGACCAATTAGTTCAGCCGGGCTTCAGACTCGCTAAAGTAGACTCATCTTTCATGGGGTACTGTTTAAGATGCTATAATAAAATTCCACAAAGTATTCTTGAACTGAATGAGACGAAATTTAAATCATGCATTAAACGCACACTATGTAAGCAAGCTTATTACAAGTTGGACGATTATATCTCTGATAAAAATGCTTGGCTCAATGCCGGTCCTGCTCCACATGGACAGGGGCGCATAAACTGATTAATGGATAGCATTAAATAGTATTGTTGGAGCTGCTGAAGATTGTACAACTATCTTTGCATTGTATAGATTCAATTTCTTTTGGTATTATATAACCGCATAGCCCATATTATGTGAGTACTATGTAATAGAAAGCTATCCTTCGTTGGAAACCTACGTCATTTTTTTTTTTTTTTTTGACTTGAATTTGCCCTGGCGGTTAAGTGTATGTCATGCTCACTCAAATGTCTCGCTGATGGTGGCGCGTGTGTCGGATCAGTTAGTTCCCTTCAAAATGGTTGAGTTGAATGGTGCTGATACATGCGTCATGTTCGTGAACGGGCGCTGTCAGTTGTGACTGGTCATCTCTTGGTTGCCACGGCTTATTTGAATTAATTATTTTATTTTTTGAATTGTTCTTTTCCTTGTTTTTACTATGGACACTTTTAACGTGCACATCTTGCTACATCGCTCTCACATAATGTACCATCTAAACATGAATGATGTAACTAAGGTTTTGTAAAAATATTCTGATTTAAAAGAGTGTCCATGGAGTTTCTTGCCCGTTCTTCTCCATAGAGATCTACGTTAGGGAATGGGCAACTACAGTACTTTCACAGTTTTTATGCCTTGTGACTGGGACTGTAGCTAAATTTCATTGTTGTCTTTGTTTCGACAGTTCAAAAGTGCCTGTAACGGGCCTACTTGAAATAAATGCTTTGATTTGATTTGATTTGATTTGATTTGTAAAAAGAACAAAATAAAATCTGCGGCTGCTGCAGGTGCTGAAAACCTCAAACGGCGCAAATACAATAATTTAATTGGTACTTATGTGTTTGAGCCGTTTGGGGTTGAAACACTAGGGCCATGGGGTACGAGTGCCCACCTAGTTTTTCGGGAAATCGCCAAGCGGTTGGTCGACTCTTCACGTGACCAGAGGGCGGGCCTATTTTTTGTCCAAAGAATCAGCATTGCCATCCAACGTGGTAACGCTGCCAGCCTTCTGGGCACTTTTTCTGTTGACAGCGATGTGGACGAATTTTTGGATGCACTGTAACCCTTTTATACTTGTATATATTTATTTCTATTATAGTTTTGTAGTTTGTAAATAATTAACATTTTGATTAAAGAACATTAATAATAAAAAAAAAATTATCTTAAGCACTAAATTTTAATATTTATGCATGTGAATGTATGTAAGTGTCCTGTATGTGTGTGTATTGCCCTGAATATATTATACTCACAGAACACGAAAAATACGATCATCAATTAACATGTGTTCTGGTTAAGGATACAGCTGAATCAGCCTATAATGTTCCCACTGCTGGGACCCTGACCTCCTCTCTATGGGAGGGAGTGGGCTGTAATCCACTACGCGGTCCAGTGCGCGTCGGTGGTTATGTGCCCTCGAGTTTAGGCAAAATATTTCCTCTTAACTATAATTTAAAATGGCTTACGTTTTGCTGCAGAAATTTTACAGGCACCATTTTAAAATATCAAACCATCACTTTCAGAATTTCTACTATTCGTAGAAGAGTAAAAATTTAAGCTAACGTAGGAATAGAAAGCTTCATAAGCGGAAAATTCTATCCTCGATAGCACGACTAATTCTATTCAGACCGAATTTAGATCCGCCCTCATCGAGCTCCACAAAAAAAAGAAAAAATAACTCTATTACTTTCATAACCATCTCTATTTCTGACACCTGAAATATCACAAAACTGCTAACTTATTTATTCCAACTTGCAACACCATAAATTCTACGACTGCAACTAATATTTAATTTTGGACGCGGATTTCCTTTTATGCAAACGCTACCTCTATTTACGGTAGCGTCAACAATAAAACTGACTATCGGAAAATAAACAAAATGTTGTTGTCTCTATACAGGGAATGCTCGGTGTTGCCAGTTTAGATAAATAAACTATCGTGGATTATAACGTGTGGCGGGGATCTGTCAGTGTTCCGTGTTATAAGAACTTTTTGGTCAAAGAATTTACCTTTTGTTTAAAAAGTTGGTTAACTTTAATGGCTTCCTTGTATATTAGATCAATCGATGTCTGAAGTAACGTAACACAGCCGTGTTGGAATCGTGTATGGACGATTAAAAGCAACGACCGGCTGCAATAGAAATGCACGTTTAGAAAGAATAAATCATCAACTAACATTGTGAAAATAATAATCAAAATATTTGGTAACCGACGAAAACTTTGTGCAGCGGGAGTCTGGAATTCATGGCAACACAGTTACACCATGTATAATTTTTCAAGATACATTTGATAACGTCACATATTTTCCGAAACAACGACACACCTACCGTTAGGCCCGGACTTCACCAAGCGGAGACGAGCGGAGATGTGCGAGGCGGAGATTCGTTAAAGCTAAAATATATCCACCGAAGCAGGGCCGGCAGTCTCGACATAGATACCGACACTGTCGCAAACTTTCGATCGCTTAATAAGAACGGAAAAATTCGGTTGCAATAACGATGCTTGCGAGAAACGCATCTTGGATGTTCAGACTTGCATTTTTGCGACGCAAGTGCGAGAGCAAGACACATCTCACAGCACACATCTCACCGCATGCCACATACAACACACCGGTAACCTCACACCGCATACAGCACACATCTCACCGTACGCTACACACAAGACACCACTCACCTCACGCCGAATACAGCACACATATCACCGCACACAGCACACCGCACGCCGCTCGTTACTTTTGTCGTCTCTGCTGGCCCAAACAATTGCAAGACATCTCCTCTTATCTCTGATCAACCGTTTCCACTAAAACTAAAGCTAAGCGGAGACGAGAAGTGTAAATAACGAAATTCTATTGGTGGTTTAAAGCACGTCTCTATTCTCGTCTCCGCTTCGGTGGAGTCTGTTCCCTTACTGAGAAGAGCCCTATGACAGACGTATAAACACAACAAGCGAGCATAGAACCCGTACAATAGTACCCAACCCTAAAAACACCTCTCCTCAGGGTATTTATACGTGACACAAAAGTATACGACAAGAATTGGTCACAAGAATAGATAGTACAAAAATAGAATTGTGTCCAAAACAATTGGGCTGGGAATAAGCTATAAATGTTTCCTGTTTGTCAGATCATCAGATGTTAGTTTTCTTACGAAGCGATAAAGTTCGAAAAGAAATAGTTACAATATCCGGTTGTAAATGTAGAACATCGCGTTTTAGAATAAGTTTGGCTTTTTGACTTTTAGTATGAACGGGGACGAGCAAATGGAGTATGTAAGGACCGTAGCAAGTGCGGGCCTGTGGACGGTGAGTAATGGGTTAGCTCGCCGTCCGTCCGTCGTATGACGACAGGCCGTGTCGACGGCGCGTTCGTGTTCCACGCGCGCCTCAAAGAGATGTCAGCAAACAGGAGGGGCCCGCAAGGGCCGATGCCTGCCAGGGCTGCGGGACTGTTCGAAAGAGATACCGCGGCCCTGGAACATAAAGGGCAAAAGAAGGAACATGGGTGGTTTTTAGTCAGTAAGAGTCTGACACTCCCTTCCGCTCCGCCCAGAGCGGGAGGAGTCATTTGATGATTTACCAACCGAAAAAAAAAGGACCGTAGCAAGTGGCGTATTGTGGTTTCTGCACACCCCCATGGAAAAATAGCGTGAGTTTATGTTCGGCTTTTTCGAACGTTGTCTCTTTCACTCATACTTAGTACGCACGAGGACCAATCAAGCTATACAAATCTAATTTATGCGGATCTCTCATTGTACGAGACATCTATACAAAGCGAGGCCATGTTATACTCGAAATATGTAGCTTGATGTGTCACCGTGTGTACTATACATAACATAACATCATGCCTGTTATCACCGAAGGGTTAGGCAGAGGTGTAATATTTATAATACACCGACATTTCGCCAGTTATTTTTTTAAGTCCCATGTAATAGAGGGCGAACCTATTACCATCAATCGGGCACAAATCCTAACTTCGTGGATGCTACTGAGAAATTCCTGATGGAAAAACCGAATAACAATTTGCCCAACCCAGGAATCGAACGTAGGATTTCATGCTCAGCAAACGCAATTGCGACGACTAGATCAACGATGCAGCCGTGAAAACGTAAAACGTTAATCAATACAGTAGCCGTTGCTTTGTGACTGTACTTACATACATAAAATCGCTGTGTAGTTAGTTCATTCAACTGTTCATTAGCTTTGGTAACAATTTGAAATTGACAGCATCTCAATATCAAGCAATGTCCTTAACGTAGTAAAAAACCGGCCAAGTGCGAGTCGGACTCGCGCACGAAGGGTTCCGTACCATTTATAAAAACGGCAAAATGTCATGTCTGTTGTATGGGGGGCTCCCATACAACAGACATGACATTTTGCCGTTTTTTCAATATTTTTAATATTATATTTTACTTCAATATTTTTTAAAATTCTGTTTTAGTATTTGTTGTTATAGCGGCAACAAAAATACACCATCTGTGAAAATTTCAACTGTCTAACTATCACGGTTCATGAGATACAGCCTGGTGACAGACGGACAGACAGACAGACAGCGGAGTCTTAGTAATAGGGTCCCGTTTTACCCTTTGGGTACGGAACCCTAAAAACGACGATTTTCATACTGCAAGTGTGTCACCTACTAGAAAAAGTATCGGAATACATCTAATAAACAAATACGAATAGGTAGGTACTCTCGTTCCGGTGATAAATAGATTACCCTGTCAGCAAGGTAATTTTCACCTCCCAGGTAATACTGCAGGTAACCCTTTTGGTCCAAAGCGTGTTAGGTTTAGGGTCATGATTGATCCTAATATGCTTGGGGCGAATTAGGTTACCCTAGAAAAATCTACTCCGACCTATAATCGGTTTAACTTTACTCCATCATCATTTGCTTAGCCTTTTCCAAACTATGTTGGGGCCGACGAGTCTGGGTAATACGATACCCTTTGGTAAGACTGGTTGTCAGACTTTCGGGCCACTGAAACGACTGTCAAAGATCAACAAAGGACAGCCGGGACCAACGGCTTAACGTGCTTTCCGAGGCACGGCGGAAACTAGGTATGTAATGGGTGGTCACCCATCCACGAACCAACCTAGGCAAGCGCAGCTTAACCTAAAGATCGACCTGAGCAGCAGCTATTATTTAGCCACGAGCTCTTCTATTTTGGGTAAAAGTTATGTTGCAAATTGTTTTTTTTTGTGGAAAAATCCTTATAATTCTTAAGGGACACCGATGCCAAAACAGTTACCACGTATTCAGTACATCATTCTATTCTATTTTCGTCGATTATTAAAAAAAAAACAGCGGTTTCCTACAAAACTGCAATACATACACAGTCAAAATGTATGGAAAAGTTGTTTTTTTTTTAAATTACCGGTCAAAAGTTTCTATGTGGTTCAGAATGATGTACTGAATATGTAGTAACCGTTTTACTGTCGGTGTCCTTCCTACCCTGTATACCTTCCGTCTCGGGCAAGCGGGTTATGTCGGACGGACACCGATTAAAAACCCATTGTTCCTATTACTACCATGTACAGTACCAGCATACAATATAAAAAAACGTTCAGCTCAGCTGTACAATAGATTTAACAGAGAGATTTATGTACATAACAAGAAACAACATGAATGTAAAAAAATACTAACTACTTGGATTAAACCACTTACCTACGAGGACACGGAGGCGCTGCTAAAATAAAACACAAACCGTCATCATTTTCTATCTCACGCACTCACGCAGCCATAAGCACACTATTCACACACCCACGCGTAAACTCTCAACACTCACTCACACACACACCCCACATACACTCACTCACATACACCCCCCATACACTCACTCACACTTAACCATATCCCACACACCGACTTATTGGCAAGCATATTATTCACTTTTTATTTATATTTTTTTTCTAATTTATTTTATCTGTAATAATTGTTAAAAAAAAACAAGTTTGTTAATGGTAATTTAGGTCACACAGGCTTTAGACGCCTAAAAGGAAACCCCAATCACAAGTTTGTAAGAAAAACTTGTCAAAACCAATAAAGCATTTTTCATTTTCATTTCACCATGTGCCGGGAGATGCAAGTACATACACGTTCACCCCCGAATCTGTCCATAACCTAAGCACCCATTGTCTTAAGTAAGGAATCACTAACTAGGAAGTAACGCGTTATTAAGTCGCGTCGTTTACGAGCCTCGTTTGAAAATCTAGTACTGTGACATTCTGACTGTCAGAGATTTGACTAGGTAACACGTGTACTTTTGGGTAACATCGTGGGCGGTAGGCCTAACACAGGTATCTACGTAATATTATTCCTCAAATAAAATTAAACTTGTACCCAGTATCCATCCAAGCCTGTTATTTCTCAGAACACATACCTGTAGCCTTTAACCTTCAATCATGGACATGTTTTATTGAAAATTCCATGACGGCCAACCGTGAGGTCCTCTAAACACAAAATATATAGGAACAGAAGGTCAATTACATACAACGAGAAAACACGAGCAAAAACAGGCGCACGCCTGATGATGAAAATATGCCCTCAGTGATCAATGTTGTCAAGTCGTCAAGCAATGTGACTTGCTAAGTATTTTGCATCAAGAGATACGCGCGTGCTTCACTTGTTTCCTCCAAGTGAGGTTGAGCACCGTCGCGTCGCAAATCGCAAGTCGCGGTGACACGTGGTATGTACGCTCTAAGTTTCTTTGATTTATTTTTCCCGCAGTCGTTATCATGACGAGTAGGTCGTGATGAGGCAATAAGGTCTGTTCCAAAAGAAATTCATGAAAAGGAAAACCAATGAATCAGAGATCGTATACCTTTAGAGTCCCCGGATGCCAATTCGTGGTGCCGGTTATAAATTTAGATGAATTTACTTGAATACCCAATTAAACCTGAAATTCTAATTTTAAATCACCTAGGTTCAGTCAAAACGGACGAATTGTGGACGCGACAACAACTCTAGCCAAACATTTACTGAAGGATACTTTAGTTAGTTGCTACTACATATTCCTGATAAACAAACCTATTAATGCTTTGGCTGACCTGGGAATCTAACTGCGGACTTCATGCTCATCAGTAGCGCTAGCGACCACTAGAATAACGAGGCAGTAATATTTTATTTGACCTAAATACAGTGATCTCAAACAAATGTCGATCGTGAGTATAGTTCTGTTCAAACTTAATGACAGTTTGGAAGTTAGCTGCAAGTGACGGTCAGCACAGGGGGTCTAAAATGGCCGCTTTAGCAGAATCATAATAGGATAATAATAAAGTTGAAATTCGTAAAATGGTCACAAGGTGATAATTCATAATAGTAGGTACGTCTATGACCGGAGCGGACCGGAGAAGCGGCCATTTTAGAGCCACAGGTATAACGGTTCAAACTTTATTGCGGCTCGAAACGTAAAGCTGCGCATAACACGATTTTAGGTTTCAGCGGGGCGCAGAGGACGCATTGTCTTGACTGTATAATGCAGCCGCCATAAAGTTTGAAATGAACTATGCGCGAGCACTCGCTGTACGTGAAGCGTGTCTATGTGTGCACGCGTTGGAGCTGAACTTCTGTACTTACCTATCTATTATCTGATTTAAGCTTGACTAGTTTCATGGCATGTAGTTTCATGGGGTTGACATGGTCCGCAAGATCCGTAGGCCGTAACCTGGTTTACAAAAATGGAGCCAATATGTTTCTGTTTGATGTGATCGTTTTATCTTTTGCCGGTTCCATACTAATATTTAAATACGAAAGTAACTCTGTCTGATACTTTTTTGATGGCTTAAAAGCTGAACGGACCACGTGACCGTCGCTTTTATAACATAACATAACATCACGCGTGTAATCTCCGAACGGTTACGCAGAGGTGTACCTAGTAGTACATTTCACCAGTTATTTTTAAGTCCCACGTTACAGGAGGCGAGCCTATGGTCATCAACCGGGCAAAAATCCAGACTCCGTGGCTGCTACTGAGAAATTCCTGATGGAGAAACCCAATAACACTTTGCCTGACCTGGGAATCGAATCCAGGACCTTATGCTAAACAGTCGCACTTGCGGTCACTACCTTTTATAACGTGTCGTATTTCTCCAACAACTATCAACAGGATGGACCTAAGCTTTTCGGTACCCTGTGTCAACACAATACATTTTTAACTTTCAGGGCTCCACTGTCACTTTCTCTATACCACAGATATAGGTATGTCTAGATAACGCAAGAGCAACGAATTCGCGTGCTCGGCTTAAGCATTGTATGCTTACCGTGGCTACTCAAAATTCAAATACTTTATTTCGAACAACCAAGTCCATGTGGGTTAGAAATGCTTAAGAACTATGTTATTAGTAATAATTTCATAGCTTTCATAGATACAGTTACAAAAATAATTACAATTCTTTACTTTATTGTCTACACATAATGTTTAATTTAACTACTTTAACTACTACTACCACTATTTACTACCACTACTATTTGGCTACTGTCGCAGCAACCTAATTTACAAAGTTACACCTCAAGAACTTAATTCTATACATTTATAGAACAAAAACGTAGTCTATTTTGTGTAGTAACTTGTTTGTATGATAACTAAATAGTGCTTATGACGTCATAGGCAATGGCAAGCTTGGTTTTTATACGGATCGTAATAGTTGCGTTATCTAAGTATGTCTACATCTGTGGTAAACAGCCTCTGGTTAGTATTACTTCGAATTTAGTGATATCTGCGATGACGATGTTTTAGCGAGATAGAGGTGTAGGGATCATATAACACCTTGTGTACCGCTTAGGAGATTACAGATTACATTAATTTCTTCATGTAGTCAAACCTTGACAGCAACAAAGTTAACCTAGAGTAGCCCACCCCACTAGTGATAACCGTTCCGGAACGCGGAGTGGCCCAACAATTTGTTACAACTTTTAAGAACGGTGCTAAGTAAACTTCGTGCTAAGTACGCTCCCTCTCAAAATGGCGACAATATTGTATTTTAAGATGATAACACTGACTTATTAGTTTTATACAATTACTAGTTTTCCGCCCGCGGCTTCGCCCGCGTCGAGTTCGGTTATATCGCGTTTCCAAGAGAACTCTTCAAAAGTCCGGGATAAAAACTATCCTATGTTCTTTCTCAAGGTCAACTCTATCTCTGTACCAAATTTCATTAAAATCAGTTCAGTGGTTTAGACGTGAAAGCGTAACAGACAGATAGACAGAGTTACTTTCGCATTTATAATATTAGTAGGGTGATGTTTTTATGTATTATTTATAAAGATTATGTTGAATGAATAGTTTCTTTTGTAAGCGTATTTCCTTGGTACGTTGTTAGGCTTACAGCGGCACAGGTCAATCTTTAACGTTAAGCAATGCTTGTAGAGGTCAGTTCGTGGATGGGTGGTCCAATACATACCTAGTAACCGAGACCTAGACATGACTCAAAAAGCACGTTAAACGGTTGATTGTTACAAGCCAAAAAGTCTTTGAACCAGTCTTACCAAGGGTAATAATCATATACCTAATATAGTAACTGGGTGGTGGATCTTGTAGATGTGGAGGTCAAATAGGCAGTCGCTGGTATTCAGCTGCATCCGAAGGCGATTCCAAAATAAATATGGGAAAAGGCTAAAAGAGATGAGTGCGTTCTAAAAAAACAAAAAAAAAAAATGTTATTATATGTTATCTAATTCAGTTATTTATTTTTATTATAATCATGTTAAAAGTTAATTAATTAATTATTACTAACACTAGTTTGTAAGCTCGCAATTCTACTAACAAATATGGATGTAATTAATCATAAATAAATGATTATTTTTTTATTTATTTTATTACGAATTATTTTGTTAAGCATGGATTAGTCGGCTAGTTGGCCAGTCTTAGTCGGCCTTTCTTTAGTAATTACGGTAAGGAAATACCTAAGTGACGCGCGCATTTTTCTAGACGCAATCGCATCGCCCGTGGTCGTAAACGGGCCTTATATGGGGCTTAAATGTAACTATTTACGGTATCCTCAAATCCAAGAAGTGGACCAAATTCCATCTGTTTGCTACGATATGATTTCTAAAGCTTCCCCATTTGAAAACGGGCTCCAATAATATTTACATTCTATATGATATTACTTTAAAATGCTTCGGAAAGAAGTTCCTTCGACAATTCCAAGCGTATTCTTGAGAATTTCAGATTACTTTGAATTGTTAAACGGGTTAACCGATCGATGTCTGAACTATATCATGGATTAAAGATTTGAACTACCTTGGTTGTAAGCTCTACTGCTGGAAATGAGGTTCTGGATTCGATTTTTGGGTAGAGTGAAGTGTTAATGTGTTTTTCTAGCATGAATTTCTTAGTAGCGGCTTATGTTTGATGGGAATAGGTTCACACCCACGTTAAACACAACTGTGCCTAACCCTTTGAGGATTACGGCCGTGATGCTTATTATGAAGATTTAAAAAGCTTCAAAGTGTCTTTAAATGTCAAAACCAACGATCAAATCCCATGTGTTTCTGTGACCAATAAACCTTTTTGGTTGCATCCAACTTACACACCTTAAAATATGTAAAACCTTTACTCATCAAACCACCAAGTCCTTCAGCTATAAGATTGCTTTTGGAGGTAATAAATGTAAAAGGATTACAATTACAACACAAATTCCCTTCATAAATCAATTGCAAAGTTTATACCATTCACCCACAAAACCAATAGACAAACACCAGCACGACTGTCTGAATAAACAACTGAATATCGATGTCAAAAGTTATATGCATTTCGAATTTCGAAACAAAAACAATATGGCGGCGTTGCGATACCGCGGCAAAATTTTCCCGCCACGTTTTTCACGGAAATGGGAATTAAAAGAAAATATAGTCTGTCAAACGCTTGTCATTCGGTGCGCGGGTTTAGTCAACGTATGGAAATTGAGTTCGAATTTTAGATATACTGTGGGGTTTTTTAGCTAGTAGATTAAACTGACATTTTAAAGTTACTTCTAGTTAGTCTGAAAGTCTAACATCGTTGAACGTTTGATTACTCTTTTATTATACATAACATAACATAACACCATGCTTGTAGAGGGCCTAAGGTAGAGTTGTACCCAGTACACCCACATTTCGCCAGTTATGTTTAAGTCCTATGTAATGGGATTTGATTATCATAATTAAAAGAATTTGAAGTTCAGTCACGTTCCACATTCTCTAAGCAGCGATAGCCCAGTGGTGTTACCGTCGGACTGCCAAGTCATAGGTCTCAAGTTCGAACCCAAGACATGCACCTCTGAATTTTTGGATTCATGTGCGTATTGCATAATTATCACTTTCTTCGGTGAAGGAAAATATAGTGAGGAATTAAGCCAGCATGTCTGAGAGACATTTCTCAACGGCATGTAAAGCCAAGTCAGAGGCCCATGGGTGGCATTAAAACTCTGACAACAGGTTAGGCTGCATTCTGGTAAGATTTAGAAGTTTTAACAAATAAAGGCGGAGAAAGGATTAGTTGACGATAATAATGGTTGTGGAGGCCAGATAGGCAGTCGCTCCATGTAAAATACTGGTATTCAGCTGCATCCGGTTAGACTGGAAGCCGACCCCAACATAGTTGGGAAAAGGCTAGGCAGATGACGAATTATCAAGATGATTGTATTTATAATTGAGTACAATAAACGAGTCTCCATAAATCGATCAAATCAAATCACTGTTTTAAGCTTCCACGATTTAAAACTAAAGTTATTCTGTACATTATTTCGATCAGTTGTAGTTTCGATCAGATCAGTAACCAATTAAGTTTTCTAACACACTTAATAGTAAGTACCCTTTATTTTGTATCAGGTTGTCCGGACTTCTTCCGGAATAGAAATCCATTCCTTGGAAGAATTCGTGACTGGTACAAAGGTTATAGGAACATGTTCGACTGTTAGTTGAAAAGTATCTGGTTATTCCCTGGCGTGTCATAAAGCCGACTGCTGAGCATGAAGTCTTGGGTTCGATTCACAAGTCAGGCAAAGTGTTATAGGTTTTTTTTTAGAATTTCTCGGAGTCTGGATTGCGCCCGGTTGATGGCAATAGCCTCGCCCCCTATTACACAGGACCTTAATATAAGTGGCGAAATGTGGGTGTACTATTAGGTACACCTCTGTCTAACCCTTCGGGGATTATAGGCGTGATGTTATGTTATGTTATGTGTCATAAATCTTTCAGATTGTTATTTATTTATTTAAAACTCTTAAACTATCATTACAGGTTTAGAAACCTAATGCGATAGCTAGGCCTACTTATAATATTAACTATTTTAAATAACACTATTACTAACAACAATTACAAATAACTACACAATACATTAACAAAAAATTAGTTATAACTAAAACGATACAACCTTACGAACCTTAACCTTATATTACGTAACCCTGCAGGTCCAACTTTTAATTTATAAAAACACTCACTTTTGCATGTCGTAAAAGCAGAACATGAATAAATTGAACCTTCCAATCTGGCAAATCTTCAAACAACAGTTAGAAAAGAAAGTAAGTATAAATAACTCATTGTTACAATGAAACGTGCATGTTATTAACTTCGAACGTACGTCATATGTTTCATTCAAGAGAGTACCATCGCTCTGCAAGTCCTGTCATGGTTACTCGTGTGCTCCTTTAAAGGTGGACGCGCTCCTAGTCAAGCCGCGGGAGCCGTACGTGTCGAAGTCATCGCATTTTCGCATGGTCCCGCGCATGTATCCGCAGCGCACGCGTATTATTTTAACAGTATTTCTCTAACCTAACCCATTCTTTCCGCCTGCTGAAAATCTCCCGCCTGGACATGAGTTGCCATGGCTGACCTGGAAGTCTTTGAATACACTCCGGACCCAGGTTGGTCGCAGTATGGAAAACTTGCTCAGGTGGGGATTCATTAATGAAGAGTCATTAATGAATCCCCACCTGAGCAGGTTCGCAGGGCAGAGGCCCTTTCTTTTTTTTTTTTGGTGCGTGGGAAATCATCAAATGACCCCCCCCCGCTCTGGGCGGAGCGGAAGGGACTGTCAGACTCTTACTGACTAAAAACCACCCATGTTCCTTCATTGGCCCTCTATGTTCCAGGGCCGCGGTATCTCTTTCGAACAGTCCCGCAGCCCTGGCAGGCACCGGCCCTTGCGGGCCCCTCCCGTTTGCTGACAACTCTTTGAGGCGCGCGTGGAACACGAACGCGCCGTCGACACGGCCTGCCCGTCGTCATACGACGGACGGACGGCGAGCTAGCCCATTACTCACCGTCTACAGGCCCGTGCCTACGGTGGCCGAGAGCCATCACGGCGTCTCCCCCGACGCCCGGTGCTTCTCCTCCCGCGGCGGCTGGGACGTAAGGCTCTCTCCCTCTCACGTTCCGCCGCCTCCTTCGCTAGCATGATTGCTTCGCAAAAGGAGGCGACGGCTTCCCATTCCCTCTCGCCCCGGACCATGGCTTGAACCAGGGCCGGGCGCGAGAGGTGGCCGCCGCCAATCGCCGCTACGAGGACACGGCGGTGCTCCTCCCAAGCGGAGCAGACCTCGACGGTGTGCTCCACCGTGTCCTCCGGGCGATCCTCACAATAGTAGCACCCGGGCGTTGCCTCCCGCCCGATTCGAGGGCAGAGGCCCTGGAGTGTAAATGTGGTGCTGTTCTACAAACGATGGGGCACTTAATATCGTGTCCTGCGTGTCCTGTTGTTTGTTCGCTACAGGAACTGACGGACGCTACTGAAAGCGCCAAACTAGTAGCTCAGTTTTGGGCTGATACAATTTAGATTGCCATCGATACGCTAAGAAGAAGAAGTATTTCTCTGACTGTAAGAAAATGCCCAAGACATTAAGTTGGTTTTAGTAGAATGATAAAAGATTTACGGAAAAAAATATAGTAGTTTGATCACCAACTAACTTCTACAAATCATGGTGATGATTGCCGCACTCAACAATACCATATCAGATATCATTGAAACTTAACGAGGGTACATCGATATCTGCCGATCCTATAACATCAAAAAGCTTGTCTCCCACAATGATCTCATTGCATCTGATTTACGGCGATAACTGCGGTCGTGTCGGTAAATGACGTGCTTCTAATGACACCCAACATTATGGAAACCATCATAGAATCTAATTTCCATTCCTATGTGTGTACTAAGCTAGAAAAATTTTTCAAAGCGTGTTTACTCTGCTACCTAACGAGTCTCGGAAAAGTTCCATTTTCAAACACACCTATGTGTGTATAGTCCGACTAATTCAAAAATTTCGTCTCTTAAGTTGGGTGGGAACGATAAGGGCGGGTTTTGAACTCGGTCGGGTAATACTACGGTACAGCATGAAGGTGCAAGCGTTTCGTATATTTTATATCAGTGCGCAACGAGTCGTCGGTAGGGGTGGGCGCTTCGCTCCCGAATTTTCCCGATTTTCCGATCGTGTGTGAACTTTGGTGATTGCGAATTTGTCTGTGAAAGTGTCAAGTTTTTTTTAGTTTTGGCAAAGGGATGTTGTTTGCAGCCTAATATAATATCAGTGTAAGTAGTTTCAAGATGTTTTAAATGTTAGAACTTAGTTTTAATTTCAAATTACGGAATTGAATTTCGAATTCGTCGACTTTTTTTTATGAAATAAACGAAGTCAATAATTCATGGTTCTCAACATTATATAAGTGTGTGAAAGTTTGAAATGAAAAATTAACGCTGTTTTTCAGACATTTCTTCATTCAACCAATTCAATAAAAGTACTTAATAATAATCTGAAATAGCCACGTAATAAAACTTTTTGATATCAATACGATTCACGGTAATGTCGGCACGGTAACTAATTGAGTTTCAGAAAAACCTTCTAGCTCTCTTTTACGGTAATATTTCTTTTAAGTCCATTTACTTATAAGCAATTATGTAATATTTGTGAGTGCTGTGACTATTTCTGAAGAAAAACCAAGTTATTTGAAGATTTATTTGCTTTCAAATTTCGTTTACTTACCTATCTAAGTATCTACCTAATATTTTTTTCCCTATTCGGTTGAAAAGAAAAATTATTTGATTAGGAATATCGAAGGAGCCTAAAATGTACCTATAATGTTGAGTGGTAGTTAGTAAATTACTTTCCATAGTCCATCATTAATAAATAAGATTTATAAAATACGGGGTGGAAGGGACACCGACGCGAAAACGGTCACCACATAATAATATTCAGTACATCATTCTGGGGGGCTCAGAATGATGTACCACATAGAAAATTTTATTTAAAAAAAAACTGCAGTTTCCTACAAAAGTGTAATACCTACGCGGTCAAAATGTATGGAATGTGTGTGTGTGTGTGTTTTTTAAATAACCGATGAAAAAATTCTATGTGGGGCTTAGAATGTACGTGAATACGTGGTAACCATTTTCGCGTCGGTGTCCGTTACACCCTGTATTAAATGTAATGAACCAAAAATATTTCTATTGAACTAGCTGTGAGCTTCCAAGAAAGTTTTTAGGTTTCATTTGGGAATGTGGGTCCTTTTCCAGTTAGTAAAAACTAGGTTCATCCCGCAACTTCGCCCGCGTCTAAGAACCATTTCTTAAGGCACTCGCTAATAGTGAAGGTCTATTTGCTATGTGCCGACTTTTGCTCTTTGCTGATGTTTTTTATTTTCATACATTTAATTATTGTTTAGTCGACTTTTTCTGCGTCGCATATTTTCGCATGTATTTTGCCAAATTTCGTTGAATTGCTCATATGAATAACAGAAATTCGATTAACAGGTATATATTATGTATCTTTTCATGTATTCTTGCGGTATTTTATAAAGACTATTTGTACAGTCGACAAAAGAATTGCAGAATCTCTTGAGGTAATTATTTGACTAGGTATACCTCTTTGCGGTACCGCTTCTTTCAGCTTTTTTCATCGGCGCATTTAAAAACAAAAAACGAATGAGCAGTTTCTGAGATTACCTTCCACATGCAAACTTAGAAACTTTACTTTTTTATAATATTAGTTTAAAATTGGAGGTTTTGGAAGAGGATTTCCTATCAGCCCTTAAGGTGGACGCGCCAGGGTAGTTTTCTTACATTTTTGCAATTTGCAGTTCAGTGTCAGGTTGTATGTTTATTAAAATATGATTCGCGACTGTAACAAATATAGCTTAACAGAGTTATACTAATTAAAATCATCAATACAACCCTCTAATTTCATGTAATTCCATTGAATAACTTTTTCATGAAATAATAATTAAATGAGATTACATGAACTTAAAGAATTTATTATATTGATTATTTTCATGGTTATAATTCTGTAGCTACATACGTGTTGCGGTCTCGAATCATATTTCGTTTCACATACAGCCTGACGCTGACCTGAAAATTGTAAAAACCTAAGAAAATTTGAATTGCCGCTACCCCCTTAAGTGGATTATTTCTTCTTCATTTTGTATCGACGGTACATAACTTAACACCACGCATGTAATCCGCGAAGGGTTAGGCAGAGGTGACAAAATGACGGACTCAGCATCAAGTAATCAATTGGTTGTTTATGCTGTTGGCCAGTTACAACTATCGTCACGATTAAAAACACCAAAATGCTATTTCGCGGTCTAAAATTCTCAAATAGCACATTTGATCCACCAAACGGCCCCGACATATCATGTATAACCAGAATCAACGTCAAAACGAGCCGGACGTTTAAGCTAATGTATAGCTCAAAACTGTTGAGCTTTGTAATCTAAAACTCCCTTTGTCCAGTCGTGGCCTCGTGGGTTGTTACAATCCAACCGTATTTAACAAAACAGAACATCACGCCTGTAATCCCCGATGGGTTAGGCAGAGGTGTACCTAATGGTACATCCACATTTCACCAGCTATGTTCAAGTCCCACGTAATAGGAGGCGAGCGTATTGCTATGAATCCAGAAATGCAACTGAGAAATTCCTAAACAATAAAAGTCGAAACGTCATAAAGAATGCTACAGCAAGTGTATGCCGCAATTAGGATCGGCGAACACTTGATCCCTTTTGTTTTCGAGTGGGCTAGCAATCCGCATCCGATTGGCTCTCGGCTCAGAACAATCGTCTAATACACTTTACATTTTTGCTTCGTACACAAGATGAGTGGTATCAATTGTGTGTTGAAACGAATAAAACATTGATCTGAGGATGTTTTTAGGGTTCCGTACCCAAAGGTTAAAACGAGACCATATTACTAAGACTCCGCTGTCTGTTTGTCTGTCCGTCTGTCACCAGGCTGTATCTCATGAACCGTGATAGTTAGACAGTTGAAATTTTCACAGATGATGTATTTCTGTTGCCGCTATAATAAAAAATACTAAAAACAGAACAAAAAAATATTTAAGTGGGGCTCACATACAACAGACATGTTTTTATTGCCGTTTTGTAGATAATGACGGAACCCTTCGTGCGCGAGTCCGACTCGCACTTGGTCGGTTTTTTTATTGTGACTGAAGTAATTCACTTTGTTTTGTAGAGAGTAAGGCTGTATTATCTGAAAATCAGCTGTGACCTAAGCTTTGCATAGTAAAAAGTTTTTTATAAGCTTTTTATTAGCTTCAATTGTAACTAACATTGTAAAGAAATCTTAGAAATTAAATTTGACTGCTTTTGACCAGTTTCCGGTTTGCGATTGAGCTGAAATTTCGCATATAGGTTTAGTTTGGATCCATGGCTAGCTAGATATATACATTTATTCGCAGGATACGGTAGGCATAAAGTCGTTACTTAAAAATAGCATAGTTCAGGACGTCTGACGTTCACGTTAAGTGACGTCATTCTCAATCCAATATGGCGGACTCTTAAAGATGGCGGTCTAGTTAAGTTTTATGCATTCCCCTGATCAGTATCAAATGAAAGGGTTTGCTGAAAAGTTACTCTGAAGCGTATTTTTTTTAACTATAAAATTTGTTTGCAAAGCCGAGCACAGCCGTGCTTGAACACATGGCTCTCTGTGAGAAGTAATTGTAGATGCCAAATACCTTCAAATTTTTGATTCCTGGTCATACCGGTTTTGCTCGAGGCTCGAGGGTCGAACTTGTAGCTTAATAATACCAGCGGCTCGGGCCGATCTTCGAATCTTCGTCGATGGTCGAATTCCGGATGGGAAAACCCAATATTATTTTGCAAGACCTGGCCATCGAACCTGAGACCTCAGGCTCGGCAATATCGCTTGCGACCATTAGACCAAATAACATACGTAACACTACTATTACATACAAACCTATTCCCAATAGAGTTGTATGTAAAGCAACTATCAATCCATTATGCAACGTCTATCAAAAGGGTTGTGGTCTGTTTTCGCGTGCACCAATGGGTTAAAATGTAGATAATGACCACATTTAGAACCATCTATGCCGATTGACATTGTTGGTCGAATTACTTTGTCGAATCTATTTCCTATTGATACTATTTCCACTCAAACGAAAATCAACTGTATTTGTGTTACATGAAGTTGGTTTCTGAATGACTACTGAAAAAATATTTTATTTAAAATGTTTGAAGTTGTAGCGCAAACTAACCTTTTGGTGTTGGTGATTAAAGTAATTATTATAAAAACTAAAATCCTTCTCCTTTAATTTTTTTAAATTTTAATTGTGAACGCAGTATAGGTTGGCTGTGAGATAACGGGATGTATTTTTCATGTCTCTAATTAGTCCGCTGTTCCAAATACAAAGCGATATCGGTTTCAGGAGAGTTCTAAATTCAGAAGGAATATCATTTGGCAATCGCTTCCACAGCCTTTGGTATTTCTACAACGTTATTCAACAGTTTTGAAGTAAACATTTCGGTAGCATAAGTCAATCTATTAATGAGACTCTATTAATACATATACAAAATGATGAAACGGTTCACTATCCATTTGCATAAAATGTTAAGACCTAATATAACTTAGCATAATTTTGTTTGGCATAATTATATTTTCGCATAATATAATTACGCATAACAGCTTACGCATAATTTTTTAAGCATAATTTCTCTAACCATAATAATGATGAAGCATAATATTCTAAAGCATAAATTTATTAAGCATAAAGTTCTAAAGCATAACTTTTTTTCCCGATAAAATAATGATGATGATAATGATGGATAATTATCCTCTTCGGGCAAAAAAGCTAGGGCGATCCAATTTATTTCGACGATTGGAAAAAAGCCATATCTCCTGAATCAGGTAATAAATAACATATTAATATAATATACCGTATCGAACAATTTTGTGGGTTTTTTTTCGCTGTAGGAAGCATGAAGCAAGCAAGCATACAGCATGCAAGCAAGCATACAGCATGCAAGCAAGCATGCAAGCAAGCATGCAGCAAACAAGCAAGCATGCAGCATGCAAGCAAGCATGCAGCATTCAGGCGAGCATGCAACATGCAGCAGGCAGGGTTTCTGTCACGGCTCCGGCGCTGCGGGCCTCCGGCGGCCCCACGCGTGCTAATTGTCGCAGACGGCTCGCTCGCAGCCACCTGCTCCTCAGCCCGCGGGCCGCCTCGCCCCTACGCGCCTACGCGACTTTAAATTACACTCTAGGGGTAGGACAAACAAGACTACGTGGAGTCGGTTTTGCAGCAATTCGGTTCTGTCACTAACTTTTGTTGCACAGCATATTAAATTTTTAACCAACAATATTATGTATGCCTAAATATTATTATGCTAATAGTCATTAGGCCTACTTAACGTTATGCGAATCAAATTTATGCCAAAACAAATTAGTCTTTAAGATGATTATGCCAACATAAAATGTATGCCTAAAAAAATTATGCCGAAGTATTATTATGCCAAAACAAATTGTGCCAAAATCGTTATGCCGAAGTATATTAGGACAAAGAACATTATGCGAAAAGAAGGGATCCCGATGAAACGCATGTAACTAAAGGAGTGATGAAAATGAATTGATGGATAAAGAGGGAGAGAAAGCCAAAGAAAAGATGGATGGATTGTGTGAGGAATGATATGAAAGATAAAGGTGTAAATGATGCCGTGACACGTTTTCATCTAGAAGAAAACGTGTTGCGCGAGAATGGGACGAGGGCAGGAAGATGATGAAGTCAATCTAATAAGTTTATTGCTCCACCAGAGGGAGCTTGTGGCTAAATAATAACAGCCACTCGGGTCGATCTTTAGGTTAAGCCACATTTGCCTAAGATGGTCCGTGGATGGGTGACTACCCATTACACACCGAGTTTCCTCTGTGCTTCGGATAGCACGTTAAGCCGTTGGTCCCGGCTAGTGGTTGTCAAATGTAGATCTTTGATCGTTATAGGCAGTCAGTGGCCCGAAAGTCTGACAACTAATCTTACCAAGGAGGTTGTGGAGATCAAATTCGCAGTTGTTCCATGTAAAAATACTGGTATTCAGCTGCATCCGGTTAGACTGGAAGCCGACCCGAACATAGTTGGGAAAACGCAGGCAGATGATGTTATCTTTGATAGATTGTACCTTTGTCAATGGCTCCAGACGCCGTTCTACGTCTGAAATTCGTAAGCTAAAAAAAATCAAGGGTTTCAGTTTGTTCAGCATGCGACAGATAAATCCTGCATAGTTCTATTAAAGCTTATTAAAATATTTCAGCCTAATTTGCTTCCAAGAAAATAAAATCATGAAGATGAATGAAGTTGGAAGGTTAATTTATTAGTGAAAATAACTGCATCACGGCGCAATTAATGCATTGGGCATTTTGTAATATAATGCCTAATGCATAAGGTCTACTTTAGGGTGTTGGAGTGTGCTGCGGGACTGTTCGAAAGAGACACCGCGGCCCAGGAACACAAAGGGCAAAAGAAGGAACATGGATGGGTTTTAGTCAGTAAAGTCTGACACTTCCTTCCGCTCCGCCCAGAGCGGGAGGAGTCATTTGATGATTTCCCATCCCAAAAAAAAGGGTGTTGGAGTGATAAAACATGTCTGCTGCATAGCATAATAGAAAGATTACATGAATGTAACTATATGTATAAGCAGCCATTCTGTAATTCTACAGAAAGGGACACATCCCTAGTAGTAGTCACAGAAACACTCTATATATATAACACATGTATGTATGTATGTATATTCGCCGGAACAAGCAATTTGCATGTATTTCACGTTAGCGTAGGTATTACGTAGTGTGCTGTAGTTTAGCGGGAACACACTCTTATTGCGAATTCTTGACAAGTGCTTAGTAGTACAAATGTACCCTTCTGTGTTTTGCTTAATGTGTATGTGTGTGTACAGTCAGAGGAATTAACTGTTGATCCAATTTGCACACTTAAAATAAAAATAATATGTAATTACATGTGTAAAAGTAGTCGTGCGCGTCGTTGTCAACAAGTGTAATGCCCAGAAGACTGGCTTGCCATCCAACGTCGCAATGCTGATTCTTTGGCCAAAAAATTGGCCTGCCGTCTGGTTTATAAAAAAGACTAAAACTAAGTAGGTACATACAGGTTGGGTAAAAAATCGTGGATCAAACAAAACAGGGCGATAGTTGGGGTTATCAGAGTAATTTTTGATAGTCCATTTTTTTACAGTAATGTTCTAAAGTAACAAATAATTTTTCGTGAGACTTAAAAGATATTGAAAAAAGTGCAAATACAAAATCATAGTACCCACTGCCATAAAAGCACTTTTGTAGTGATGATACATTTTCTAGAAGCAACGAAACATCTTTTATTGTTTTAAAATTTACTCTAATTGCCCATTTATTAAAAAAAAAAAAAAAAACTTAAAAAAAAACACTAATAGTCATAACTTTTAAGGAGATCAAGTTAGGGTTCTGCCACACAGATGATGTTTACTGTAAATAACCCCAACTATCGCCCTGTTTCGTTTGATCCACAAGTCTTTACTCATCCTGTATATTATACAACAACGACAATAGGACACTTAGACGTTAGAGTACTCCTCCACGTTGTTGTCATCCGGAAACTTGCCCAGAAGACTGGCAGCATTGCCACGTTTGATGGTAATGCTGATTTTTTGGCCAAGGAAAGAGCCAGCCCTCTGGTCACGCGAAGTGCCAACCAGTCGGTGACAAAATTCCTTAAAACGCGCACTGGGGCCCCATGACCCTGGCATTTCGACCCCAAACGGCAAAAACTACAGCTACTAGCTGTAGCTACTACATGAAACAAATACAAAAATTATTACTTTTCTATTTGATTCGGAAACAACCATGAATACTGTCAAAAGTGAACGACTAAGAAAAGAGATTTTGTAATCGGATTTTGTAAACAATTACATGGGTTTAATTATTTTTACACGCAACCCTTATCCTTTTTCTAAATTAAAATTTGCAAAAACGAAACTGTGGTATTTTAAAAAAAATGAAAACAATTTTTTGCAACAAACCTTAATTAATGTATCTATGTATATGCTATGCTATATATATGTATATGCTAAAAAATTCCAGAGTAAAAATACAATGCACTTTCAAGGTATGTAAAGGTATGTAAGTTCTGAATTTTCTTGAAATGTCTGAAATTTACTCCGGAAAACTTATTTATGGATATGGGAACCCTACTAAGTATTATCAATATTTACCAACCAATAACTTACAAATACTAACTTGCAGTGAAAGTAGCCAAAAGATCGGTGCAATTCCATTTGGCTAGCATATGCATTATTAGCGTCGCACCCGCCTGCTGCCAAATAACAGGCGCTACCAAACTGCTTCTTGAAACGCAATTTAGATAACATTTTGTATTTCCATATACAGAACTAGGAAACGAAATATTGAGAAGTTTTTGTGCAAATGTCTTTAATTCTCCCATTATGTAGTAAAATTAGTCTTATTACAAATGCGAAAGTTTGTGAGGATATATGGACGTTTGTTCCTCTTTCACGCAAAAACGGTTAAAGGGATTTGGGTGAAATTTGGCACACAGGTTCTTTATAACCTTTTTTTTTCGTATGGGAAATCATCAAATGACTCCTCCCGCTCTGGGCGGAGCGGAAGGGAGTGTCAGACTTTTACTGACTAAAACCCATCCATGTTTCTTCTTTTGCCCTTTGTGTTCCAGGGCCGCGGTATCTCTTTCGAACAGTCCCGCAGACCTGGCAGGTATCGGCCCTTGCGGGCCCCTCCTGCACGCGTGGAACACGAACGCGCCGTTGACACGTCGTCATAAGACGGACGGACGGCGAGCTAGCCCATTACTCACCGTCCACAGGCCCGCGCCTACGGTGGCCGAGAGCCACCACATGGCCCCCGACGCCCGGTGCTTCTCCCGCGGCGGTTGGGACGTGAGGTTCTCTCCCTCTCACGTTCCGCCACCTCCTTCGCTAGCATGACTGCTTCGCAGAAGGAAGTGACGGCTTAGGTTCTTTATAACCTGGATTAACATTTAGGATATCTTTTTATATCAGTAGTACTATCTCGTGGGACAATTACCGAATTTGGCACGGGCGAAACCGCGGGCATAAGCTAGTTTAATTAATATTTATTTAATTCATAGAAAGTACAAACATTGATCACCACGCTTATTCTCTGTGTTGTCAGTTTTCTCACGATTTCGTTCTTTCTCTTTTGGGCCCTGAAAAGTTATGAAGAGATCAATTCAAGCATATACAGCTTGGCAAAAAAGAGTGTGGAATAAATGAGGTCGCCACTGCCACTGCTTCGAATAGTTTTATTCATTTTAAATAGTTAATTACGCAAGGAAAGTTGATAATTTTTAAAAATCTATGAAAAACCACTAGGATATACGCACTGTTGACCCAGAACGTACTAGCAGTTGACAAGTAACCACAATCATCGATATTAGTTCCAACTGTCACCGCGTCAGACTCTTTTTTGCCAAGCTGTACGTAATTATTAACTCTCTCGGGTACCATGACTACAAATCACTAACATTTAAACTTGCAATTCTTTTTGCCTTAGCGTCATCATGTGCCTGACTTTCTTATCGTTATTGTAGTCTACTTCTTTAACAGTCGTTACAGGTAGGGAGATGATGAAGTCAAACTAATAAGTTTATGACTGCTCCATCATCCTTATCGGTCGCGGTGCTAGAATCTCGAGGGGATCTCGTGGCTAAATAATAACTGCCGCTCGGGTCGATCTTTAGGTTATGCCGCATTCGCCTGAGTTGGTCCGTGGATGAGTGACCACCCATTACACACCGAATTTCCTCCGTGCCTCGGAAAGCACGCTAAGCCGTTTTCAAATGTAGATCTTTGACTGTCGTTACAGTGTCCCGTAAGTCTGACAACCAGTCTTACCAAGGGTTACCGTGTTACCAGTACTAATTGGGTTGTGTAGTCGCTCATCATGCAGGTCTACCTGTTGCAGCATGTATCTATCAGATGCAGCTGAATACTAGTATTTAGCAAGATTCTCTCTCCTTACATATCTAGAGCCTGTTAAACCTAAACTGAAGCAGGAACGAATCTACAAAATGTCAACATAAATAATATTCCTGCCTCATCATCTGCCTAGCCTTTTCTCAACTATGTTGAGGTCGGCTTTCTAGTCTAACTGGATGCAGCTGAGTACCAATGTTTCACATGTAGCGACTGTCAATCTAACCTCCACAATCCAGTTAGTAATAGGTAATACGATAGCCCTTACTTAAGACTGGTTGTCAGACTATCGGGCCGCTGTGTTAACGACTGTCAAAGATCTACAAATGATAAACAGGACCAACGGTTTAACGTGCAGTCCGAGGCACGGAGGACACTCGGTATAAATAATGGGTGGTCGAACATCCACGGACCAACGCAGACACGTGTGGTTTAACCGGGAGATCGATCCGAGCGGCTGTTATTATTTAGTCACGAGCTCCTCCATCTTAATATACCTACATACACATGTTAAAAAACTCATACCAACCGTACAAAGCCCGACGATCCCATGAATCAGACATTCACTTATTCACACCCCAAAACATCCTTTTAACACACAAAAAGCCAATTGTAGCGAAACTTTGACCTGAAAACTAAAAAAAGCAATAGCGTACACAAAGCGAGACGAATGCTATCACAAACTTGTGATGACCATAAAATATGAAAGAAAAACCGCATATATGCAAAAGTGGAACTAACTCGGACGAATGGACTCATAAAGGATTGCCTGATAAGACTGGGGTGTGACTGCGAGCGGGTAGCGGAGCGGATGAATTATTTGCCACAGGAATGTGTAAAAAACCCTTTCATTTAATCTAATGCGGTGTGTTTTACGACAGCATTTAGAAGTAACAGGGAAAGTTTCTTTTTTTAGTTTCGTAGCTAAAATTTGCAGGTTTCTTAAAAAAATGTACCTACCTACATAATTTCCGGTTTTTATACAAGGTGTAAACAGACCCCTCACTAAGCCGTCCACCAAGCTTTCTGTACATCAAATTAAGTATCTCTAATACGAAAAACAAATCTTGCTGAGAAACGCCTTTGTTTTTTGGGCCGCAAAATGGCGTTTTACTGAAGGACTCAATGTAATGCATAGATGCATTGAATAGTGCAAATGTACGTGACATTCGCACTATTCAATGCATCCATGCGTTGGAATATAAAATGTTGGAACTTTTACCCCCAGTATCTCCGTAACTAGGCGGTTCCCAAGTCTGCCGTGCTAATTAGAAGTGCAGTAAGGAGGTTATTAGTAGTTTCGAGTAAATGGCGCCTAAACATTTTTACTTTTATTTGGCTTTTTTAGGTATGATTTTGAAGTTTTGCAAAAATGTTTTTAGTTACATGTATAGCTGAATATGCATTGTTTCGTAAGAACTAACCCTATTTTCTATAAGTTTAATACAACTATCTTAAAACAAAAATAACTATTTATGCTTAGCAGGGTCTTCATGACTAAACCCAGTATTACAAGCTATAACAGCAGTAAGTTTGGAGTTACTGCGCTTTCTACTAGCAAATACAGATTACTGCGCTTATTTCATTTAATTCAATTATTATTATCACTTCGACTACAAATTAAAAACGCAGTGCAGTAGTGAGAAAAAGCTATTAAAAATAGTATTTAAGTATACAAAAGTACACTTATTTGGTTATATTTATCCTAACCATTTCCTAATTAAATATAACGACCTGAATATTAAAAAATACGTTATTTGAAATGACAAATAATACTTTCTTAATCATACACAATTACTGCATTTTTTACTAGTGACATAATATTTTCTTAAAGCTATGCTTAGACTGACTACAAACCATAACTGCAGTAAAAGAGTGACTTATAGCTTTTCAATTCGAGTACATACGTAAAAAAACCACAATAACTTGGTTATATCTATAATAATATCAAAAAGAGGTAAATGATACAACTATTTTATTAAAAAAATGTATTCCAATAAAATCTTAAAACAGAAAACATTAAATAAAATCTTTAAAGTCGTAAACTTTCCTATCTTTTGTAAATATTGGTCGACTCTGTGATGAAAACTGTCAGCAGACATACATTTAAGTGTGCGGAAATCAAGTTGCTGTTAATTATGTTAACTAAGAAAGACAATATCACCCAATTTTTGTTTTGGGCTGAACAATTATCCATCCACAAAATAACGTGATCTTTGTCGCGTTTGTTATCTAAAATTATTCACTAAACATTATTATTTATCATTATTACTAACAAATCATAACATCAGCAAGTGTTCCTTACTGCGCTTCTTACTAGTGAAATAAATTATGTTCAAAAAAATACTGGAAGGCAAAGAGCAGTAATGTGTCTTACTGCAGTTGTGCTTAGTAATTTACTTCTCAGCAAGAAACATACTGCAGTTTGGCTTACTAAAAGTCCCACTTCTGGGACAGCTATCAAAATAAGGATTAAATTACCATACAGAGCTCATTACGAGGATTCCGAATATATGAAAAACTCTATTTTCCAAAAATCCTTCCTTACTGCGTTTCTAATTAGCACGGCAGAAGTATGGTCCACAAAACAAAAATGATCGCAATGACGGGGAGAACAAGGGCCAGACTACCACGCTTTATTAGTTTTGAAAGGTATTTTTGCTCTAAAATGTCACGTCAATCTCATGAAAATATGAAAAAAACGTATGGACATGTTTCTGTATTGCAGTTAAAGTCAGTTTATGAGTTTACGGGGTCCAATCAAATATTTTATGGCTATAAGCTGTAACTGTTTCTGCTGACACACAATCTATATTTTACGATGGATCATAAACGGTGTTGGGAAATACGGAAGTGCATAGTTGTTGGAAGTTTTGTAATAGTAATTGCCTGTTTCTGAATAGAGTAATTGTAGCGGCACTACAGCCACATGAACAATGAAGAACTGGCATCAAGTTCTTAAATGGCGATGTAAAAGTTATCCGCGACTCTTTTATTATGGTCTTTGTTAAAATATTTATTAGTTTAATTTACTTATAAATGTTTATTAGTATCAATTTAAGTATATAAATTTTTGAAAACAAGAAGTTATTTTTTAGATATTTATTTTGTACTCTATCACAATGTTTTCTTATTTAACCCAAAGGTTGACTGGTAGAGAATCCCTTGTGGCATTAAGTCCGCCTATGTAGGTACCACTATTGTACATGAAGTTTAAATAAATAAAAACCCGACGACAGCTGTCGGGCAGTAGCTCACCAGGCACAAAACTCGTCTGGTCGGGAGATCCTCCTCCTCTCAATTTCGAATGAACAACTTTACACTCTGTTCTTCATAGCATTAAATTTCGAAGGAACCACCTAGCCTTTTCCCATAATTTTTACGATTTAAAATAGAAAATCTACTTCTGGTGTGTAGCATCCGGTCCGGTTAGTCTGGAAGCCGACCGCAACATAATTAGGAATAGTATAGGGAATAGTGTGAAAATAGAAAATCTTGGTTGGACTAACACAGTTACATAATTATTGTTACATAACATAACATCACGCCTGTAATAACCGAAGGGTTAGGCAGAGGTGTACCTAATAGAGCACTCACATTTCGCCAGTTATGTTTAAGTCCCATGTAGGGAGCGAGCCTAATGCCATGAATCGGGCTCAAATCCAGACACCGTGACTGCTACTGAGAAATGCTTGGAAAAATCCAATAACACTTTTCCCGACCCGGGAATCGAACCCAGGACTTCATGCTTGCTACCACTAGACCAAAGAGGAACTGATCCTGCAGCCAGGATCGTCTTCTTCACGAGATAACTCTTCAACGGTTAATAGCACGGACATGAAACTTTGTATTTAACGCGTTAAATTTTGATAGAAAAACATGATTTTAATTTTTTAATGCATTTTTTTTACAAAAATATTTTTCCCGGAACTCTCTTTAAACAGAATTTTCTTTGCAAAACACACCCAATACTTGAACGCTACCAACATCCCGCTATCACTGGTACCACACCTTTACACCCCAGATTCCCCCAGCGTATTCGATACAATGCAAATAACGCTTCGCTGTCGGACAGTGATAGGGGGCATTAACATACATTGCGGGGTGTGTTATACCCCGGTTAATCTGACCATGAATGGGCCGTCGCAAAAATCTATGAAAACGGGTCAACCATGTTTTTACAGCTCACTTCGAATGTTTGTGGTATGGTTTTTATGCACGACAGTGTATAATGGATTCGTTTGTTAGCCTTTTCAGTTGTTAAAGAAGTTGATAGTGCACGTCGTGGTAAAAAAAGTTGGTACTTTTTGTGTTTGGTTTTTTTGTGACTTGAAAGTCGTGTTATTATGTCTAGACTTGGACATTATTGTTGTTTTAGTTGCACACTAAGTTAAATTAAGTGTGTTACTATCCTTAATTGTCAGACCTAGAGAGAAGTGGTAGGAGTGTAGGGAGGAATTTGCACTGCATTGGGATACTACATCATCATCAACTGTTTACCTTTTCCCAACTATGTTGAAGTCAGCTTCCAGTCTAATTGGATGCAGCTGAATACCAGTATTTTACATGGAGCGACTGCCTATCTGACCTCCACGACCTAGTTAGTACTGGGTAACACGATACCCCTTACTAAGACTGGTTCAACTTTCAAAAACTGGTCAAACTTTCGGGTTTATAACGATTGGCAAAGATCTACAAATGACAGCCGGGACCAATGGCTTAACTTGCTGTCTGAGGCACGGAGGAAACTCAAGTCATGGGTGGTCACCCTTGTACAGTCCGACCCAGGTAGACACTGTTTAACCTTGAAGATCGACCCCCGAGTAGCTGTTATTATCTAGGCATGAGCTCCTTTATAAAATAATAATAATGAAATATAATAGGTGCCATAATACCAATAATGTTTTTTTTTTTTAGGTAAAGCAGTGTTATATCTACCAGTACACAATAGACTCTGATATTTTGATCTCATGGCAGTAGTTCGCATCCTCGTATCATTTAATGCAGGAAATAGATGCTTGTTAGTTTTAACGAATATAGCTACTTCGAGAATGAGAATAAATAAATAAATAAAAAATAAAATAAAAAGCCTTTTATTTCTTGCATTCCATAGTACAATTTCATTAACAGTGTGCATGCAAAGTAAATTTAGAAATAATGTGATTATGATTATCAAATAATTAGATTGTAACAATAATATATTTAAGTCCATTTCATTCTTGTAGTTTCATTTAAAAATATATTAGTAATATTAATTAGTTGTAGATTTAATTTGAAGTTAATGTTGTAATTGACTTAACATACTAACATTATTTAATTTTATGTTTTTTAGCAAGAACCCTCTCCATGAAAGGTAAAGGCCTCCTCCAGAGAAGACCAGTACTCTCTATTCTCTGCCGCTCGTAACCAATGAGTACCTGCTACTTTTATGATGTCGTCTGCCCAGCGTGTATTTGGTCTTCCTCTCTTTCTCTGTCCTAGTGGGCCTGTCCATTGTGTTGTCTCCCTTGTCCATCTACTGTCGCTTAGCCTCGCTACGTGACCAGCCCATCGCCATTTAAGCTTTTGTGAGTAATTGAGAGCGTCAATGGCTTGAGTTTTCTGTCTTATATGAGAGTGGCGGATCTTTTGGATTTTCCTTATTTTCAGAATGCTCCTTTCCATACTCCTTTGACTGGATATAATTTTATTTTTTACTTTTCTGGTAAATTTCCAAGTTTGGCAGGCGTATGTTAATGAGGGCAGTAGGCAGGTGTTCATGACTTTCGTTTTCATTCGTATGGTCATTTTACTTTTGAGTATTTCTTTGAGGCTCCAAAACTTTTTCCATGTGATGTTGACTCTTCTCTCTACTTCTTGTTTGTTATTTTCTTGGTTAAATGAAATTTGCTTTCCCAGGTAAATGTAGGCGTTTACATATGTTAGGGGTGAGTTTTCCAGGTATATTGGTGTTTCAGTATGGTTCGTCATGACATTAGTTTTTGTTATGTTGATTTCCAAGCCCACTTTACGACTTTCTTCGTATAGAGCGTTTATCATTCCTTGTAGTTGGATTGTATTTTCTGAGAGCAGGACTATGTCGTCAGCAAATCTCAGATGACTCAAGTAACGTCCTTTTATATTTATGCCAACTTTTTCCCAATTTAGTTTTCCAATGATGGCCTGTAGCACCGCTATGAAGATAGTTGGCGAGAGTGGGTCTCCCTGCCGTACACCTCTTCTTATTTGTATGGGTGGTCCTGTAGTCTCTAGCTTCACTCTACTAGTACTGTTATCATAGATATTTTTTATGGCTTTTATGTAGTCTAGTGGTACTTCTTGTGAGAGTAGCGTATCCCAAATTGATGAATGGAACAGAGAGTCAAATGCTTTTTGGTAGTCGATGAAGGCAATATAGAGTGGTCTCCTGAACTCTTGGTATTTTTCTATCAGCATCTCTAGCGAGTGTATGTGATCCACTGTTGAAAAACTTCTTCTAAAGCCGGCCTGTTCTATAGGTTGGTATTTTTCTGTGCTTTCTTTTATTTTTTTCTCGATTATTGAGGAGAACAGTTTGTATATTGAAGGTAGTAGGCTTATCGGTCTGTAATTATTTATGTTATTAGGGTCTCCTTTTTTGTAAAGCAATATAATGTTTGACTCTGACCATTGACGGGGTGTATATGAGCTGTTCAGTATCTGATTAAACAGTAGAGTTAGTGGTTTTGCTAGGAACTCACATCCAGTTATTATGATTTCATTGGCGATACCGTCGGGGCCTGGGCTTTTCTCCGTTTTTAGTGTTTTAATCCCCTTAATCACTTCAGATTCATCTGTGCTTGCCCTTGTCTCTCCTCTATTTGTGTCTGGTAATTAATATGTAGATTGACTCGGTGTGCTGTATAGTTTCTTATAGAATTTTGTTGCTATTTTCAGTATTTCTGTTCTATTTTGGGTATTTTTTGTTTTGTCTTTCAACTCTTCAATCCATAGTTTATGTGTTCTCAGTTCCTTGTATGCCTTCTTGACACTGTTTGTAGTATTAAGGTGTTTTTCGAAGGTTCTTGTGCGGTGCGCCTTGTAGTCTAAGTAGATACGTTTACTAATGAGTTTGTAGAGTGCTTTTAGTTCATTTTTCATGGTTCTTGATTTTGGTTTTGTCTTTTGTAATTCTTGTCTTCTATAAATTAACGCCTTTGTGCGTGCTGATAGTGCCTGGTTTTTCCCTGGGTTTATACTGGGTGAAACCTCGTAAGCTTTTTTTAGGCTGGTGTCTATTGCGTTTATAATATTATCGTAGTGATTTTGAACGGTATCCTCGTCTCTCCAATTCTTAAGTAAGTTTGTTATGCAACTATTCAGCGTTTGTTTGTAGGCTTGTATTTCTTCTTCGTATTTTAATTGGGATCTGGAGCTTTGGCCGAACATACACCTACTTTTTGTTATGGGAAGAATGTTAAGTGTCGCTCTCACAGGCCTGTGGTCCGAGGGGTAAGTGATGTTTAAAGACTGTATATTGCTTATGTTTTTTATGTAAAGTTGTCAAGATATAGTCTATTTCGTTTTTTGTTTTGCCATTAGGAGATCTCCAAGTCCATCTTTGTTTACTATTTTTTTTGAAGAAGGTGTTCATGATAGACAGATTATTCTCGTGCGCAAAATCAATGAGCCTATCTCCTCTACAGTTTCTATCTCCGTAGCCGTGGTTGCCAGTAGCGACTTCATTAGGATTGGTTTGTCCTATTTTGGCGTTAAAATCTCCCATGACTATGATATTGTTATCTGAGAGTTGTATAGCTTTGTCGACAGTGCTGTAGAAAAATTCTATCTCCTCGTCGTTCGACGTCTCCGTTGGAGCGTAAACTTGAATGATACTTAATTTTAAGTTATTGATATTCTCTTTCTGATAGTCCTGTGAAGCTTATGATGTATCGTTTTAGATGTTTTTTGACAATAAATCCTACTCCATACAGTCCAGGCGTTTCTCCAATGTAGTATAAAATAAACTCATCGTGTTCTTCAATCTTGTTTCCAAGTTTTCTAATTTCTGATAGACCAATAATATCAAACTTTATATTTTTCAAACTCTCTGTTAATTCTAATACTCGTGAGTATGTCGACAAAGTTCTGACATTGTATGTTATTATGTATAGGGTATTATGTTGACTGTTTTTTATACTGTTTGTTTTTATTTTCTCTGGAGGGTTTTGGTCATGATCTTCCACGGTGACCGGCCGGCTTGGAAGATGTTTTTTATTCTTTATTTGTGTACTTGTCGTATTTTTCATGTGAGAGGGGGGCGGTAATTGCTATTGTTTTAAGTTTTTATCTATTTGTTCGTTTTGTGGGTTTCCAGGGTTTTTGTTGGTTAAAAAACTACGTATTCCTGGTTTATAAACTCCTTCTGATACACTTGACGATCTCTGTAGTCCTTGTTTTGTCTGAGTTTTGTTCTTTTTGTTTACTTGTGTACCTTGTATTGTTCCTGTAGGATCGTTTATGTCTGGTGATGTTGGTAGGGTTCTTTTCTTATTGCCTGATGCATCTGCGTTGTTGCGGCGTATTATTAATTTGTCATACCTGATGGTGGCATAGTTTCCTTTCTCTCTTTCTATTTTCATTTGTTCTAGTAATTCCTTTCTTTTTTCTAAAATATGTTGTGGAAAGTCTTCATTTATATAATAATCAGTATTTTTTAATATTTTTCTCTGTTTATAAATTCTTATTTTTGTACCCAGTGTAGTGAATGTTACAGTAATCGGTCGGGGTTTATCTCCTTTCTTCCCTATTCTCCTAATTTCTTGTATTTCACTGCTCTCTAGCTCTATAGAAAAGTAGCGTTTTATGAAATTTATGATGTTGTCTTCTGAGTTTTCATAAGATGTTTCGGTCTCCGCTAAGCCGAATATAACGATGTTCCTCTGTCTTGATTGCTTCTCTAGGAAGTATAATCTTTTCTCCTGGTTTTCTAGTTTTTCATGTAGGTTATTGTATTTTTCTTCCATTATTTTGAATTTTTCTTCTAGTTTGAGATTTATGTTTTGCGTAACTTGTTGCGTAACGTAGTCTGCTGATTGCACAATGGTCAGTTTTTGTTCGTTAAGTTCGCTTTGTATTTTTTGGAGCATATTCATTACTTCTTCCATGGTTTGCGCGTTATTATGTTTTCGGTTAGTAAGAAAATACTTTCGTTTTGATACTTGTGCTGCTCTCTAATGGTTTGGTTAGGTACTGTACGCGGAACATTGACTTTTAGACTGTTGACGGCTGGCTGCCTCGAGCTAAGATAGTTTTCAGTAAATCTAGATGGCGTTAACTGGCTCGATATATATAGATATATAGAGATATAGAATGAGAATAAGAAAAACAAAATTCTAACTTTTCTTAATATGTATACTAGGAAAAGTTAGAATTTTGTTTTTCTTAAAAAAAGGAATGCAACTATCTGTAACCTTGAGATTGAAAATGGATCTTATGCACCGTTTTTGGTCTTTAAATATCGACTCCCTTTCGGAACAGTTACCCTAGAATACTACACCAACCCTTAGAACAGAGACCACCAAACCGTGATATGCAACCAGTAATGTAAAACGTTATATATTAGTCGTAATATAGATATATATATAATAGTCTAACTTCATCAGTTTGGAGCAAGTACTGGTTGACACTTTTCGACCTTTATACCTTTATAACTTTGTTTAGATCGGCTTACAGTCTAACCCGATTCAACTGAATAAAGCTAAATGTTGATGGCATGTTGGTTCCTTAATAACTTCTTGCTACAATGTAAAATTGAATCATGACAAAAATTTGTATTATTTTAATTTGTATTTTTAATTTGTATTTATTTTATTTGTGTGTTTTTATTGTTCCTTTAAAAGGGTTTTTAGTTGTAGTACCCCATAAAAAAAAAAACGTTTTTGCAAAAAAAAACCGGCTTCCGAAAACAACACAAAACAAGTTTTAAATAACTATACTTTCGTATTACCCAGGTTACCGGGTAATACGATACCTATTAGTAAGACTTTCGGATCACTGAGTATACTTCGTCTGCCAAAGATCTGCAAAAGTGACAGTCGGGACCAAAGGCTTTACGAACTTTTCGAGGTACGAAAAGGTCTTGGTATATAATGGATGGGTAACCCATCCACAAACTGACCTCGGCAAGCGATGCTTATCCTAAAAGATCGACCTGTGCGGCTGTCACTATTTAGCCTTTACCTTGACATGCTTGGGTATAAGAGTATACAGTGTGTATGTGTGTGTGCGTGTGTGTAAAGGAAGAAAAAAAAAACGATGGATATGAAGGATGATATGGCTAGAAAGGAGTCTTATGTCAAGTAACAGAAAAGTATGGAAGACTAGCGGCTCGTCCCGGCTTTGCACGGGTCCCTATGTTACTCAGGCTGAATGTAGCTTTCCAATGATGAAAGAATTTTTGAAATCGGCTCAGTAGTTTTTGAGTTTATTCATTACAAATATACACATACACAAAAAAAAATCTTTCCTCTTTATAATATTAGTGTAGAAGAAGACATTGCGATAAGGACAGGAGATTGATGATGACCTTGACCTTAGTTGTTAATAAAACTCAGGGTAGTCATAACCTCATTAGTTCAAAGCATTGTACTTGCTTTGAACTGATGAGTTGACGTTTTACGACCCTTAAAATATACTAAAATTATCTGTTTACAAGTAGGTACCTTACTTAGAAGTTATTTCAACTTGTGTACCATTAATTAAACTTCTGGTACCTGACTCCTGACGTCACAAACTTAGTTTTTGATTACTTCAATGTTTGTTCGTTTGTAATTTTCTGAGAAAATGACTTGGATTTAATTCGGATGGGGTATCTTTCTGTGTGATTCGGGAGCCGTGTGTTACGTGGATGTTAAGTTTTGTCATTTTGGTAGTCGCGGGTATAATTTGGTAGTTTCATTATTGGAGGTTGCTTGTTTATTAACATAATAGGTTGTTGATGAAATAAAAAAAAAATATCGCAATGACGGGGAGAACAAGTGCCTTTCAGCTTCGTTAAGGGTATTTTTACACCCATTATAAGAAAGTCGCATTCGCGTCTGTCCGTATGTGACTATATACAAAATTATTAAAACACCGAGACTGCTTAGTTCATCTCAACCACGCAACGGATTTTGACACGGTTTTCACTATAATTTAGAAAATTTATTTAGACAGGTTTGTGATAAACATTATTAGTAAACTCATATTAATATATTTCTTTTCTTCTTCTTTATTTTTTTCTTGTTTATTTTTCTTTCTTTATCTTTTCTTGTTTTTTTTTCCTTCTTTTTTATTTATTTATTTCTTTTCTTTTATTTTGCTTGTATCCCGTTTCTAGTGTTAATTATAAAATATTTCTTGTTATTTTCTGTCTAATTTCTACTCTATAATTCTATTATTATGATGAGATATTGATATCCTACATGTCTGTAAAGTTTACCAACAAATTCAACAAGACTGTAGAATAGTTAGTAATTTGACCTACCTACAAAAGTCTCTAAAGCTGAATTTGAGGTCTCGGGTTCGACTGCCAGGTTGGTCAAAGTGATATTGGTTTTCCATCAGGATTTTCTTAGTAGCACAGAGTCCAGGTCTTATCATCAGCATTCCCAGCTCAACTTCACCTATTGTTGGGTAAAAGACCACGTTCAGTTTTAGTGTCTCGTTGATGGGAATAGGCTCGCCCCTATTGCAAAGGACTTTTATAGGTGGCGAAATGTGGGTGTACTATCGGTGCACCTGCCGAGCCCTTCGGGGATTACAGGCATGAGGTTTTATTATGTTGATACATAAACATTCTGTTATGATTAGACATCGATATCCATCATGTCTTTAAAGTTCCTGAACTAATTAAAAAACGTTGAAGAGTAGTTAGTAGTTCAGTCTACTTACAGCATTGTCGATAAAGTTTCTGACCTTGACTTATTCAAGTAACATAATTAAGAACTAAGTTATGTACTTAAATTATGTTACTAACTAAAGTGGCCTGGCTGATTGAGTTTTGTAATAAAAACTCATTTTGTATTACGGTGTAAGGGTGGCTTTCCATTGGAGCAGAGAGTTGTAGAGATAGGTGAACATTACAAGTGAGTGAAGCTGAGAAAAGTTAAACGCGCGATTAGAGCTCTGCCAGCTCATATTTGTAGCGGCACTATAAAAAGTACTACAGCGCCATCTATGAGGCAAATGAAGAACTAACATCAACATCCTAAATCACGCAAGTAAAGTTACCCGCGACTTAGGACTATATAGAAGAACCCGACAACAACTGTCGGGCAGTAGCCCACCAGACATAACACCCGTCTGGTCGGAGGATCCTCCCTTTTCTATCGAGGATGAAGAACTTTACACCCTCTTATTCATACCCATCCTAAACATTATTTGCTTTGAAAGCCTGCTCTTCTTTCACCTTCGGCGCTAGGCCTAGTTTTCACAATAGCCGAGGGAACCAGAGTAGCGAGGAGGTGTTCCGTTTGTAACCAATCCGATATCTATATTTCCTCCTCACGTGGCTTAAATTGAATGGTGTCCTATACAAGCGGGGAGGAAGGGCGATGTCTATTTTGAGCGCTTAAGGAGACGTGAGATGTGTGCGGTGGGGTTATTGGTTTGTTTCAAAACTGTCAGTCAGCACTGCTCCACTCGAGTCATCTTAAATCTCCGCTCAGTATTATTGGAACACCCTTTTATTTTTTTATTAAGTGGTGAAAAATACCTGACGTAAACCGCAACGTCTAGGGTGACGGCTTGGTTAAGTGGGGCTTGCACACAAAAAAAACCACCTTGAGCTTACTGTCGCCTTGGCAGATGAGCCGAGAGTACTGCTTAGCATGATGTTCGTGACCCATCCAGTGTGCCCGCCTTCGGGCACCAAACTCCTTTGGCCCGGACATCGCCAAGACCGGGCTCACCTGAGACATCGCCACCTCTTAAGAAGGCCGTGCAATGCGACGACGAAAGAACCCCAATCTATCGCCTTCTTCTATCTATCTATCGTTTTGAGTCCCACCGTAAAACGTTTAACCCCAAAAAAAGTCGTTTCCCAGCAATAATTTTTGCGTAGAGTTACTTAGCTTGATGTACAGAATGCTTGGTTGGCAGCTTCGTGAAGGGTCCGTTTACACCCTGTGTAGTTTATGACATTTGAGGATAATGTGGCTCTCTAGGGGTCGCAATCGCAACTGCTGAGCATGAGGTCCTGTTTTCGATACCCGGGTTCGGCAAATTGTTATTGGGTTTTTCCATCAGGAATTTCTCAGTAGCAGCCACAGTGTCTGGATTTGTACCCGGTTGATGGCAATAGCCTCGCCCCCTATTACATGGGACTTAAACATACCTGCCGAAATATGGGTGTATTATTAGGTATACACCTCTGTCTAACCTTTCGGGGATTACATGATGGTGATGTTATGTGTTCTATGCGTCAATGGGTTGGAAGCCTAAACCATTAGTTTCCATGTGCCATTAGGGCATATCATGCTAGGTTTAAAGATCTTATCTTGATTTCATGTTAGCTGGGTGATTTAGTCCTGACAACGATATTATTACTACATTATATTTTCGAGTAAATTACGATGAAAACATTGTTAAGTTATAAAATAGGGTTAATTTGATTTTGGAGGAAATATTTTATGTTATAGCCGTGCCTCGTTGCGCTGGAATCTTGGGGAATTTATTGTTTTCTGGGTACGGTATAGGTTTGAAAGGGGAAGGTATGTCTTTCTCGAGATCTAGGTATTTATAGCCACCTATTAGGCAGCCTAAACATTTTATTGACTATTAATACTATTTTACTAACTATCTTAATTATTTTCGTTGGTAATTAATAATCGAGTTGGATCGGAAGAGCTGGAAGTCATGGGTAGAGGCCTTTCTCCAGCAGTGGCATGACGAAGGCTAATAGTAACATAACATAACATTACGCCTGTAATAACCGAAGGGTCAGGCAGTGGTGCACCTAATAGTACACCCACATTTCGCCAGTTATGTTTAAGTCCCATGTAATAGGGATTAGGGAATGCATATTTTTCGGGGGTAGGTGCCCAAAACTATAAACGCTTTTTATTGTATTTTTTAAAATAATTTACTTCATTACTAATTGGTCTTCTATAGTGAATTACAATTAATAATTAGTAAGGACTCACCTTTGAGACACATTTGTGTGGCACTAACTGTGCCCCGGGACAAATATATTTCCCTGTTAGAATCGGATTTTGTTACCAATTTCAAGGGTTTTAGATTTTTGGCACGGAACCCTAATTCATATTCTAAAATAAAAGTTGCGTAAGCCTTATAACATCTGCTATCTGTCAGTAAAAGTCCCGTCAAAATCGGTCCAGCCGTTTCGGAGATTAACCGGCACAAACAGACCGACAGAAAAAAAGGGTTTTTGGTATAAGTACGTATGTATACTTACTTAAGCATTCAGTAAAAAGCTGTTATTTTGAAATTACAACCAGCCATTTTAATTTTATTTATTTGTATAGATAGACACTTTTTATTACACCACTTGCCAGCTAAGTAACATAACAAAATCTTTGTCGACGCTGCACAATAACGTCACAAAATGTCTCATTTTGCTACCAAGTAATACCAAAAGTAAACCATACTTATTATAACCAACTAACGCTAGAAATGACGCCAAAATATTTTAATTTACCTTTTGTTTCTCGCCAACAAATTATTATTACGCGGCGGCCAAGGGCGCGTTATTTTTAAGTTTATAGCCATAATAACCTTTACCTAAGGTTATGGGTCTGCATGTTAACTAACATTTAGGATTTCAAGTTCAATGGTTGCTTTGACCTGGAGTTGAAGCTTGATTAAGTCACATAAGCATGAATGAGGAATTATGAAAAGTGATACACCATTAGGCCTTGACATTATATCAGTGACATCGACGATGGGACAGTCAAAATTATATTGGCGTGGTATTGCTGCATAGTGAGCGTTTGAAAAGTTGGATATGTCACTTAAAAAACTTGTTGGAGATATACTAAACGCTTTGAAAGCAAGTGATACGAAAGAAAGACAATACATTTATTTTTACACAATAAAAACTTAAGTTTATACAGAATAAAAGAGAAAACGTGTGTGTCACGCCTGCGCCAAATAGGCCCAGTTCAGCAAACTGCCGAACAGCTAGTGCCCGACGCTGGCTTTCAACTGGACCTGAGTCGGTGATGTGACGGACATGAAACAGTTTTGTACTTTGTGTTGCTAATGAGGTATGTATGTGCATGAATAGAAATAGACTAAACTTGTGTACAATGATAACAACTAAAACTACATATTAATAAAATGTCGAGAAAAGTGCAAGACAAAACAAAAAACCCAAGGTATCTAAACAAATGAACTTGATGCATATGTCGACGCACATTAAAAGCCATTGTCAAGAGTGACAGCTTGTCACTGTCACTCTAGCGGAGCGTCGAGTCGATGGTAGCGGGGCGGCCATCTTAGGAGGATTTCCTTCAGAACGGTTGCAAGCGCACCACGTTTTCGACGAATCGCTATCTATCGCCTTAATCAAAGTTCATTTTAAAGTGATTAGTGTCGATTAAGAATATTAGTGATTATCATTACGCAATTGTAGTATTATTTAAAGTAAAATTGTTTAAGTTTCCAAGACAACACGGTTAATTTAAATTACCCTGATTGGAAAACCCACATACCCACGCTGCACGATGAATAATTCTGATGAAGGCCATCCTGAGCTTTCACATAGAAACATATAAACTTGTTTCGCACATTCCCAACATCATATATAGTTTGTACATCATATAATTGAGACATTCAGTCTGACCATATCTAACTTCTGTCGTGATTCCATTAGATACTGCCGTAAACGTCTTCTAAATGTGTCTATCGTGCTGATCTGATTGGTGGTGGCAGGTTATTCCATATTTTGGAAGCCGCATAGTTGAAACTTGATTAAAATACACATCAGTGTGATTAGGGGGGTTGGGGATGCACGGTATTTTTTTTTTTGCTAAGATCCTGCTACTATCCTTACATACTCCTTTCGTCTCGTCCACGTGCATACATCGGTCATACTAGTACACGCACGCCGGTAAAGTAGTGTTTACATATTGCGTAAAAGCTGTGGAAAGCATTGCGGTGTTCCTATTTATAGGGAGTGACACTTTAAGTTAGTCTCTTAGTGGCTGTTGGGTATTGAGATATCACGTCCAAAACCTCTCTGATCGACGTAGCCTACAAGTTACTGAATATTGAATGGTGAACGGTAAACTAGTTCTATGCATTGATTTTGGATTTTATACACTCGCCCGACGCGACGATTAAAGTTGAAAAATCAAGGACAAGCTTTATTGCTTTATTAAGACTCTAACTTATGCTCTCGGCATACCTCGGAGCTCGTGGCTAAGTAACAACAGCCGCCCGGATCAATCTTCAGGTTAAGCCGCGCTTGCCTAAGTTGGTCCGTGGATGGGTGACCACCCAATACATACCGAGTTTCCTCCGTACCTCGGAAAGCACTTTAAGCCGTTGGTCCCGGCTGTCATTTGAAGATATTTGACAGGCGTTACAGGTAGTCAGTGGCCCGAAAGTCTGACAACAAGTCTTACCAGGGGGTATCGTATTACCCAGTACTTACTGAGATGTTCAGGTCAGATAGGCAGTCGCTCCATGTAAAATACTGGTATTCAGCTGCATTCGGAAGCCGACCACAATAAAATTGGAAAAAGGCTAGGCAGATGATGACTTTGCCCTCGGCATCGTTCGCGTAATATCCGAGTATTACGCGAACGATGCCGAGGGCAATTATCCCAGGAAAACGCTAGGTTTAAAAAAATAGCCTTTGGCACTCGGGATAATATCTTCCCATGATTGAAAGAATTTTTCGGTATCAGATCAATAGTTGTGAAGATTGCCCCTACATCCAAACTTTACTTCATTATAATATTAATACAGGGTTATTTGTAAAACACCAGCAACCTCTTAAGAGGTCATTCTACTCATCATTATGAACAACTTTTACTATGGGACCAAACCTGAAATCGCGAAAAAAAATCAGCCGTTCCCTACATTTATGATCGATTAACTCGTCAAAATGTAGGGAACAGCTGATTTTTTTTCGCGATTTCAGGTTTGGTCCCATAGTAAAAGTTGTTCATAATGATGAGTAGAATGACCTCTTAAGAGGTTGCTGGTGTTTTACAAATAACCCTGTATAGATTCAATTACGTAGTCGCCTATTGTTAGTGAAAGTGCCGAACGCATTTTCCAGGTAAAGTTAGAATTCGCGTCATGCATATCCAAGATTTTGTTTTTTTAATTTGTAATGATAAAATTCTATGTGCGGGCTCAGAATGATGTATTGAATACGTGGTAACCGTTTTCACGTCGGTGTCCCTTCCACCCCGTATATAACGCAAATACCTACAAGAATATTAAAATATAACAGTTTTTCGTTAGGTCAACTACTCGTATTTTCGGGAATCGTTACTTAAACGTTCTAAAAGTTAAGTTAATAATATAGTTTACATCAAAATGTAAGTATTCTAAGTGCACTCTAACTTAGGTTTAGTCTGAGGGTTTAAATTTTAACCTAATTGTTCTAGGTATTTAAAGCTTGAAGTTAGTTCTTGTTTGTTTGTTTGTCGAAACCTAACTTTTGTTTAGTGTTTACTAAACCCTTTTTTTAACAACTTCATTAGGTACTGAGAACAGTATTATTTTTTTGTAGAAATTGTCTTTAAAACATTCATAACATAACATCTTGCCTGCAATCCCCGAAAAGTTAGGCAGAGATGACTAACTTAAAGTGTCACTCTCTATAAAAAGGTTACATCTGGCGTCCCACAAGGATCACATGTTGGCCCAGTTTTATTTAACCTAATAGTACACCCACATTTCGCCAGTTATGTTTAAGTTATGTAATAGGGAGTGAGCTTATAGCCATCAAACAAATCTAGTCTCCGTTCCTGCTACTGAGAAATTCCTGATGGTAAAACCCAATAACACTTTGTCCGACCCGGGAATCGAACCCAGGACCTCATACTCAGCAGTTTTGATTGCGACCACTAGAGACTAACGAGACAGTCAGACGTGTGTAAAACAAAGTTTTATAAAATCTGCTGCAATATTGTGGCCATCAGAAAATTAGTTTTATAAACTAATTTTCATTTTGTGGTAGTTAATATAATATTTACAGTAACAGTCTTAAAAAGGGATATCGTGTTATAAAGTTATTTGGTTATGGAGACCGGACAGGCAGTCGCTCCATGTAAAATAGCTGGCAATCGGTTAGCTGCATCCGGTTTGACTGGAACTCGACCCCAACATGATTGGGTGAAGGCCATGCAAATATAATATCAAATAATAATACCAGGCTATTACTGTCCCACGGCTGGGCAAATGCATCATACAGAGAAGGCAGATGATGATGAATATTTGACAGTAAAGGAATATGATTCCAAACTTTATTACAACAAAATTTTAGTTTCGACGGTTCACACTATTTTATGACCATGTCTACTGCTTTGTACATTTACAATTTTCCTTTCATCCCGGAATATTTACGGAAGTCAGAATGATCTATCTTTCGAATTACTCCTCTTCCATTTTACGTGGGGTCGGCGCAACACATTTTCTTCTTCCATTCTGTCAGCCGTCACGGCATCATTTACTCATTTCTCTTTCAAATCATTCCTCATACAATCCATTCATCTTTTCTTTGGTCTTCCTCTCCCTCTCCATCCATCAACATTATTGTATTCACGTGTTTCATCCCTCCTCATCACATGTAATTTCCAAGTCAGACGATTCCTTTTCATGTTCTCTGTTATTGGCACTACTTTCAAACTTCCTCTTAAAAACTCATTCCTTACTTTATCCATTCTTATCACTCCACACATTCATCTCAACATTCTCTTCTCCGCTTCATCAGCAAAAAATATAAAATATAAAGAAATTATTTCTTCCTTTCAGGTACAACCTTCATAGAGTGACAAAAGACAATGTAGAACGTTACGTCAAAATGACAGTTCACCATTGAACGCAAGATGGCGGGTGGAATTGGCGCGAAAGTGGCGTGGCGCGCGCTTCTCTTTGCAGTGTTTCTGGACAACGTAATCTGTCAAGTTGGCTGGACTGAGACAACAAATGAGGATTTGGGTGAGTTTGCTTTGTTTTAGAGCTATATTTTACGTTAAAGAAACTTTTGAAGAAGGCAATTTAAAAATAGTTGAGGTACATACGATTAAACGCCTAAGGAGAGGATAGGCATGAAGAAAAGGTGAAGAAGTTCCTCGTCCTCCATTGCATATTGATCCTTCTTTTTTTGGGTTTAGTACTGGTTGGGTCAATGTACAGCATGTAACAGAAAGTTGTGGTCATATTTAAGGATGTAGTATAGTCCAACTAAACTGAACATCTTCATCATCTTGGGGCCAGCATGATAGGTCAAGTAAGCATTGAAATATGATCTCATGAAAAACGTAGTTCAGTTCCATGGTCTATAATATGTCCTTAAATATGACAATACTTTTCAAATACTCGCAGTATGTACCTATATCCTAATTACGAGGATAAATTCTGTTAGTACGATTTAGCATTCTAGTGTGACGTCAGGTGATGCGTAGTTCGTATGTGCCGTGGTAGATGCCACCACAGTTTTAACCCATTACAACGGTAAGCATAATATCAACCCACACGTTTATGAAGTTACGCCTACCATACCATCAGTGATAAATAGTAGGCGTTGTATTGTCTGAAATAAACCTTCATTTGTGTCTGATGCTCATGTTACGGACACGCGTCGGTATAGTCTAGTAGGCAGTGACCTTTACTGTCTATTAATGACTGAGTGCCGTTGAATATGTGAGGAGGAATAATTAACTTACAGCTACTTTTATTTTGTTTTTTTTTTGACACATAAACATTAATTTTAATATAAACTAGTAATATAATATAAACGTAATAGTAAGTAATTTTATTAAACCAAATCATAACAATGTTATAAACACTTATAAATTAAAATAACCTAAAGTAACTAACTTAAAAATAATCTAAAAAATGGCGTCATAAAACTCCGCCTCAACGCTGGCGCTGTCAACTATGTCCTTAAGAGACTGGCGGCATTGCCACGCTGCACGCTGTATGGCAACGCTAAGCCTCTGGCCAAGGTAAAAGCCAACCCTTGGGTCAGCTACTTTTGAAAACATTATAAAATACGGTGATCATTTAAGTACTTGTATACCAAAAGACCTGGCGTCCATGTTGAATATTGTGTAGCTTTAAGAACCTGGTGTGTGTAATCGCTAGAGTCATGTGATGACCCTTATTGCAATCCAATACAGTTGGTCGCAATCGCGACTGCTGAGTATAGAGTTCCTGGGTTACTTAAACATAACTGGCGAAATGTGGGTTTACTATTAGGTATACCTCTGCCTAACCCTTCGGGGGTTATAGGCGTGATGTTATGTTACAAAATTTTGACTTCACGTGTCAACCTTGTTGAACGATCATGTAGAAATACGAAACATGTTGAACGTCTAGGTCTTTTGCGCTTTAGTTCATTTTAACTGATTCACGAAAGAATATAGTTTAGTGTGTTTGTGTGTTAGTTGTTGTGGTTGTTGTTTGGTATTCATGAATATATCCATTGACTTTTGAAAACATGAACGAGACTTTATCTATGAATAGGGTATTAAAATAACGCATCGTTGCGGTCAAAATTTTATAAATATAATCTACCGACTTCATCCTAAAATTTGTTCATTGAAACCTTCATTAATACCTGTTTTATAATTAAAATGTGTTCAGTAACGAAGGGAGTAATTACAGACATGGCAACGTGAGTGTATTTTGGAGTACCGTCTCTGAAAGGTCACCCGAAAATTGTTCAATTTTATACCTAAAGTGACTGACCTTTATAATTTAGACTTTTCTTTCTTAGAGTTGTTGCTAAGCCACATTTGGAGGTTGTAACAGGTATTTGTAACCTAAGATTAAGTGCTAACTATAAGTGTGCGTTACGATTGCTCCGCCAAGTTATCCAAACAAAAAATAACTTTGCCAAAAAAATTGTCGGAATTTGTCAAAATCGAAGGGAACAAACCAAAAATTTGTCAAAGTAGCATTATAAAAGATAAAAGGGTTTTAAGATGGACGTGCGAACGTAACGTGGAGGATTGCGCGGCCATAGAGATTTCAGCAACTACATGGGTTAGGGATCTCATTCTTTTTTGTCAATTGAAGACTAGATTTGTCAGAAATTGTCGAAAAAAGAATTATAAGGTCTGGATCAATATTTTACGAAATATTCACCTTGGAAGTTATGACTGCGCAATCCTTCACTTGTTGTTGCTTTATTGTTGATTATTTCTTTGAAACTTAAGACTTCATATAGTAAAACTATTACAAGAAGAAAGGGCTTAATTTGTCAGAACTAACGAAAGCAATAAATACTACTAACTTGGCGGAGCAATCGTAACGCACACAAAGGAGATGGCCAGTTTTGGGCCAAAGTATGTACAGAAACGATATGTATATTAAAAAAGACTAGATTTTTTACTGATTAAAAATAACATGTAACAATAATAACTTTCTACCGGAATGAGCTAAAAATTATAATTTGAAACATGGTTTTAAATTGAATGTAGTTCTAAAACTAGCTCCGTAAACAAGCTGTCAGGTCATTACGAGTTCGTTCTAAAACTAGTAGTTCTAAAGAAGTTACTAAAAAAACGATATCTATTTTGTTTTAGCATTGGTCATGAACATTATAATCATTTATAAAAGAAAAAAGGACATTTGATGAAATTATTGTTGTTTTAGTTAATAGTTATTTATTTATTTAACAATAACATCGTTAAAAATCGTGTATCGGTTGACTGTTTCAAAACGAAAAAATATCGATGTTTGTCAAAATGTCAATGTCACGTCACTCCCGTCAAGTCCCGTCATTCGTTTTCGTACTCGTGCGGATGTGCTTATTATTCGATTTCTGCTATTTTTCTGACGACTTTTGATTGATTTTACGGACTTGGACACCGATTGCTTATCGACTGGATAATGGTGAATTGCGTGAGTTGTGGGTATCCCTACTGACCGTAGCAACGCTACTGGAAGTGTGCCTTTACATGATGAAGCAGTTCTTTCCATAATAAGGGCAAGGACTGTCGTCAAACAGTGGCAAGGTACCAAAATACCATCAAACCTCCAGCACCATTCCTGTATGATATATTAATTGAGTATGAAAATGATGACGAATAAAATATTGAAAAAATAACTTGTTTTTATTTTACCTACCTAATTCCTTTTTTGTGCTATGCAATAATATGCTAATAGTAACATACAAATATGTTTACAAACAATTAAATCAATGTGTTTATTTGATTATGGTATTTAAAATACATTTTGGCGTTTTATAGCTACAATTCTTACCATCTGCCGCATAACCTAACCTAGCGACCCAAAAACTTATTTTCTTCCTAATTCCCATAGAATTTAAAAAAAATCTTTCTGATATGAATATGTTTGTGTTTTATCTATTAAATAATACATAAATGATTACTGTTCATATTTGGCCCAACGATGTATGGATTTCTGGCGATCTCCTTTAAACCCATTCAATTCTAGTAGGTAGCAGTGGCGAAGTTTCCATACAACTCGATTCCCTTTTAAAAATGGCACAGTCAGTATTCCATAGTCAAATCAAATAATATAATCACACTAAAGATATGTACTCCGGCTTACCGCTTACAAACATTACCCTACGCTACTGGTAGGTAGGCATTATAGGGTGATAAAAGGATGGCCAAATAGCCAGATACAGAGATAAATGGAAAGAGGGAAGGGATGCCTTTGCCCTGCAGTGGGACACATCAGGCTCATAAAAAAGGTAGGTATTGGTAGCCATGCTAGTAGGGAATATGCATGATTTTTTTTTATTTCTTAAATTAATCGTTAACATCTTTATAACATAGAAAAACATATAAATAGGCTTGAAAATAATCAAATAATTTTTTAAAGTGAAATTTAAAACTTTGAATAAATTTGAGCCGTTCAAACGCCACCATTTTGCGCGCGCTTTTGATGACGTCATTGGTTGTGTTCCGTGTTTGTTTACTATAGCGTTTCAGTTAGGTACTTCATACTTATTTTGTAGTTTTAATTGCTATACAAATCATGGAAGAAGTTAAAAAACCTTCTTATTAGTTGTATGGTACCGAAGTGCAAAAACATTATTAATAGTACACCCGATAAACTGTTTTTCGTATACCACGCGTTGTGAAACAACGAAAACAATGGTGTAAGATGATGAGAAAGTATAATGTATCTCCATTATCGGTTGTATTTTGTTGTGAAGATCATTTTAACGGAAGTATGATACATTTATGTACAGCTTAGTGTGAATTAGCTATTAAGCAGTAGAAAATTCGGTCTAAAACTAACCTAACCTAGTTTACAAAAGTTCATAAAAAAATTCTATATAGAGCTTGCTCATTCCTATTGTGGTTTTACGAAATTTTGATGTTTGTTAGGGAAGATACAGTTAATTATTATATTGAATAATAACATAGTGAAACAGAAAGGAGGAAAATATAATCTACAAGCTATGCAACACAAACGACAAAGCTATGCAAGTCAATATTAAACTGAAGTACCTACAGAAGTAAAGGTGTCAATGTACCTACTGAAAAGAACTTCACCAATAATACTATCTGTTTTAAAAAGAAAATTGTTCGCTGATAACCCGGCTGATAGTACTTATATATCATCTTATTCTTCTGTTACATCCGCTGATTATGATGTATATAATATGCACCAAGTTGTTCATTAAATTAAAAATAACTAGGTAATTAATAGAAATTCAGATATGTTGACATCATAAATGCATCTATTTTCGGTAGATTATCCGATTGTGCTTTGACAAAACCAGTTTCTGTCATCGTCCTAGATTGACTACAAATATAATATTCACAAGTAATCACACAGAAATACAGTTTTAAACAATTTTTCTCACAAACACTACTAACACAGTATGAATATAATCAACGCCGATACATCCAATGACATGACCAATGACGTCACATTTCGTTTCGACCAATGGTGACGCGTTTTGTAAGTTTGAATTTACCTCCCTTATTTTTCATTTTTTATATAATATTTTCTGGGTTTAAATAATAACTAAATAAAAAAAATACCTTTTAAGTATAATGTAAAGACAATAAAGAATCTAGAAAAATTTATTTGAGACAAATTTAAATTTTATGCATATTCCCTATTAAAATAAATTCATAATAATCTGCCTAGCGTTTTCCCAACTATGTTAGGGTCGGCTTCCACTCTAACCGGATGCAGCTGAATACCAGTATTTTACATGGCGCGACTGCCTATCTGACCCCTTGGTAATACTGGTTGTCAGAATTTCGGGCCACTGACTACCTGTAACGACTGTCAAAGATCTATATTTTTGACAAATGACAGCCGGGACCAACGGCTTAACGTGCTTTCCGAGGCACGGAGGAAAATCGGTATGTAGTGGGTGGTCACGAGCTCCTCACATGGTATATGATTTTCGTTGGTAAAACTTCGACCTAAGATTTCGTTGCTCAGACCGTAGAAATATAGGAATCACAACATCACGCTTTTGAACCCCGAAGGGTTAGGCAGAGGTGTACCTTATAGTACACCCACAGTCTCGCCAGTTAAGTTTAACTCCCATGTAATAGGTTGCAAACCTATTGCCATCAACCGGGCCCAAATCCAGACTCCGTGGCTCCTACCGAGAAGTTCCTGTAGAAAAACCCAATAACAATTTACACGACCCGGGAATCGAATTCAGGACCTCATGCGCAGCAGTCGCTATTGCGACCACTAGACCAAAGAGGCATTGATAAAAAATAGGAATCGTCGGTTTTAAATGATTCAATTAAATTAGCCAAACACGATTTTAGATATTGTTATTTAGGTCATCGTTCTCGATCAATCTCTACCTTCTAGCGGAAAATAACTCCTGCACAATGAACTTGCTGAAAAGGTACAGTAATGTAAAAGTACTTGTGAATAAAAAGGTACAGAAAGCAATATATTTTTACATACGCCTACATTCCGTACCATTTATCAGGCTCCATCAATTTGCAAAGCTGACTGGCTGAAAAAGTTCAATAAGTCAAGTGCTTGGAATAATTCTGTTACTAAAAAGGTAGGCAAATACCTACTCAAGTAGATCTACTTTTTTTGCTGATTTTTATTGATACAATAGATATAATGTTTTCATAGACAATTATACTGATTTATGTTTTTAAAAGGGCTATATTTTAGCAAGGGTTGAATATTAGTCGCATCTATTGATGTTTTATGAACACGAGTGAAAAAAATATCATTTTTTTCTTTCACACAATAGCACGCCTGTAATCCCCGAAGTATTAGGTAGAGGTGTACCTAATAGTACACTTACATTTTGCCATTTATGTTTAAGTTCCTTGTAATAGGGGCGAGCGTATCGCCATCAACCTCATGAGAACCAATTTAAAACAGGGGCTTTTGTATTCGCTGCTGTATGTGAACACCAGAATTAGAAGAAAATTACGTAAACTACTAAACTTGCCAAAGAGATCCATGACCACAGTTGCTATAAGCGTTTAAAAAGGCGCTGCCTTCTATGCTCTTGACATAATCCAAGCAAAAAACAAGAATCTTTTATACATCATCTGCCTAGCCATTTTCCTATGTTGGGGTCGACTTCCAGTCTAATCAGATGGAGCTGAAGATCAGTATTTTACATGGAGCGACTGCCTATCTAACCTCCACGACAATTAGTTCTTGGTACTACGATACCCCTTGGTAAGACTGGTTGTCAAACTTTCGGGCCACTGACTACCAGTAACGACTGTCAATTAACAGTCGGTACCTACTTAACATGCTTTCCGAAGCACGAGTATGTAATGGGTGGTCATCCATCCACGGACCAACCGAGGCAAGCGCGGCTTAACCTGTAGATCGACCGGAGAGGCTGTTATTATTTAGCCACGACTGCACACAAGAATAACACTTTTTCTCTAGGGCAACCCTCATGGATATCCTCCGTCTTTGGAGAACAAAGGCTTATGTCGAATTCCTGTCTACTAAAATCCCACGGTTCTTATCACAACCATGAGTCGGAAACCCAGGGGATACTTAGTACATTCCCACGTACCCCGCCATGCCTAACGGCCCGTTACCAAATAATTCCGATTTCAAAACCGCACGTCCTCTCATAAACCCCACATTATACATCTCCCACTAAATATTCACTGAACTTCGAAATACATTACTAAATCAATAGTATTAAATATACTTTATGAACATAATCCGCCGCAAATATTAATTTATTGACGCTCTAGTTTCGTAATTATTTACAATTTCATTAGGGATGCTCACAAATTGTTCCGTTTTCAACGCTTTTGTCAATTTATATAATATTTTAGACATATTTGAAAGGATTGTTAATATGTTATTTGGTCTGTTATCAAGCTCTTTTCAATGTATGTGATGGCGTTTGAATTATTTATTACCACGGGATGAAAAACCGCGTGAAAAGTTTAAATTTTTGGGTTAAAAGTATGTCATGTCAGTGACCGTGTTATAAATTGTTCAATTAAATAAATTAACAAGAGTTATAGGCACTTGTCCGACCGCCAACGATGAGCGAGAAGCGAGTAGAGCTAGTAACTAGAAACGAGTTGGCGAGCAGCGAGTGAGCGAGTGCTACGGGTAATTACTCGCACTTATAAAAAAACCGTTGTCGTCTGAACTAGACAACAATGATAGTTCTAGTAATTGTTCTGAATTCCAAATAATTATATGCACTCAGATTCGCACTTTAGGAAGAAATAACCGCTGGTTGGACTCTCGGCGTGAGTTCTGACAGCCAAGCGAGCATCCCTGAGCAAGTATCGCTGAACAAGTATTATCTTTGATAGCTTTTGTCGCCCAGCGACAAACTAGTGGAGCGAGTCCTCGCCGGCAGTGTAAACAGTCAGCGATCAACTATTAATATATGCATCTTTTTTGATTACACGGAATGTATATCTATTGTGCGTTTCTTGAGTGGGAAAATAGCCGATAGTTAGTCGCTTCCTCGCCGCGGCGGTTGTACAACTGCCTTATGCATAATATTTTACATGGTGATACAGGTAGAACCAGATGTGGACTTAATTAATGACTTAAGCACTTCTACATGTCAACCATTGGAAATCCAGACAAATTTTTAATATTGTAACATCATGCCTGTAATCCCCGAAGCGTTAGGCAGAGGTGTACCTAATAGTACACTAGTTTCGCCAGTTATGATTAAGTCCCATGTATTAGGTGACGAGCCTATTGCCATCAACCGGGCACAAATCCAGACACCGTGGCTGCTTCTGAGAAGTTCCTGATGGCAAAACCCAATGACAATTTGCCCTACCCGGGAATCGAACCCGGGACCTCATGCTCCGCAGTCGCGATTGCGTCCACTAAACCAACGAGGCAGTCCACTAGACAAACTTTTCATTTGGTGGAAACATTTGCCAAAGTCTTCAGTTAACTTACGAACTTTTGTTCTCTGCCCTATAAACCACCATATTTTTATATTTTAAACAATACAAAACGATTAACAAACAAAAAGGATTACACACAGCATCACAAAGGGTGACACACAAACACCTACACAGGTAAAACACCTATATACCTCCGAAAAAACTGCGAGTATCATCCAAGAGTCTTACTCAAACTTGTTTACTCTTTCCGCTCCTAATTCAAAAAAGGATCTTGAGAAGCAAAACAAATCATAGTAAAACAGCAAGTGTTTGCTCTATAAAGTAGAATAAGGTCCGAACATTGTGTTTATTCACACATCACGGAAGATTGAACGTGTTCCCTTTATAAGCCGGGTAGGGTCCTGATCAATGATTGCATAATGTCGACGCGTAGTTTTTTTTTTTTGTTGTTCTTTAAATTCGAGGCGACAAAGGAGTACCGTAGGCAGGTTGTATAAGATACCTCTTTGGTTGAGCGGTTGTGTGACCACTGACCGTAAGGTTCCGGAACCGATCCTAGTATCTGGAAGGTATTATTGTGTGGTATTTATGACTATCAGAGGCGATTGCCTAGGTTGGTCCGTGGATGGCTGACCACCCATTATATATCGAGTTTGCTCCATGCCTCGGAAAGCATGTTAAGCCGCTGGTTCCAGCTGTCATTCGTTGATTTTTGACAGTCGTTACAGGTAGTCAGGGGCCCGAAAGTCTGATCACCAGACTTACGAAGGGGTATCGTATCACCCAGTACTAACTGGGTTGTGGAGGTCAGATAGGCAGTCGCTCCATGTAAGTTACTGGTATTCAGCTGCATCTGGTTAGACTGGAAGCCTCTAACTTGGTTCCAACTTGGTTGGGACAGGCTAGGCAGACGATATTAGACTATCAGACTGAATACTAGAGGTAGACAAAAATATACATCAAGATCGTCTGACTTGAGAGAATTCTTAATAGCACAATTATAGTTCTCTATCACTGAATGAGATTTTCAAAAAATTGTTTAAATATTGGTGTAGATAACAGCTATCTTAACCTATATTTCGATATAAGTTAACACAAAAACCGCCAAAACATACTGTTCAAAATACTGTCAGACATTAACTATGTAGATTGACTAATACTAATTACCATATCGTTTTAAAACAGCCAGTTACTAAAAGAGTGGAATACTAAAATTAGTGGAACAACACTCTCACTAGCGCTTACTCCATGTTGCTTTTATTTAACCAAAATTGCAAAGGCCCATTGAGTGGAAACAATCGAAAATCAATTTCAATCGCCTTTTCTAACACCCGGGTAGGTCAAGGGCTACGGGGTAATTCTCAGTCGAAACCACAGCCCCTAAACTTAGCCAATCTTCTGGGGCATTGAATTATTTGAAGCCTCATGACGTGGCCTTGGAGGCCTAGGCCTCCATTGTGTTTTAATCGATAGCTTGGTTAGTTTGGAGGTGTGAGAACTCTCATTACATTTGCTTAGTGACTTGTTTTATGTTTGAGAGTAAGTCACGTAACTGGATCGTGGCTAATTAATAACAGATGCTCGACGATCTTCGAGGTTAAGCAGCACATCCTGAGGGTAGGTGGTATCTGATTACTAATAATCTCTAACTTAGCGAAGACATGCTGTGCCGTGGAAAGCACGGTAGTGGTCTGGCTTTCCTTCGCATATCTCTGGCATTAGTAACGAGTAGTCAGTGGCCCGAAAATCTGGCAACCAGTCTATCAAAGGGGTATCGTATTACCCAGTTATTGAGATATGGAGGTCAGAAAGGCAGTGGCTTCAAATACTGTTATTCAGGTTAGACTAGAAACCTGTACTGTGTTAAACAATATAAACTGCCTCGTTGGTCTAGTGGTAGCAATCGCGACTGCTGAGCATGAGGTCCTGGGTTCGATTCCCAGGTCGAGCAAATTGTTACTGGGTTTTATCATTAGGAATTTCTCAGTAGCAGCCACGGAGTCTGGATTTATGCCCGGTTGATGGCATTAGGCTCGCCCGCTATTACATGGGACTTAAACATAACTGGCGAAATGTGGGTGTGCTATTAGGTACGCCTCGGTCTAACCCTTCCGGAATCACAAACGTGATGTTATATTATGTAGTTTTTTTTTCTATATATCCCTTTATTACGATTTTCGTGTTGATGAAAAAGGGGAAAAACTTATTTCCATTTATTATTTGATGGATCGATTGATTGGTGTGTTTCTTGGACTTCCGGTTCCGGTGTTATTAAGGATTATTAAGGAAAGGATAGCTTTCAATAATGTAGATTATACAGACAGGCTTGATTTAATTACATGTTTACGGGTAAGAAACTTGATGTTCGTGTAGTGAAAATATTTTTTTAGGCATTACTGCAGAGCTAGTAAAACAGGCACGTTTAAGAAATATTTATTATAGCTGTGATAGCCTAGTGGTGTGACCGTCGGACTGCCAAGTCATAGGTCTTAAGTTTGAACCCAAGACACGCACCTCTGATTTTTCGGATTCATGTGCATATTGTATAATAAAGATCATTTGCTTCGGTGAAAGAAAGACATCGTGAGGAAACCAAACCAGCATGCCTGTGAGATATTTCTTGAAGGCAGGTTAAGCCAAGTCAGAGGCCCATGAGCGGCATAAAAACTCTGACACCAGGTTAGGCACTGGCCACACGATAAAGAAGATCTACGAAATGAAAATGGGGAATAAATTGTCGTAATAGAATTATTGTTTATTGTATTTAAGTCTTATTTAGTAATTTTTTTCCTCAGTTACCAGGTGGATAGGTATGTAGTTGTAAGTTACGGGCTTTGTAGCCCAAAGAGTAAACAAGCTAAAGTGGGAATAACCTGGTCACATTAGCCGTAGAACCAATGACCGTTGGGGTAGACGTGTTCCTTAGTGGATCCCGCGAATTGGCAAGCGTGAGGTGGGACGTTACGTCGTCAGGCTAGGTGGAGCGCTGAACTTCGCAAGGTAGCTATCGTAGCAGCTATGTGAGAGCCGAGAATTGAGTAAAAATGACGTGCAATTGGAGAGGCCCAACCACCAGCAGTGTACTGTTGGAGGCTGATGATGATGATCATGTCTACACTGAAGTTTGTGTTTTTAAATTCTTAAAATGCCATTTTTTTTTAACTTAATTTGTTAGTTTAGTTTAATGTACGTGCTGTGGTCTGCTATAAGTGAAGGACCACACAATACCTTATGTTGTCCATTATCTTGTAATGTTTTGTGTATATCTATTTTGGAGATCCTAATATTAATAAATAATAATTGTCAGAGTTTTGCCTAGAAATCTACGTTGTAAACGTTCCCATGATACAGGCAGGATCTCAAGTGTTAAAAAAACAAATGACAAGCGCTACACAATTTTCACAGGACGTAAGTTTATTGCAAAGAAGATGTCCTTTTTATACAAAAACGTTGCACAGACAGGAACCTTTTTAGTGACACACTTTAGAATTTTCTTTATTTTATGCCTTTGAGGAGAATTAATTCTCTGTGTTTTGTAGTGAAGAAAGGACCTGTCTTTTTTCTTGTGTGCCAGGAACCTTGATAAACGTGTCTAGAGGCTCTCGCTCTAACAATAATAGGAAAGTTGGTGAACTGGTATACTGAATGAGGAAGTCGGAGTTCGATTACAAACGCCGAGCAATTTTAAAACACATTCCTTTTCCATATAGCCAGCGGATGACACCTTTTCCAATTGCCATTTTCAATCCGAATTGTGGCAGTACACAGTGGAAAGAATATCAGGATGCAAGTGAAAAATTAAAAAAAGTATAATATATTGATGGTTAATACTTTTGTTCCATTACTGTACCTACTGCAATTCTTTGCGTAGTTTACTTTTGTGCATAGATACCCAGGCTATGGTTTATTGAAATACTGTAGCTTCAAATGGAAAGCTGACTATTTCATTCAATTTCCGCTCAAATCTTCTGCTGGATTCAGGCTCCTTTTAGACACAAAAGTGGAGATATTTACTATTCAGTCTAGAGAGACACTCCCTTCCGCTCCACCCAGAGCGGGAGGGGTCATTTGATGATTTCCCATCACAAAAAAAGGCTATGTGCTGTTAGTATTTTCCTTTGATTATTAGATAATTCTCTGATGCAGCTCAGCCTTCTTACATTCCGTGATAACCTAGAACATTTCTGGTAAAATGTGGGTACTAAACACACCTCTACCTCTGCAAAGAAATTGAAACAATTTTTAAACCATAAAAGTTACTACTCCATAGCTGCGTTTATGGCGGACACCAGTGACATTTAGATTATTATATTTGACATTTAATTTAATGATTTTATTCTCTTCATTGGTTCAGATAATTATTGTTAAAATGGTGGTTGTTTCTTGTGTTTTCAATGTAGATTTAAGTATATTCTAAGTTACACTGTCTTAGGTTATTGTTATTTTGAAATTGGCAATTGCTTGTTAGTACGTAAAGAATTGTGTGTTAGTATGTAAGTATTTGATTTATTTAATTTTAAATTTGTGTCTGTTAGTTCGACACAACGAAATTTATTATTATTTGTATGCTCTCGAGTAAAATGTAGCGAACTGACCATCTTATTATAACATCCTATTGTAATGAAACCTACATTTACGAATAAATTTTATTTGATTTGATTTGCCGAAACTTCTGAATACAGGTGTGGTGTTATAGTATAAATGTAGCTTTTTTCGGACTTTGGGTTTGTGCCCGGTAGATGGCAATAGGCTCGCCACTATTACATGGGACTTAAACATAACTGGCGAAATTTGGGTGTACTAATGGGTACACTACTGCCTGACCCTTCAGGGATTACAGGCGTGTTGATATATGTGTAGGTTTTTTAAATCGATATAATACCACGTTCTATCACAAGGAAGGAGAACGTGTTTAAAATAACATTTATCAGGAGTGAAACGTGTTCAGGATGGTTGAGCATGGAGCTCCCACGGGATCTGTTACACATAATCACTACTGAACCCCGTTTCATCCCCTACTCGAATGGGATGAATTTGGGAAAGAGCTTCCTATGTTTTTGTTTGTTGGCTCTTTGGTGTTTTATTTCTGAAGTTATATCTACGGGGTGGAAGGGACACCGACGCGAAAACGGTTACCACGTATTCAGTACATCATTCTCATATATCATTCCCCTACATAGAAATAGCTGTTCCATACATTTTGACCGTGTAGGTATTGCAGTTTTGTAGGCAACAGCAGCATTTAAAAAAAAATAACCGTTGAATTTCTATGGCTCAGAATGATGTACTGAATACGTGGTAACAGTTTTTGCGTCGGTGTCTCTTCCACCCCGTATAGTTCTACAATTAAGAATGTGTGTTAGATTCACCAGTCTGTGAATTTGGTCATAAAAACTTATATCTTAATGTAATTTTTGTTTTTTAACTGAAGCAGCAACAAGGAGTTTGCCATGGTTCAGATTTGACGAATTGGTCATATCTGATTATAAAGAAGTTTATTTGAATCAACCTATGTACACAAAGCAAACTTAATCGGTTTGCAGGGCACACCACAAAGATGTTGGTGTGCGTAAAATCAACTGGTGTATTACTTCGCCTATTTGTTAGTGTTTGCTTCACTGTATATGTATAATATGAGGTAAAGAATATGAAGCATCAATTTAACCCTATGACTAACCGGTGTCGTGGCATAGATGTGTAATCATTCGGCTGGTAAATCAAGTGTCGTAGGATCGAATCTGCGCCGCTGGCGTCAACTTTTTGCATTATTAAAAAACTTTTATTTTCATTTTGTTGAATTTTTATTGTAATTTACCTGATAATAAGAACATTATTCGAAAAAAAATATGGAAGTAAAAATTAAACAATTTGTATTAAGAAATCAACAACATTTATTGACTAGGTTTTTTTCAAGTGTCGTAGGATCGAATCTGCGCCGCTGGCGTCAACTTTTTGCATTATTAAAAAACTTTTATTTTCATTTTGTTGAATTTTTATTGTAATTTACCTGATAATAAGAACTTTATTCGAAAAAAAATATGGAAGTAAAAATTAAACAATTTGTATTAAGAAATCAACAACATTTATTGACTAGGTTTTTTTTTATATTATAATCACAAATTAAAAAGTTTTGTGCATGACAAATATTCTAAGTCGGACAAGAAATAACGTTACTTTTCTTATTCAAGTGGGTAATTTATTTATTAGTGAAATGAATAAACATGTTAATAAGATAGATATTAAGATACAGGTATCCTAAATTGTTATCTCACTAACAATAACATCACTCACATAAAACAAATCGAATTACCCCCTGATATTTTTATTAATATCCTATTGGTGCGCCTTCGCTATCTATGACTTATTCATGCACGAAGTAAATGTCTCCACTAGACCTGCATGGAAGAATATTTTTTTTTATGATAGCGCTCACCATCTTTTCGCCACAATATTTTGCGACCGTCCTTGTCTGATTTAAAACATTTTTCATCTCTAAATATAACTATATTATTGCACCAATCAAAATCTAAATATTCTCTTGCGAAGCGTACCCGGTTTTGCCTGTGAATATCTGACATCAAATTTTCTTGGCTGGCCTACAACATTTCACACCAGCTGCTCGCAAGTGGTTTCGTACAGTTTGTAATGTCACGTCATGTTTAGTTGCCGTGGAACGAGTAGTGAGGAAGGGCTCAGCGGTATGCGTAGCAACTATATCAGATGCCAATCTGTGAATGCAAATCCAGCCTTTGGTCCCGGTCGGCAAGGATCAATGCTTCCCGAATCTGCATAACGATGGACCCACAATTGCACAGTCCTTCTCTGTGAACAATAATAAAATATTGTTACAAAAAACAACAATCAATAACATGTGGATTATTTAAACATATTAAACTTCTAAACATCATAATAACATTTTGTTACTCACCGATATCTTTAAACGTCTCGCAATTTCACTAATTGAAACATTTTGCTCATGCAAAAGAATTATTTCAGCTCATAAAAGTGTGGTTCAATGATTCATATTGATTCACAAATAAAAGCACTTCTCAAAAAACGCAGGGTATAATGTCTAAAAACGTAACGAAACCCCAATAGTCAATAGCATTATGACGATGAACTTAAACTACTAACTTAAACATGATTTGTCATTTTTAGAGGGTAGACAACTAATACATTCTAACCCAAATATAAAGAGACTTGCTAATAGTTAAGCAATGAATTGAACAAACAAATGTAAAATATTTTATTAAAACATACAAAAACATTATACTGTTGGCAGTCGGATTCGATCCTACGGCGCCGGCGCAGTAAGTAATTATTTATCGCACGCTCGACTAATGCGCCACGGAGACGATTGTATGATAAGCTAAATTTATGCGTCATATTCCCTGCAACATTAGTGACAAGAAATTTTATTGTGTGTGCGTGGACAACGGGTAGCAAACACTAATAAATAGGCGAAGTAATACACCAGTTGATTTTACGCACACCAACATCTTTGTGGTGTGCCCTGCAAACCGATTAAGTTTGTTTTTTGTACATTATTTACAAACTATAGATCTATAATATTAATAAAAATGTGCAAAAATATCAAAAGGGTAAGTCAAAAATTCGTCCACAGCGCTGTCAATAGGAAAAGTGTCCAGCAGGCTGGCAGCATTGCCACGTTGATTTCGTAGCACGATGCCTACTTTCGTACCATGACTACTTTTTTGTACTTTCAAGTAATCGGTAGCACGATGCCAACATCTTGAAATCACCATACATTAGATCGCATGATGCCAACAATCGCATATTGACAAAAAAAAACTTACTACATTATTCTAATCGCAGCATGCCTACTTCCGATATCGTCAGTACATTTTATATGTACGAGGCCTACAATATGTACAGTCAACACCAAATTTTGGTTTACTTCGGGTGTTTCGTAAATATATGTGGATGTGATGGTAACATTAAATTGCTGGGTACTAACAAATTAAAATCAATTGGTTATTTTACTAGTACTAACGTATATTAAATAAAAGTTGCAAGTACCTACAAGTACATAATGCATGTTACAAAATAAATTCTTCTTTTTACTTCTTTACATCTTATGTATCTATAAAACATATAAAAGGCTAGTGTCCTGGCTGCGGCGCGGAGACAAAGTCGCGGGCACGGTAATAATATCTAAAGTAGTGTATCTTCATACAAACGCGACGGTTGGAAACGGGAGTCATACCTACACGCCTCGAGTTTGGTATACACTAAGAATACGCCGTACTGACGATTGAACGTAGGTGGTGATGGTTTTGTAAGCAGTATGCGTGCGATTTGTGAATATTTGATTGAAATACGTACAAGTATTTACTAAATATGTTAACTAAGTTAAAGTATATTAACCAAGTGAAAGGTATTCCCTTTTCTCCTCCTTGTACATGGACAAGGAGGAGAAAAGGGAATACCTTTCACTTGGTTTCCAAAACTATTTTTAGTTTTTTTTATCCGCAAGCGGATTTTTATACAATTCAATTTATTAATTTAAAAAGCTTTCCGCACGACTCAGTCGATGCGAAAATATTTCTAGATCTACTAATCAAGACAACTTGTATTTTTATTGAACCTTCCTATTTCATTCAAAAAAAAAACATTTTTTTATGTAAAAAAAATTATATTTACAATCACAAAACTAAACTAAAAAGAAACTCAACTAAGTAGATGAAATTAAAATAGCTACTGTAGCTTTATCGCGTGCGTACGTACCGCCTGGCTGTAGGTGATTATTTCAAGGACAGGGCAGAGTCACAGTACTGTATATATTTATACTGTATCGCGAAGGAAGCGGTATAATTAATAAAATTGAACGATATGTATGAATGAGAAAAAAAAAAAAACTAAAAATGACGTACTTTACTTAATCGACAAATACAGTCACTCATTTCTATGCGATGAGCCATATAATCTAAAATAATTTTGTCAATGCGTTCGTTGGTTGTTTTTTCTTTTTTCAAATGTTTTTTTGTGATTGGTAGGTGTATTAAACTTCTGCGGATGTCATGATCATATTTTAAGCTTTCGTTTTTTATAGTTTTTAGGAAAAGAAACAAATTTGTTTTTTTTTTTTTAATAATTTTGTTTAGCCTCGAATGCCATCCCTCCACCGAATTTATTGTCCTAAAAGGGTTGCCAAAACTACTTATAATATGTAGCATGTTAGCATTAAGCCATTGCTTAGTAAAATAATCCATAAATGTATCCCACCCCTGAACATTTGTTTGAATTTCAAACTCAATGTTGCGGAAACCATCTAGTATTAAATTTACAGGTAAATGGGCTAGTGCAACCAATTGTGATAAGGTTTTTTTATCCTCTAACTGTAATTTTTTTGCCTTCTTGTGAAGAGCTTGAGCGTAGTGAAAGAAGCATCCTTTTATAGTTGCTGTCGGAAAGGTAATTTGTGCAGCATTCATTGCGGCGGTTTCAAAATCTGTTTGGAAAAATTGGGGTTGTATGTGCGGTAAATGTTCTTTTATTTTTGCAAATAGCCTTTCATAGGTATACTGCTCTTTGTTAGGCAGTAAACAAAAAATTAATGGCGATATGTTACTCGCAGTTACTCCGTGGATTGTATATAACTGTTTAAAAGGTGGAGGAGCGCACTTAAATGTACCATCAGCCAAGAAATGCTGAACTTTTTTTATTGTCTCTCGGGCCTCTATACTACAGAAGACTATAATTTTGTCCGTTGAGCCATCTTCAAATAATAAAAAATTTTTCGTCAACTTTTCACTTATCACGACATCTTGTAATGTTTTGAAGACGGTTGCGGGTACATTTAAATATGTTTTTCTGGTTCTATAAAGAGAATCTTTAACTGCATCATAAGTCGGTAGAATTTCGTCGTATTCATGTTTTTTTTTGTACTTGGACATTACATTTTCAAAAATTTGTGGGATAGGACCCAGGTCGTCACAAACGGCTTGCTTTAGTTCAGCCTTAATTTTTGTTAATTTGAATGCCCGAAAATCAGGACGACAAGTATGGTCACTCTCTCCAGTGATCGTTTCGTCTTCTTCCATCCACGTCACAGATCCCGGACATTTTCTAATTGCACAGCGCCAAATAGAAGAGAGATTTTTGTTGTTTTTTTGATGTGTGTAATTGTGACCGTTCCGCCACAACGACCAGGATCCCTGTTCAAAATCAAAATCATAATATTTTTATCTGACATAGGCCTACATGGGCACTTATAAAACGTCGACAAAAAGGTTCACGGTTCGGGTTGGTCGTTTCCTATGGAGAAGAACCGGCAAAAAACTCCATGGTTACTCTTAAAATTATTTGATTTTACAATATTATCATGTTGCAGCATTAGTACTCAAGTATGGGGGGACAGCATAGGCCCGACAATAAGTCGTTGTTAGCGGGAGGAGTCATTTGATGATTTCCCATCCGAAGAAAAAGGTAATATAAATAAATAAGACTTTGACGTTCCTTTTTTATTGGTAATCAATCGAAAAAAGGAAGTTACAAATACGTACCTTGTAATTTTTGATAAAAACCACGTTACTATTTTCAATGCATCGCACGAATCTCATTTTCCGTTAATTTTTTCAATTTTTCGATAAAACTAAATGAAATTTATTGACACTGTGATTGTATGTCAGAAGGATTGACGTCTTTATTATTTTATTTAAAAATCATCATCCATGCCAGTAACGGTAAATTTAGTACCTACTTCCGTCACTTTAGGTGGAAAAAGTAATTGGTAAGAAATATTTTTCATTAGACTGTACTAAAATAGACATAATGCTATCGTCAGGTTGAATTTTTCAGAAAGTTGGCAAACTGCGATGTAACTAGGACAAAAATTAAAAAGTAGGCATCGTGCGATCTAATGTACGGTGGTTTCAAAATGTTGGCATCGTGCTACCGATTACTTGAAAGTACAAAAAAGTAGTCATAGTGCGAAAGTAGGCATCGTGCTACGAAATCGCCACGTTGGATGGCAATGCTGACTCTAATCTGTGTATTGTAAGACTTTACTTCTGTAATGGTATCTCATCTACTTAAGATGTAGATTAATGACGTTTGAAAGTTACTTGTTTGGCCCCAAAACTAAGAGAAATGAGCATTAAGTATCTCATTTTTTGGTACTTTTTTAGGGTTCCGTACCCAAAGGGTAAAACGGGACCCTATTACTACGACTTCGCTGTCTGTCTGTCTGTCTATCTGTCTCCAGGCTGTATCTCATAAACCGTGATAGCTAGAAAGCTGAAATTTTCACAAATGATGTATTACTATTGCCGCTATAACAACAAATACTAAAAATTAAAAAAAAAAATATTAAGGGGGCTCCCAACCAACAACAACAGATATGTTTTTTTTTTTTGCCGTTTTTATAGATAATGGTACGGAACCCTTCGTGCGCGAGTCCGACTCGCACTTGGTTTTATATAATTCGATTTATCTGAATTACTATTTTGTCTATTTAAATTACAATTTCACCCAGAAGTCATGAGGTCGAACACAATTATTAAAAGTTTTGGAAGGTCAAACTAGGAATAAAATCAACGCCAAGATAAATATCAAAATGTCGTGTTGTGTTACAGTTGTAATAATGTTGTCCCGACTATTTTACAACGAACTCATGTGAAGTCAAGCGATTTGGATCACATGCGGTGCAACGAATACTGTGAACTGATTTGCAATCGACTATAGCACGGGCCCAGCTCAAAAAATCAGCTGCATAAGATTTGAAAACATCATAAATCAAGATAAACTAAGATTATAAACATAGAATAGTCTAGAACACATCAAGGCTTAGTAATCTCCCAACCAGAAGCGCCATTCACCACTTAACTCCTCAAAAATAACACTAGCAATTCAGATCGCTTGCTCCATTAACCTGACGAGCCGATAAAATGAATAAAAACATTAGATATAAAAAAAACAAACGAGAAAAACCGTTAATCCGTCCAATTCCGTCTGCAATAAATATCGCGAAAAGCTTAAAAAAACGTCACTTGCATATTAATTAGTATAAAAAGCTTTTCTTTGATTTAAATTTTATGTTCTTTGTGAGCCAGTAAACAAAACGTAGGATATTTCGCTGCTAGCTCCGGACACACGGCTTGGTTAGTTGGCGAACAGATAGAGAAAAGTAGAAGGACATTTTTCTTTACATCTGTCGTAAACGTCCATTAAGGTAGAGCAAGCTAGATTTATTTTAAGAAAATTAGATATCCCACAAATAGTCTTTATAACCTAAGCGAGTTACTCTCAGTAAGAAAATTATATATTATTCAAACTGTATTAAAAAAACATAAGACCTTACCTTACGATGCATCTAAGCTAGCAAAACGGAGAAAGCATGCTATTGCAGAAGTCCCCCAAACAAACACATTGGTTGCCTCCATGCAAATCAACACAAGGTCTGCTCGGTTGTATAATAGGATAAATAAAGAAATATATATATATAAAAACCATTATTATGACTGCAAAAAAATTATACTGAATTGGATCAAACCACTTACGTATGAGAAAACGGAAGCACTCTTGAAACCTGCAACATAATCTATACCCTCTCACACAAACACACACGCAAGCACACATCACACACACACACACACACACACATACACACACTCACACAAACTGTACTTATAGCAATCTTGTCTACTTAACTTGGTTAATAGGTTAATAATAATTTTCTTTCTCTTGTTATGGAAGAGCGGAGTCTTCTAATACAGGCATTGTTTGCTTAAAAGAAGGCTCCAATCACAAACAAATTTGTGTAATCTTGTTGAAGAAATAAACAATTTTTGTTTTTTTTTTTTTTGATTTGCCTTGTTGGTCTAGTAGTCGCAATCACGACTGCTGAGAATGAGCTCCTGGGTTCGATTCCCGGGTCGGGCAAATTGTTATTGGGTTTTTTCATCAAGAATTTCTTAATAGCAGCCACGGAGTCTGGATTCGTGCCTGGTTGATGGCAAAATGCTCGCCCCCTATTACAAGGGACCTAAACATAACTGACAAAAAGTGGGTGTACTATTAGGCACACCTCTGCCTAACGCTTCGGGGATTACAGGCGTTATGTTTAGGAAAATTGCCTTTGGTTCTGCCTCTGTGCCTCCGAAAGAAAATTATGTAAGACATTTGTTCCGATAGTCATAAGTGTGACAGCTAGTCAGAAGCCCGAAAGTCTGACAACCAGTCGGACAACTTATAAAGGGGTATCGTGTTGCCAATAGCCGCGTTGTGGAGATCGAATAGCCAGTCACCTCATGTAAAACAAAGTATTTAGCTGCATCCGGTAAGACTAGAAGCCGATGACAACGACTACGTAGTTGGGGAAAGACTGAGAGATGTTGATGCCCTAAGTGTAGCGCTTAACAGACATAGTTATTTCACGTGACCTGTTAGGGGCCATCTCCACGAACGAGAGAATCGCGGCGATATTACATATTTGTATGGGATAATATCGCCGCGATTCTCTCGCTCGTGGAGACGGCCTCCAAGAGAGTGTATAGAAATACGTGGCAACGACGATAATATCGTCGTGATTCTCTCGCTCGTGGAGACAGCCCCTTACGCATCAGTTTAAAACAAACCAACTCAAAAAGGCAAAATAAGGGTTTAATTTAGAAGTTTCAAGAATGCGCAATCACGAGAAATATTTCAGAAGTCTCAAAATAAAGTCAGTGGAACTTCTGAATTGTTTTTTTTTCGTTTATAAATTCAATAACACTCGTAATTTATTGTGATAAAAGCATCGGAAATTATAATTATTCACGCTGTAGTTAATATGAAATTTCAAAGAGTAATCAATGTAAAGGTTAATTTTAGTTTTTTTCCCGAAAGCGAGGTTGTTGAATGTGTGATCTTGTGTTCGAGTACAAAGTCAGTTAAAATACTGAATTGATTATGGGGTCGACAGAAAAGGTAAGGGTACACGGGTAGCTCGAGTAGTTAACCATTGAACGATAACTTATGTTGCGGTCAAACCGACCGGGTTGTGAGCGGCTCGGCCTGCGATCACCTGAAATTGGCTTCGCTTTGCTTTTTTTTTCGCTCCCACTGGTAGACACAATAGAAAACATCTTGCTGTCCACCAGTCAATTTTCCCTTTATCTATTTCTGGTCCACAGGATTTAATAATAAAATTAGTTAAAGAGATGGCCAGTGAAGATGTTTTCTGTAGTGACAAGTTCAACGTTCAGCATAGTCCAATAAACAGGACGACCCTCCCAACCTGTTTGTTGGACAACGACGCACAAACGCTTACCACATACACATAGATAAAAAAGGGTGGTATTTAATACTTTAACTGTAAATCCCCTTTTTTTCAATCAAAATATTCGAAATTACCACCAAAAATACTGAATTGCACACTAAATTTGCTCATCAAATAAATTAATTATACTATACTGCTAGATCTTTAAAGCTTAACTGTTTTACTGAATGACTATCTGTTAACTAAAAGTAGGGTTTACAGGAACCTAACTAACCGAACCTTGGGGTGCCCCTGACGTCGACCGTCTATCATAGTAGGACAAACAGAAACTGGTCTCCCTCGTGGTCCTACTAGAAGGAAAAAATAGTAGGACCACGAGAAAACGGGTTTAACAAAGGCGTCGTCGACGGAGCTTTTTGTTAGGCAGTTTTAGAAAATAATTTTGGAAGTTCCGTTGTAATATTGAATAATTTGTGTGCAAATCAAATTTTTGTTTTACGGTGAGTAATATTGTTTCAAAATGCGTATATCTGTGGTTTCAGCCAGATTTTGATGAATTTTAAACATTTTCTAGTACAACATGTTTAGGTAATCAAGTAGTTAATTTGTAGTACAGTCATTTATTTGATATGGCGGTTGTTAGTGGAGAAATTTTGTTTGCTTAATTTTCTAAATAGAGGTGCAGTAAAAAATTCCCCGATAAAAAAATCAGCTGTTCACACGGTGATGTATGGAACGGCTGTTTTTTTTAAAATTACCTATGAAAGATTTCTTTGTGCGGGGGGTGAGGTGCCGAATGATGTACTGAATGCGTGTATGTGTTTGTGTGTTGCTATTCCTGACACCCTGTATAACAAATGGCGTGTTGCCGTTTACTCGCACTTTGACACAAATGACAATTCTAATTATTTTATGCTTTTTATGAGGATTAAGATTAAGCAGTTGCTCAGACTATTTGGGACTTTGACAGTCGTTACAGGTAGTCAGTGGCTCAAAAGTCTGACAATCAGTCTTACCAAGGATATCGTATTACCCAGTGGACTAACTGGGTTGTGGGGGTCAGATAGGCAGTCGCTCCATGTAAAACACTGGTATTCAGCTGCATCCGGTTAGACTGGGAGCCGACCCCAAGATAGTTGGGAAAAGGCTAGGCAGATGATGAGTTGCTCAGACTATTTCTCTTGAAGTTAGATAAGCTTTCATTTTAATGTGAGTTTCTCGGCTTTGAATGGAATTCGGTGACTGAAATTGTGCTCAACAAATTTTCGGGGCGCAGAATTTTATTAGTACTGCAGCCGTCGCTCGCACGTCATAACAGCAATCATTATCAGCCCCTTGTAGACAACAAAACTCATGTCTTCCCTTTTCGGGAAAGAAAGGGTGACGTTTGACATTATTTGATTTTATGATAACAATTTCAAATATGGGCGAAAACGCAATCACAATTTTTGGAATGTGTATATCAATAGGAACACACCATTCTTGATCAATATAGACATTTTCAGGAATTGAATGACGTACGGAATGAATTTTGGTAGGAGACAACTGTTTGGGGTGGAAAATGTTACTTAATATTATAAATGTGAAATTTTGAGGATGGATGGATGCTTGTTACCCTTTCACGCAAAACTACTGAACGGATTTGAATGAAATATGGCACACAGTTTATAACCTGGATTAACACATAGGATACTTTTTATCCCGGTAGTGTTATCCCGTGGGACAATTGCCGAGCACCGCGCGGGCGAAGCCGCGCTATTACCTAATAATATAATGCCCAAAGGGTTAGGAGGAGTACCTACATATAATAGATACACACACATCTCACCAGTTATCTTTATGTCCGATGGAGGAGCTCGTGGCTAAGTAATAACAGCCGCACGAGTCGATCTTCAGATTAAGTCGCGCTTGCCTAGGTCCGGGTATGGGTTTATTATTTATCGAATGGGTTTATTATTTACCCATTACATATCGAGTTTCCTCCGTGCCTCGGAAAGCACGTCAAGACGTTGGTCCCGGATGTCATTCGTAGATCTTTGACAGTCGGTATAGTTTCTGTGGACATTATCTGCCAAAGTAGGGTGTCCAGTTCACTCGGATTGACCGTCTATATTAATTCGGGAACACCAAACCTAGATGGTTTGGTGTTCCTGATGTTTTTTTCTGAATTTTTCATATTTGAATACTCCAAATATCTAACGTAGTTAACTACTGTAATGGAACAATCCGCAACTACGCTTTTATTACATGAATAAAACATAGTTAAAATACTTTGGCTCGCATCGGCAGTACACCGAGTAAAATTCAAATTATCTACTAGGCTAGCCACACACACCCCTAAATTACTAGACAGAAGAACGATACTGCCTATCCTCCAGCAGCAACCAATAGGGCCATACATATTATTTGGCACAAACAACCGAAGCATGCATAGCAGTAACACAATGGCTTCGCATCAATGGCATATCCGGCCGTTCGGTGTAGCTAGCGCTCTGAAGACGTTTGGAACTCTATATTGAAATTATCTAGCTTCTTTTTCTTATTCCGGTTATAGGAAATTGAGATTTTTTCCAAGAACTTCTGAGTTAAATTTTAAGTAAAACTAACTATTCCGCGACCTTCGCCCGGTTGTTTATTTTTTGTTTTTGCACGGAACCCTATTCTTTATTCTAAAATAAAAGTAGCCTACATGGGTCCCTATAACATTTTTTTTTGCACGGAACCCTATTTTTTTTTCTAAAATAAAAATAAGTAGCCTACATAAGTCCCTATAACATCAGCTTTCTGCCAGTGAAAGTACCGTCAAAATCGGTCCAGCCGTTTCGGAAATAACCAGAGCAAGCAAACAGACAGATAGACAGACACAACATTTTTATTTAGTTGTATTGAGAGTTTTTTCGAAAAACTTATCATCAGCCTATAAGAGGTCCACAGCTGGCTATAGGCCTCTCCAAACGCAAGCCGATCCCCGATTAATTCGATCAATAAAATGAAATAATGACCTAGTTTTCCAACTTGTATCTAATATTTTAAGTAAAGAGTTACGTAATTTCAAACCAAATCTTTTTTAAATGCACATTAAAAAACTTACATTTATTAATATCAATTAAGTACTTTGACGCTTGACGTGTCCTATAACATTGTCGTCGTTGTATATAATAGTACGAGGGTCAAGGAGATATGTAAAGTAAAGTTGTGAAAAAGTTGGCACTTTGACCCCCAACATCACCGTAACTAGAAGGTTCTTAGACTGTATGATCCAGAACAAAAAAAAATATCGCAATGACGGTGAGAACAAGTGCCTTTTGGCTTAGTTAAGGGTTATGATGTACTTACTCCACTGTATGCCAAATACCCTTCTTATTCTAAGAAGGAAAGAACATTGATCACATCGTTTACTGCATGCGCATCATTATGCCTAGCCGTTTTCCAATTATGTTGAGGACAGCTTCCAGTCTAACCAGATGCAGCTGAATATCAATATTTTATATGGAGCGACTGCCTATCTGACTGGACTAGGTAATACGATATTCCTTGGTAAGACTGGTTGTCAGATACATTCGTACACCCTCGATTTGAATCTACAACTTTGTACAGTCGCCAGCGCATCAAGTTCCCACAAAATGTCAAAGGACAATGACCAAAGTTGGTACCAAAAAGTCTCGCGCCTCAAAACCAAAATATTATAGTAATTAGTTTCATATTTTTTTACGGCATTACGCGTCGGGGATTTGATTTTTGAACTGGAAATATACTTTTCGAGTTTAAAAGTACGAATATTGTTTTACTCCCTTTATATGACGTTCCGTTTCAACTGAATATAAATGACGTTCCGTTTCAATTGAACAAACCCTTGTCTGTCGAGCGGACTCTAAAATTAATTACAATTAAGTAAGATCAGTACACCAAATCGATTTAGTTTGGTTTATTGCTATTTGCAACAAAATAGATTTTCTCAGCCTAAAGATTTTGATTTATCGATTACATCCCTAAATCCCGACTAGTTTATAGCACTTACTATACTCTATGGTTTATAGTTATCTTATCTGTGGCATCTGACATTTGTACTGTACTGACTGACTATTGGCAATGTAAAGGTCTAAAATAAAATCGAGTTTCAGTCAAGCATACTGTGGATGTTACTTTAACTCGTAATTCTTACTAATATTAGTGTATTACGCTGTTTTTAGAGCAATAATGTAATGTATGTGTGTTAAAATACGTCGTTGGTAGCGTCGAAAAAATAGACCTACTTTTTAGGTTAGTTTCGATTTTATAAAATAACTCTGAAACGCGGGTTTTTTTTTCAAAAATAATTTTTGTAGGAGTTAATACGATCAGTGTAGTCTATAAAAAACAAGGTTTGATTTTGATGCAGCATGGTACGGGATTCCATACTTCCATGAGCATTCTCTTTTTCTCATTCGATTTTGAACTTAACCGTCAACATTTTATGGTTTAAATTCATTTGGAGCATGTGACTGTTCCTAAATTATCCTAGGCTGATAATATTTTCGTTTTTCCCAAAACATTAATACTGGTATTAATGTCGGTTTTCCCCGATGTTCTGGCGACTGTACTAGAAATCTCAACACGTGGGTAGAATTTTGGGCCATGTAATAAATTGTTACCATAAAAAGAAGTCTTTCAGCATAATCAACACTCCAAACAAATATTCAAGTAACTTTGTAAAATAACACTCAATAACTAACACAAATATTGTTACAGTTCACGCGATAATTGCAGCTGGGCCTATAGGCACGTCCTCAAACTTTTCTCCAACTGATATCTCGATACAAAACGTGCAGACACCGGTTTAATCTGTATCGGTATTCTTTAGAAAGCCGCTGTTAGTATTCATTGCGGGGTGTCAGAACATACTGCGAATTTCTAGCACCCCTTGGGATTTGGGTAGACGGGCGATTTCAAGGAGACAGGAGGCAACGGAAAAGTTGCTTGTGATTAGGTGTAATGAAGTTGTGAGAAATATGTTTCAAGTGTTCAAAAGAAAAATCTTTATCTCACAGAAAAACAACTTTGGATTGCACAAGTTGAATCTGAATTGTGAATTAGCTTCTAACCGTGAGTTCACCCGCGTGTAAAACACATTCTGTGGCACTTGACAATAATTTTGCTTTCCATCATTTAAAGAAATCGTATGAGTAGTTTCTCAGATTACCTCCTAAATCCAAACTTAAAAACTTCGCCTCTTAATACATAACATCACGCCTGTAATCCCCGATAGGTAAGGCAGAGATGTACCTAATAGCAAACAGTTATGTTTTTAGAAGTCCCATGTAACGGGCGATTTTATTGCTATCACAAATCCAGGCTCCGTGGCTGTTGGTGAAAAAATCCTGATGGAAAAACGCAATAACACGTTGCCCGACCCGACAATCGAACCCAGGACCCCATGCTTAGCAGTCATGCTTGTGCCACTAGGCCAACGAGGCCGACGCCTCAAAGAGATGTCAGCAATCAGGAGGGGCCCGCAAGGGCCGATGCCTGCCAGGGCTGCGGGACTGTTCGAAAGAGATACCGCGGCCCTGGAACATAAAGGGCCAAAGAAGGAACATGGGTGGTTTTTAGTCAGTAAGAGTCTGACACTCCCTTCCACTCCGCCCAGAGCGGGAGGGGTCATTTGATGATTTCCCACCCTCCAAAAAAAAAAAAAAAACCAACGAGGCAGTCACCTCTTAATAATATTAGTATATAGAGTTTTCTCTGCCAGTCAACTTTCAACCAATATCTCTCGCCTTTGCTGATATTGAGACTGTTAAGCAATATATCTTATGGAAACTTTCAAAGTAATTACAACACCTAAGTCTAAATACTAGTCAGACTCGAGGAGACTTCTCTGCAAAATCCTTAATCTAGAAACTTCAGCTTCGTAATTCGGATAATCATAAAGTCATCGTTAGCTGTAACTGCTTTTGGAATTGGAAACATCTTTTTTCATTTGACATATTTAGGCAAACGAACCAGTTTTAAAACACAAGAGGGCGATGAAAAGTTGCCGAAATAATTGCTTAGTTAGATAATGAAAATGTTGATTGTCTAGTGGTTTTTGTTTTAGTTTAATATAAACGCGTGTGGTTATATAAAGGGTGTAAAATGACCTATAACAAAGCCAAGATGTCAACCAAGGATTCTGTACATCAAACTAAGTAACACTGCGCAAAAATATTATTGCTGGGAAACGACTTTTGTTTTGGTGTAAAAATCACGGATTACGGCAGAACTCAAGGTAATCCACTCAAACATTGTGCTGATGAATGCGTTGAATAGTACAGGGTTCAGAGAGGTATTGAAAGGAAAGTTATAGCATTTAAAACTTTGAATAAATCAAAGCATTTTTTTGGCTGTTGCAACAGCGTCGGAATATCGGGAGCTCACAATAGATGAAAATCACCGCAGATATCCCGTAAGTGACAGTGTAAGTTTATTTAAAAAAATACGTGTGAAAAACTGAAACTAGAAGTTTCCCAGAGGGAACCAGTCCACAACAAAAAAATATCGTGATGACGCGAAGAGTACCCGCGTCTTGGCTTCGTTAAGGATCTTTTACACCCAATAAAGACCAATCAAGTCTCAGTCTTGGTAACATACGTAAATAATTTGTTGTATAATATTTCGCCATTGATTGGTGCAAATAAATAAGCAAAACCCCTGTTTTTATAACCCTAAGTTTAATGACTCCATTATTAAATTTTCCCATATTAATTTATAATTCGATTTGTAAATTTATTTAAACACCGAAAATCGACCACGTTTCCGCTGTTCATTTAAAATTGAAATAATACACCCCGTACCGTATTCAATACTCATTTTCACTGAAAAATATTTCCCACTGAAGTTTTAAATGTGCAATATTTTATTCAGAAACTGTCCCTAGTTTAATTAAATATGCAGTGTTGCCGAAGTTGGTATATTGTAGTGTTGTATCGAAACTGCAGCACAAAGTTTCCTCATATATCGTAATTTTAATAACTAGTCGTTGTACCTGTTATTAATCGCCGTGGAAACTTTTGAAAATGAGACAATAGTATAGAGTAATAGTGGTTGATTGTCAGTTTTATTTAAACTTTTAAATGGTGAATAATCGGGAAACGCTTTTATTTATTTATTTGTTTAATGCAGAATGTACACATCCGTAGTTACACGCCAGGCTTAAAACTAGTGAGTGCATTATCCTGTTATGGCGTAGCGAGATAACTTAAAACTAATAATATTGGTTAAAATTAATAATATTGGTGAGTATCTATTAACACGTAGATTAGTAACTTTCACAATAAAAAATATTATATTAATTATATATAAAGCTATATAATTGTCTAGCTTTATACATAAAAAAGAAGAGGGGTGGGAAACTGTTCAACTGTTCCATACATTTTGATCGTGTATTGCACTTTTGTTGGAAAAAGCAGTTTTTTTAAAAATAGGCGATGATAAATTTCTATGTATTTATAATTATTATGTACTAAATACGTGGTAACCGTTTTCGTGTCGGTGTATTCCACCCCGTAATTTTATAATTCATCATCATCATCATCATCAGCCTATAGCAGTCCACTGCTGGACATAGGCCTCCTCCATCGCACGCCATTCAACTCGATTCTCAGCAACTCTCATCCAGTTGCTACCAGCCACCCCGCGAAGATCGTCACTCCACCGAGCCTGAGGGCGTCCCACCTTACGTTTGCCGATTCGCGGTCTCCACTCAAGAACACGTCTACCCCAACGGTTATCGGTCCTACGGCTAATATGACCGGCCCATTGCCACTTCAGCTTACTTATTCTGTGGGCTATGTCGGCAACTCTGGTTCTCTGTCGAATCACCTCGTTCCGAATGCGATCCCTCAGAGAAACTCCAAGCATAGCCCGTTCCATAGCTCGCTGAGCGACCTTAAATTTATGGACCAGCCGTACCGACAGTGTCCACGTTTCGGCTCCGTAAGTCATAACAGGCAGGACGCACTGATTGAAGACCTTAGTCTTTAGGCTCTGTGGAATACGCGACGAGAAGACCCGGCGAAGCTTCCCAAATGCTGCCCAGCCCAGCTGAATTCTTCTATTAGCCTCCCTCTCCAAGTTGTTCTTACCAAACTGCAGAGTTTGCCCGAGGTACACATATTCTCGAACAACCTCGAGAGGACCGCCATTGACAACAATAGGTCCTGGGGTGACGTGTTCGTTGAACATAACCTGGGTTTTGTCCAAGTTCACCCTGAGACCAATGCGTACAGAAGAATCAACTAGGCCATCCAGCATCTGCTGCAAGTCGTGCAGCGATTCAGCCAGTATGACGATGTCATCTGCAAATTTCAAGTGTGAGATGTACTCGCCGTTGATATTAATGCCACGTCCTTCCCATTTCAGCGTCTTAAACACATCCTCCAGTGCGTTGGTGAACAACTTCGGGGAGATTACGTCCCCTTGTCTTACCCCCCGACGCAATGGGATATGCTCCGTTTGCTGGTTTTGAGTTTGGACGGTCATTGTGGCGTTCTCATAAAGGTTTCTCAACACTTGGATGTATCGCCAGTCGACTTGGCATCGCTGCAGAGACTCCAGAACTGACCAGGTTTCGACAGAGTCAAAAGCCTTCTCATAGTCCACAAATGCAAGACACAGCGGCCGATTATACTCTTCGGACTTCTGTATGATCTGCCGCACTGTGTGGATGTGGTCTATGGTGCTATATCCTCCTCGAAACCCGGCCTGCTCCGGTGGCTGGAAGTCGTCGAGCCTTCGCGCTAGACGATTTGTGACGACTCTTGAGAACAGCTTATACACGTGGCTAAGGAGCGAAATGGGTCTGTAATTCTTTAGTAGGGTCTTGTTCCCCTTTTTAAAGAAAAGAACGACCACACTCCTTCTCCACGCTTCTGGAGTTCTCCCAGAGAACAGGACCGAGTTGAAAAGCTCCCGAAGCTCCCTTAATACAGGACGTCCTCCCGCTTTCAGGAGCTCAGTCGTTATCCCATCCTCACCAGGGGCCTTTCCATTCTTAAGCTGTCTAAGAGCCGCCTCGATTTCGTCTTGGCTGACTTCTGGCAGGTCTTCTGTGAAATGGCGGGTTAAGGTGGCTCTGGAATCCTCATTTTCGGGATCAGGTCGAGATGCATGCGAAGCGTACAACTGGCCGTAGAAGTTTTCGACTTCCGAAAGAATCTCCGGCTTCGAAACGACGATATCCCCACTAGATTTGGTCAACTTCGTCAGGTGGCTCCTCCCAAGTGATTGGACGAACACTTTCGACCCCCGATTTTGCTCAATCGCTTTTTCTATTGAGCGTGTGTTGGAGCATCGAAGGTCGCGTCGTACCAATTTTCTGATTCTTTTATTGAGTGCCTGTAGTTCTGACGAAGTGACGGGTAGGTTTTCACGTCGTTCCGTCATAAGCTCCAGAGTCTCCTCCGAAAGTTTAGACTTCCTGCCCTTACGCCGCATTTTACAAAAACGCGTCCCTTCCTCCCTGAGGATTTCCACCATTTGTTCGAGCGCCTGGTCAACGTCATTTGTGGTTTCCACGGCCGCGAATCGGTTCTCCAGATCTGACTGGAACGCTTCAGACCCTAGCATGGTTTGGAGCATATTTGGACGGAGCCTAGACTTCATCAAACGGGTTCGCTCCAGCTTGAAATCAATATTCAGAGTGCCTCGAACAAGTCTGTGATCACTACCGGTGTTGAACCTGTTGATCACCGAAACATCTCTAAATATATGCTTTTTATCCGTTATGTAATTTTATAATTAATACATACATATTATACAGGGTCGAAGGGACACCGACGAGAAAACGTTTTTGCGTTTAAAAGACGTTTCGATTTAGTATCGTGCAGGTTTGACCTACTATGTCTACTATAATTATGTATTTATATGATAAAAAACATAAATTCTTGCTTATCATAATCACTGACGAAAAGTTTTACTAGTTGCAAAAGTACTTACCTACTTAAAGAGACTAGTTTTGCAAAAATACACAGTTTTAACGGGAACTGAAATGCCCGGAAGTCTGATAACCAGTCTTACCGAGTGGTATCGTGTTGCTGAGTGATAGAGGTCAGATATACAGTCACTCCATGTAAAATGCAGGTGTTTAGCTACATGGCTACAGTTAAATTCGAAGCCGGCACCAACATGTTAAGAAAAAGCTTGGCAGGTGATGACACAATTTTTGTTTCAATTCAAATAAGTAGTTATTTTTCGATGCCACCTTTTAGTTTGGTCAGGTTAGTAACTTTATTTAGTACTAGCTTTTGCCAGCGGCTTCGCCCGCGTGGATGTCGAAAAATATTCGACGGGTACTACCGGGATTAAAAAGTAACCTAAGTTAATCCAGGTTACGGTAACAAACATAGTTACATACCTTCATCCCCCTTTTTAACCCTTCTGGGGTAGAATTATCAAAAACGCTGAGACACGTATAAATCAATTTTCAATCTTCAGCCTAAACACAAAATTTGAAGATATACTATACTTCAAAACTGACGGACGTGCATATAAAATTCCATCCCTTATTTTACCTCTTTAGGGGTGGAATTCCCAAAAATTCTTTCTTAGTGGATACTTACTCTTCACAAAGAACACCCTCCAAGTTTCATGTCTCTAGGACCAGCGGTTTGAGCTGTGTGTTGATATTATCACCCAGTCAGTCAGTTAGTCAGTCAGTTTACCATTTTATATACATAAATAGATATTTTTATTGTATATGTGTATTGTATAGTTAGTAAGATAATACGTCTAAATATAGTGTTTTTTATTAGTTATCAGAATAAACGACCAAAAAGTAGCTCGTCTACACAAACCTTAACTCAGAAACCAACGAATAATACGGTACACGAGATTCCGTCGAATTATTCTATTGGTATTCAATGTCCGCTGTATGCGGCTAGGGAACCAAAGAATTTGTCTGACGATTCCCCAAATGTCCAGCCTCGGCTACATCTCGTCCCGTGACGAAGGTTACGAGGAGACATTTCTTTTTTGATTACAGTTTTTTTCGTGTTACTGAAAGGTCGTTTTTCGTAATCTCTAGATGTTTTATCACTAGGATTTGTATTGCCAACGCTGTAGACAGCCAGTATTTGTGATAATGTGGTAATATATAGAAATGTATTATACGATATTTCTTTGGTATTCTTTTTCTTAAGTGCGGTAGTATTTTATGTCTTATTTTTTGGCAGTAGATTCTAGTAATGTGTCGTGGTGATTTATTTTATTTGTTGATTTATTTTTGTCGAGATTTCTTCGTTGGTTATGTAGTCACGAGTGCTGCTGTGAGTGGGGTCCAGGGTTTGATCATTGCACGGGCAAAGTTATTTACATTAGATTTTTTCAAAATAGCAACCCAGAAAATGAGTTTCTGACTGGTTTGTCACAACATGCTTCTAACCGGCGAAATGTGGGTACATTTTGTATAAGCCACACATTTGAATACAGTCCAGATTTTACGCTAAAACAATCTAGTTCCTCTATTCTACTTTATAATAATAATTCATTTATTTATTCAAGTAACAAGGACTCATTAATACACACAAAATTCAACACATTACATTAAACATACTAATAGAACACAAAACAATAAACACACACATAGGGCTATAATATCACAACTTCTGCACAAATCCTTAATACTTTCGTTTGACCGCTTGACATTTTTGCAGTTGAAACTAACCATATTACATATATTATAACTATCCATTAGCTGGTTATTTACGTTCATTATCCACAAAAGTATTGGGCTTAAAACTTACAAAACGCCGGAATAAAATACCTTGCGGCCACAGTTTATAAATATCACTCTCTCACCGCCGAAATCCACAACACACCGCTTAATACACTCAGAATTTAGCTTGACCACTTGAAATCCTCTAATGAACTGCCAACCGCCTACTCCTAGGTATCTTTTACCAACGTTTGGAAAGGCGGTATTATGTTAATGAGGCTTTGTCCGTCCGTCCGTCCGGGCGGACACACGAATATTATCTTCGCGCCGTTGTATGGCGAGTTTGCATAAATTACACCCGGATCTTTGCGGATTTGTTGTTTTGCTTGATAGCGGGATGCTGGTGGTGTTTTGTTGGTATCCCCTTGGTTATAAGTAGCTTTGCTTATAGTAGTTTCCTGGGTTTCTATATCGTCGATTATAAGTGTTAGAGATCTTTTTAAGAAAAAAACCAAACAAGTGCGAGTTCGACTCTTGTACTTTCATCATCTAAATTCCGTAAGTTGTTTTAAATATAAGATTTCTCATAGGTTTTTCTGTAATATATGTGCAAAGAAGTATTTTTAGTATATTTTTCAAAATTTTCGGCCCTATACTTTCGGAGTTATGGGGGAATGGTCAATTTTCACCTATTTTCTTAAATAACTTCAAAACTATTTATTTATTATTTATTTATTTTATATATATATTTGAGATGTTGACAATGAGCCCTTTCATATGATATGTAACACGATATAGTTTGCATTTATTTTTTTCATTTTATAATTTACGCCCCAAAAGTGGCCTCCATATTTAAAATTCATTAATTTACGTTACACGTCCGTCTTTGGGTCATTGACTTACATATGTGTACCAAATTTCAACTCAATCGGTCTAGTAGTTTCGGAGTAAATTATGTGTGACAGACGGACAGACAGACACGCGAGTCATCCTATAAGGGGTTCCATTTTTCCTTTTGAGGTACGGAAACCAGAAAACCGATAAAATGCTAGTTGGATGCGCACACGTAGGGGTATACCAGTTACTTCGTAAAAAAACACCTTTATTTTATGGGGATCCTCTTTTATTTGTTAACAGCCATATAGTAATACCAAAAATTATGATGACAAAAGGCTCGCCCGTTAATATATGGGACGTAAAACATAACTGGCGAAATGTGGGTGTACTATTAGGTACACCTCTGCCTAACCCTTCGGGAATTACAAGCGTGATGATATGATGTGTATACACTCACATTCTGTAAAAATTTCAAGTATCTGCCTATTGCGAAAAGATATAGCCTTGTGACTAGTTGTGATAGACGGACTGAGATGACGGTAAGATATTAGGTATTAATCAATATCATCATCTGCCTAGCCTTTTCCCAACTATGTTGGGGTCGGCTCCCAGTCTAACCGGATGCAGCTGAATACCCGTATTTTACATGGAGAAACTACATATCTGATCCCCACAACCCAGTTATATTGTATTAACCACTTTCGACACACTTTCGGGCCATTGACCACCTGTAACGACTGTGAGAGATCTACAAATGACAGCCGGAATCAATGGTTTAACGTGCTTTCCGAGGCATGGAGGAAACCTGGTTTGTAATGGGTGGTCACCCAACCACGGACTAACCTAGGCAAGCGCGGCTTAACCTAAAGATCGACCCGAGCGGCTGTTTTTATTTAGCCACATGAACCATAAAAGCATTCATGTTTACCCAACTCTACGGCACATAGAGCAAAAATATTTTCCACCTACGCAGTTAGATATCTCGCACACTCATATAAAATCGAAACTCAAATCATCCAATCATAAAAAAGGTTACAAACAAATACAAACCTAGTTTTATTATACACAAAAGTGTTTTTTGTTTAAAACCAATTTCGATTTTTTCGCAATCGAACCGGTAGGTACAGGAAACTCCGTATTTACATACGACCACTGAAACCGTTTCTGTTCAAAGGATTTTTGCGCTTTTAATACAGGGATAACGCTGAATGATTATGTTTGATGGTATTGGTATCGGCCGATACCAGGAATTATTGGTTTCGGCCAAACTCGAAAAAACTTTTAACATGGTATTTTTTTTGCAAATACAGTATAACCGGTTCGATAAAGGACCATGGGCAATTTTCTATGAACTCTGGGCGTAAGACCAACAGAATTGTAATACACATCCCAAATATTAGCTTATAATTAGGACTTCACTTCATACGAAAACAACAAGTACCTAATTCATCGGAGCAAAGAACTAGAGGTACTTGAAATATGGTGCTATTTTATGTGTTTAGCCAAAGATTTGACATAACATTCAACCTAATAATACACTTAGTTCAACAAGGGGGTCCCGTTACACAGCCTTAACAGTCCTCTGTCGATTCTTGGACTTCACCGGCCTTGTTTTGAATAATTATTGTGTGCTAAAAACGAATGACAGTTGTAATCAAATCTGAGACAAAATACAGGAAATTCCATCATTTTCAATTGACCCTACATACTCATAATATGTTCTTAGGCGACTTAGGCACTTGCCACACAATAAAAATCGCTATAATGATTTAAAGTACTTTTTATGAGCTATGATTTGAGATATTATATATTTTTTTTAATTCTGTTGGACTCACACTCTTTTGACTAGGACCCTTTCATATATAAATTTCAATAAAAACCACTAACTTAATCTTTTCTGGACTCAATATGGGCATCTATAAATGTCTGTACACACAAAAGTACGAGTATATGAACATAGAAAGAGACAAGTAATGTAAGTTAGTTCACTATTCAGTATTAAACAGAAAGTAAACTTAATTATTTGAACAATAAATATCAAATTCAATATTCACATTACTTACTTAATAAATACTAAAGTACTTGGACTTAAAACTATTGTGTAGACTTAAACCCAGCTCGTTTCACATAAAACTATTTCAATGGCTGCAATCTCTACATTTTGTTGTTCCATTTTCTTTCTACATTGCAACCATTGCAAGTACGATTTTGTTCTAGACTTTATTCGCTTTGTGAGTGAATAGGTACAATTTGGTCTGATTTAGACTGTTTGTAAGTGAAGCAAGAAAAAATCGACCGTGTTGATTTCATTGTAACTTAGGTACTGTTATTATAATTAAACTAGCTGTTCCCCGCGTTGTCACACGCTGCGCGGCTCCTCAGGGTCGTAGCGTAATGTTATATAGCCTATAGCCTTCCTCGATAAATGGACTATCCAATACAAAAAGAATTTTTCAATTCTTAGCGCGTTCAAGCAAACAAACAAACAAACTCTTCAACTTTATAATATTAAGTATAGTCATAGATAGCATAATACTATATTATACAGCAGATAGAAACCAAGTCAGAGGCCCATGGGCGGCATAAAAACTCTGACACCAGGTACTTCACGAAAAAGAACAAGAAACAGATAGCAAAAATTAATTGCAATGGAACGCAATTGTTTTTGGAATAACTCTTATTTTCATAGAAGGATTCTACTACAGTTATTTAGTCTCTAATCAGCAACCTTAACCCTTAAATTGGCAAATGAATTTATTTCTAAAATTTAATGTTTTTTTTGTTATTTCCTGGTTTATTATTATCCCAGAGGACTGAAAAAAATAGTGAAAAAAATCTTACATAAAGCAGTTTTCGCGAAAATCTATGTACTCCAGGGAGTACATTGCCAATTATAGTGTAAAGTATGTCTTCTTGTGTGTGTACTACATGGAGTACGGTGCCAAGAAATCAATTAAACACATTATCGTTAATTATTTGCTTTATTAATCAAATTTTCTTACTAAACTAAATTTATTGGGTGTGAAATTGGCGGAAGCAATTTCTTTTGTTATTTTCTCCTACCATAAAACACAGATGCATATTGCACTTCACGCAAAAGACTTTGGTTCTTCCCTCTTTTCAAAACCTACAGCGTGATTGCTTATTTGCCGATTCTGGAAAATGTCCGACAGCATCGTACCTGACACTGTCCACCGGCCGTTCAGCAGAAGGTTTCTGAATTATTCTCTCCTTCATCTTCTCCATACTTCCACTTGACTTGGCGATTTTACCAGCTCGACAGAGTCCTTCAAATAAATCAAGCCTAAACTCTTTTAGAGCCTTTTTAGGTCTACCATCTCGCCAGTAAAGAAGCCAGCCGTTGTTTATGCATATATCCAGCAATTGCGAAAATATACCCAAATACCACCGTCAGCTTTTGAATGAAGTCCAGTACAAAGATATAAGCATATCTGCTAAATCCACTCCCCCCATATGCTTATTGTACTGCTTCACAAGTTGAGGGCACTCAACATCGACCTTGCGTTTGTCTTCTTTCGAGTATCTCCTTATCTTCTCAATAGGATGAGAATCCACGTAGGAACTTATAAGCGTTACCACTTTGTTATCGTTCCACTTTACGACGAGCTAACTTGTTGCTATTGCACACAACTTAGCACTGTATCCTCTCCTTTTCTTTTTTATTTCTTTTTCAGTGGGTAACATATCATGACAACACATCCTATATGCAGATGATGTTGTCCTAGTCTCAGACAAAATAGAAGACCTTCAGCAAAATTTCAACTCTTGGATACTGGCACTCGAAAGTAACGGTCTGAAGATAAGTAGAGGTAAGACGGAGCATATGTCCTGTGTATTTGATGGTACTACAGACCCCAACAGCTTAAGTATATCAATCGGAACAACACAAATACCAACGGTGACTCAGTTTAAATACCTAGGTTCGATAATCAGCAATGATGGCAAAATTGACAGCGACGTCACTCACAGAACTACAACCGGTTGGCTCAAATGGCGACAACTCACAGGGGTCATGTGCGATAAAAAAATGCCAATTACTGTCAAAGGGAAAATGTACAAAACAGCCATACGACCTGCAGTTTTGTACGGTACGGAATGTTGGGCGACCAATAAACAACACCTCAACAAGCTACATACGACAGAAATGCGCATGCTACGCTGGTCAGCGGGTGTCACCCTACTGGATAAAGTTCGGAACGAGTACATAAGGGGGAGTTTTAAAGTTGCCCCTATAATAGAGAAGGTGAGGGAGAAACGCCTCAGATGGTATGGTCACGTCCAGAGACGGCCGGAGGACCATATTGTTAAGCTTGCCCTAAACTTGCCAGTGACGAAGCGAGGACGTGGAAGACCACCCTCCACTTGGCTGACGACGGTCGAGAGAGACCTTAAAGAAGCACAACTGGACGCCAGCACGGTACAGGATCGTGCGAAGTGGAAACTGCGGACAAGGAAGGCCGACCCCAAGTAAATGGGATAAGGTCTAGCACGGATGATGATGAACATATCATGACAACCCCTGAGCCTGTTTGTTCTTATTGTTACCAGGCTAAATATCCCATATTCTTCCCGCAACAAGTAAATAAGTTCTGGAGAAGTAAAGAAATTATCCGCGTATTTGATGGATGGCTTCTTTTTTATTGTCTTGCATAATGCTATTACCACCATGCCACCAACTCCAAGTGAAGCTTCTTTAGCTGTGAAAGTGTGTTCACGAAAGGTATCATCTCCACCGTACATGATGAAATCATAAATAATTCCTGAAACTCCGGCGCGTACAAAGTTTTTGAAACCCCATTTTTTGGGCTTGTTCTTTATGTACTGTCTCCTTTTCCCAGCTTTCGTGCCTTTATATGGGATCACCATCTCATTTATTGAGTACTGCCCTTCTTCCTCTATCTTCAAGCAGTTTTGTCTGATCTTCTCCATAACAGGGCGTATTTTGTAATAGCGATCTGAGTTCTCCATGCTATTATCCACAAAGTGAATGTTGCGGCGTATTTGTTGGTAACGTTTTAGGGGCATTTCATCAGCTATTAGAGGATATCGCTTTTTTCTTGCCCAATAATCAGTGTATGCTGGCATATGAACCACACCCATTAACATTTCAATAGCAAGAAAACTATTTAACTCTTCATTTGTCAACTGAATAGATTTGCCATGTTGTTGAACCGAATATAAGTTCGTGTTGTGAACGATATCTGAAATGATGTCCGGTGAAAAAAAACAGCGAAAGTATTCTAATACCGTTCCGTTTTATGTTTTATGAAGCTCGTGTATTCCTTCATCGACGTATGGCGTAAATAAGTTTTTTTCCAGCTGTAAATCAGTGAAAATTTAGTTTTCTTAACTTTTTTTACGACTACTGAAGGGTTCTTGCGTTTAGATCTAGTGATCGGCACAGGCGAAGTTGACGTGCTAGGAAAAAAGGAGAAATAAAGATCACTTTGACAGTGATGGAACTCATGGAATTACAATTACCAGCCTTATAGCACACGATAGTAAAGTTCCAAATCAATATCATTGTGATGCAAAATTCGTAAAGAAAAATTGGCTTTAAGTCAACACAATCGCAGGTAGAAATCGTAACTGAAATGAATGCGAAAGTAGTTTTGTTTGTTATCTTTTCACGCCTAAACCACAGAACCGATCATCCTGAAATTTTACATGTACGTTGTCAGGTGTACTGAAACGGACATAGCCTACCTTTTATCCCTAAAAAATTACTGTTCCCGAGGAACGTTTTTATGATAGTAGATGGCGCCACGTGTCTTTCGAATCATGATTGATTTATATTATTATAGGAACTTTAGTTGCGTGTTAAGAGTTTAATTGTCAAATTCTAGATTAACGCAAGCGAAGCCGCGGGCAAAAGCTAGTTTATAACAATTAATTCTCTAATCGGCCCTTTTTTTTTCGGATGGGATATCATCAAATGACTCCTCCCGCTCTGGGCGGAGCGGAAGGGAGTGTCAGACTTTTACTGACTAAAAACCATCCATGTTCCTTCTTTTGCCCTTTATGTTCCAGGGCCGCGGTATCTCTTTCGAACAGTCCCGCAGCCCTGGCAGGCACCGGCTCTTGCGGCCCCTCCTGTTTGCTGACATCTCTTTGAGGCGCGCGTGGAACACGAACGTGCCGTCGACGCGGCCTGTCGTCATAAGACGGACGGACGGCGAGCTAACTCTAATCGGCCCTTGGGTAACAATCGTTTACCCCGCAATAAACAAACTGGTGGCCTACCATGACGTCCTAAACCAGGAGTTTGCATTGTGGGAAAAAGATGGCGCTAGACGACCTATATATATATATATATATATATAGCTCTGTCTCTTTCCCACACTGGAATTACTCCTGCTTTAAGACGTCATAGTAACCCTCCTGGTACCAAAAACCGAAACCAATTTCAAAAAGCGCTAATAGCCGAAACCAATATCGTGCATCGTCCATCACTAGCCCGTACTACTGATCCCAAGAATCCAAGGAAATTACTTCGAATAAAATTTCCTGTGGAGCCCATTCCGTATCCAATTCCATACTTCAAAAGGCTTGTTGCTTTTGATAGTCCATCTTTTAAGATTAGTTCTCTAAAACACATTATGTACTGGCTATATTGGTTTCTGATTGCTACGGAAAAGTTCTGTCTGATTACGAGTATAAACGGTGTGTAGCTTTTACTTTTTAAATTTTAATCGACCACGCGGGCCCTATGCGGTTTGATGAATGTCGACTTTAAATTTTGGTTCTAGGACATGCCGGTTTCCTCACCAAATTTTTTTTCACCGTTTTGAGAGCAGTGTTGATGAAATACCACAGCACCGCGGTGATGATGGACCAGTGGTGATGGACTGCCTCGTTAGTCAAATGGTCGCTAACGTGACTGCTGAGCATGAGGTTCTAGGTTTGAATTCCAATCGGGCAAAGTGTTAGTGGGTTTTTCCATCAGAAATTTCTCAGTAACAGCCACGGAGTCTGGATTTGTGCCTGGTTGATGGCAATAAGCTCGCCTCCTTTTACTTGTGACCTGAAATATTACTAGCGAAATGTGGATGTACATATTAGGTACACCTCTGCCTAACCCTTCGGAGATTACAGGCGTGATGTTTTGTTATGTGCTGATGAAATAAATAAAATGAAAGAAAGTAATGCATCTACCAGGGTTTGAACTCACGATCAACAACTCGTAAGTCAGAGCCGTCACCTCTGAGTCACAATGACTCCTGCTAGCGCCTGTTGCGGCTAAGGTTATGTAGTTATTTTATACTTAGCATAATCAGCCTATAATGTTCCCACTGCTGGGACACACGGCTTCTTCTCTAAGAGAGGGAATGGGCTATAATCCACCACGCGGGCCCAGTGCGGGTTGGTAGATGTCACATGTCTTCGAATTTTTGGTTCTAGGACATACCGGTTTCCTCAAGATGTTTTCTTTCACCGTTTTTGAGAGCAGTGGTGATGAAATAAATTACACAAAGTAATGCGCCTGCATGGGTTCGAACCCACGACTTACTGTTCGTAAGTCGGGGCCGCCACCACTGGGACACTGCTGCTCTCTGCTCTCTATTTTATACTTATTTTGTCAGTATTCGTAGTCAAAATAAAATGGAAAAAAAAGTTTCTATAAAAGGTATAACGAGTTGTTTTGTTCAGAAGAATTGATTTATTCGATAACCTATCCGATAAATAAAAGCTACGTTACCGATATCAACAGTTACATACAATAAAGTCTAACTATCTTCTTTTTAGTCTTATAAAAGTTTCCGAAGCAATCCCTGGACTATTTGTAAATGATTTCTGGACTACTGAACTGAGAAATTTCGACTGATAAAGACAGATAGGTAGGTATTTTTACCGAAAGTATTTTTTGTTTGGGGGAAAAATATGACTGTTTATATTTTCATCGTCGTAGTTATAAATTGGATTTTCTGGTATAAGTTAAGGGTAAGCTTTATTGCTAGTTTCGGAAATGGCGTAAAAATGTTGAGAGAGATAAGACTGTTTTTGTACTTTAACTTTCTTATCTAAGCTGTGTTTTTATGGTTCCGTAGTCAACAAACAAGGAACCCTTACATTTTCGCCATGTCCGTCTGTCGGTCTCTCTTAGCTCAAAGACTTAGTACTAGAAAGCTGTAATTTGACATGAATATACAGATTAGTTACGCCGACAAAGTGGTAAAATAAAATCTCTAAAAGTATATATAGGATCTAGAATAGAATAGGTCTTTAATAGTATTAAGGGATTCGTTTGTGAAATATTAAGCTTTAAAGTGCTAATTTTTGTTAGAATCGAGTGTCTCCCTCTCTACCAGCTAAACGGTTGTGTTTGGGTGCGTGAAAAAATTCACGGTGATAGTATATATAACGAAATTAAATGAAAAACTATTACAGCTAAGTAAGCTTTACTAGTTTTAGAGTAATAGTCGACCAACTTATAAAATGTACTTGGATAACATATTTTCCTAATCATAATGTATGGGAGCACAGGTTTTTCAACTGCAAATGTAAGTTTGTTTTTTATTTTTACAATAAAAATCATCGTTTGGAGGCAAATCCAACCGTAGGAAGTGTCTGCATATTTTGATGGGCAGTTACGGAACCCTACGTGGACCAACACGCACTTGGCCGTTTTTCTATTTTATCAGCGAGAGATTTAATATAATAATAGCTTATGACGTGGGAGCAATACGAAAGTCAAGTAAACTTTAGTTACTACAAGTCAAGTTTGCGGCTTACTGACTGAAGATATCCTTATTTTTAGTTATCATTCATATTTATGTTCGTGTGTCAAGGTTTTGAAAGAAATTCTTAATCCATTGTTTCTTATCTTCTGGCCACCAGCTTAGGGGTTTGGAGTAACAGGGTGTAAAGTTACTCATCTTTCTTAGAATACGGAGAATCCTCCTATCAGATGGGTGCCGTGTCTGGTAGGCAACTGCTCGACGGTGGTTTTTTTTTAATGGATCTTGCTTGTCAGCCTAGGCGGTTGTAACCGGACTATCCTGTGGGTGGCGCGATTGTAAGGCCTCCAGCCAGGGGCAAAATAAAAACTAAGCGACTACATGCTAAGGGCACCCCCTGTGGGTAAGAGTCTCGGCTTAGGGCGTCGCTGCGGGGGTACAGCAAAGGGATAGGCTGGATCTGAATGAAAAAAGCCTGTAGTTTTAAACTAGTCCCTATAGGGACTAGTTTAAAATTACAGGCTGAGCATCGCGGGCTGGCTCGGGCAAGGTCCGGGGTCGGGGGGGATGGATCATCGACTTGTCGCGACACGAACATGCGGATAATTGTGATAGTGCTGTGCAGAATTTTAGTCCTTAATATGTATCATAGATGTTGCTAGCGTTATTTTTGTCAACTTGATTATGTTCAGTACACTTCTTTATGTTTCAAAAAATCTTTACTCGACGTTTACCAGTTTTTCGTCCTAATTACCGTTATGAGATATCGATATCCATCGCGTAGGTAAATATACTTTGAAGTTTACACAAATAATATCAGATTTTTCATTGATACTTCAAGTAACTCCAATACAGGCAACAGTTTACTTTAATATTTTTTTGTTTTCTATCACTTTCAGATCTCTAAAGTTTTGCTAGCAAATTCAATTTAACCTTGTATAGAAACTAAGATTTTTAACAAAGCATTACAATTAATATCACAAACAAAACTTCAAAAGAAAATAACTAAGTCCCTAAAATAAAAAAATAAAAATTAAAACACCGTGCACTTTGTACCCTATAATAAAAAGGTAGGGAATGAACCTGTTAAATTAATTTGACCGCGCATTAGAAGGGTTAAGAGTCTTGTTTGAGACTTTATGATGTCATAATGGGTTTCATACGACACTGCTTAGTTTGGAGATCCTTATTATTAATTTGTGTGGTATGCAGGTAGTCTGTGACATGGATTTTATGTTAAATGACATGAAATATTGGACTTAATTGGCAATGACGGAACCAGAAAAGAGTGTGACGCAATCAAAACATTGTGCTGATTGATGTACTAGTATTGCATAGTAGGGGCCATGGAGGTATTTAAGGAAAAAAAAATAATAATAAGGACAAACAAAAAGACAAAATAACAAACAAAAAAAACAATATAACAAACAAAACGACAAAATATTAAAAACTTGTCTTTAAAAAACACTCGTGAAAAAGTTGGACCTCCAATATCTCCGTAACTAGAAGGTTCACAGGTATGGTCCAGAACAAAAAAATGCTTACAATGACGGGGAGAACAACTGCCATTCGGCGTCGTTAAAGGTCTTTTACACCCATAATAACTAATTGTCTTTGTCAAATACGTATAATCTTTTAGTACGGTTCAAGTAGATGATGTTCCTGGGTAAAAAATAATAACCACAGGTCGATCTTGAAGGTTAAGTAATGTTTGCTGAGGTTGGTCCCTGGATGTATGACCATCCCTAAGTTATCAAGACCCCTTTCGTGCTTCGGAAAGTACCTGTTAGTTCTGACTGTCATTTGTAGAACTTTGACAGACGTTACGGGTAATGTTTTCAAGGTGTATCGTGATACCTAGTAACCTGTGCCCTGGTGGTCACTACATGTAAATTACTGATATTTAGCTGGAACTGGACTGGAACCCAACCCAAAATAGTAAGGAAAAAGTCTAGACAGATAAGTACGTGTTTCGGCTAGTATTCCATACAATAGTTTACATTGCTGACATTTCGTCAGTTAGTTTTAAAAGTTAGAAAGCATGTTAGTGTTTTTATTTAAACAGTAATTTTCCAACGAATGATTCTAGTTACCACCCTTTTTTTTTCGGGTGGGAAATCATCAAATGACTCCTCCCGCTCTGGGCGGAGCGGAAGGGAGTGTCAGACTTTTACTGACTAAAAACCACCCATGTTCCTTCTTTTGCCCTTTATGTTCCAGGGCCGCGGTATCTGTTTCGAACAGTCCCGCAGCCCTGGCAGGCATCGGCCCTTGCGGGCCCCTCCTGTTTGCTGACATCTCTTTGAGGCGCGCGTGGAACACGAACGCGCCGTCGACACGGCCTGTCGTCACAAGACGGACGGACGGCGAGCTAACCTATTGCTCACCGTCAACAGGCCCGCGCCTACGGTGGCCGAGAGCCATCACGGCGTGGCCCCCGACGCCTGGTGCTTCTCCCGCGGCGGCTGGGACGTGAGGTTCTATCCCTCTCAAGTTCCACCACCTCCTTCGCTAGCATGACTGCTTCGCAGAAGGAGGTGACGGCTTCCCATTCAAGCCATGGTCCGGACGCGAGAGGTCGCCGCCGCCAATCGCCTCTACGAGGACACGGCGGTGCTCCGTCCAAGCGGAGCAGACCTCCACGGTGTGCTCCACCGTGTCCTCCGGGCGATCCTCACAATGATAGCACCCGGGCGGCTAGTTACCACACTGGCTTATTGTTAAAACTACTAAACATTATCGATAACGACACGATAATGCTAACTACACTAAATTGCTGGATGTACGTGCTGAATTCCCCAGCATGTCATTGCTCTGCATACGCTTAAATTACGTGAATTTCCGCCAGCGTTTGGATATGGTAATACAAAGCAAATAAAATATGAAATTCAATTCAATATATTCAGATTAAAACATCAACCACATGCAGGAATGGACACCGACGCGAAAATGGTTAAACCACGTATTCAGTACATCATTCTGAGCCCATTTAGAAATCTGTCATCGGTTGTTAAAAAAAAACAGCTGTTCCATACATTTTTAATAACCGATGAAAATTTCTATGTGGATGGGGGGGGGGGGAAGTCACGTAACACACCCGGGGCTCAGAATGATGCACTGAATACGTGGTAACTGTTTTCGCGTCGGTGTCCCTTCCACCCCGTATGGAGTAATTATGAGAAAATAAATATTACCACCTGCAACTATCCCATTTTGATATAAGTGGGGAAACTTTGTTTTGTGCATTCGAGGAAGAATTCATACCCGAGCCGCAGCCGAGGTTGTTATGGAGCCGAGTACTGCAGTAACAAATGCCCACGTGTATCAAACGACGGCTTTCAATACACTTTTGAAGAAATAAAATAATAGAACGTAAAGTATTAATGAAGTATTTGGAAACTATGATTTAATTTCTTTTTGGTATGAATGAAGCCGCTAAACTGTCACAACATATGAAAAATATAAAATTCAAATATTTTTGAATTTAGAACACAAATAAATTTTAATTTGTTCATAAAAGTATTTTTTTCTTTAAAATAATCATGTTTCATTAATGATATTCTATTGATAAACACAATTTAAATACTCAAAAAATATTTACGCCGTAAAGACGGCTATCTCCTTCCTGAGATTAAAAAAAAAACAATCATCACCGACAAAAGGCATTGAAAAAATTTGGACTTCGTATACCTAAGTATCTGTGGTTTTTTTTTTATTTTCGCACACGTTGTGTTAAATGAAAAAAATCCATGCGTGTGAAATACATTGTATGTTGAACCAGTTTTCGAGGAAGTGTATTGAAAAATGCATTTTCTCATGTAGAAGGTCCAGTCACTGCCCTCCATTATCAGAGAAAGATGGATCAAGTAATGCACGTACGAGCAATTGATCACTCACGCTCACGCTTGCTTCTTAAGATCTTTGAGGATCACATTTTCTATGAAAGAGTCTGGAGTTGAAGTATACAGTGGACTTTTTTCAAGTGGGCATGGATGAATCCAAAACTATGAGGAATAGCGATAAACATTCAAAGGAGTCTCGAGTTTGATGAAAACTAAAACTACATCATTCGATTTTTTTAAAATCAATATACCTAGCCAGGCATCGAACGTGATTTTGTTCGACGTTTCGTTGATTACCTACTATCTGTTTGCATACTGTTATGCTTTTTTCAAAAATGAACTCTTTCCTTTAGTTTGCCGTAGGTCATTACTTCCCAGAACTTGATCCTTATTAGCGAGACTATCGAATGGTGTAATTATACAGTGATTGTTTTTTTTTCCAAAATGGGTTCGATTCCTGGCTAGGAATATTGATTTTTCAAAAATCGAATGATGCAGTTTTAGTGTTAGTGGCTCGAGACTCCTTTGAGTATTTTTCGCTATTCCTCATAGTTTCGGATTTGGTCATTCACGCTCACTTGGAAAATTCACTCTGTATAAACCGTTTTTCAGTCGGTAAGGAGCTTTGCTGTGTCTTATTATGTAGAGCGCCGGCATTACAGGTGATGAGTGCATAAGGATCTTAATTATTTTTCTTGCAATAGCAGAACATTGTACATTTTTATCTTTGTCTGGGTTACCAAGATACAGGCTGTGGCTAGTGTGGGACCCGCTGTTAAATCAAATCAAATCATTTATTACCCAGATAATACAATCCAATTTGTTAGTAAAATAATACATACACATCTTAAACACTAGTGTTAGTACATAATTATATTTTGAAAATTTTGGTTATAGTTACTAATAATGTCAAAATCACCATTAATCATGTCGACATTATTAATAATACAATATTATTAAAATAGACATTACTTCAAGGCCCGATTTGACGGCAATACTTGTGTTGTGGTCCAGTGCCTGAGTATTAGACCTTCCGCCCTGTCGGCCACAGTGACCAAGAGGCTGTTGGCGCTGCCCCGCACCCGCCGCATCAAACCCGCGTTAAACCTAAATTCTGTTGTGCAAGCTAATAAATGAATTAGACTTTATCTGTGAGATAGTATGTACACTTGGTGGTTCGTTTCAATTAATTTCTCTACAAATATGGGGCAGGCATGTCCGGTCCAATCCCATTTCAGCTTAGCTAGAGGCTTTCTGAGTAACGACCATTACTTTCATACTAGCGCGCAGTGTTGTGTTTTTGTACCCGAACTAGAAAAACAAGACACTTGTAGAAGAGTGCGATGGTCTTAGTATTTTCCTGGAACCAAAAAAACTACTTTTTCTAAGAACACTAATTACTTACTCTGTTCCAAAAACAGTCAAGTTCTGTATTAAATTGAGTCTTAATTTTAAATATCTATGTAAAATCTACTTTTTTAGTTATAAAGGCGATTATTAGAGTTTCATTCGGTCTAGACGCTTGAAATTACCGACTTGAAGCAATTAAAACCAGATTTGGCTGGAAAGTACTGGATACTTTTGGAGCTTTTTTTCGTAAATTATAAGTGTTTTTTTCTTTCTTTGTTTGACGGACTAAGTTTTGTATTATCACGTTGGATTGAGATGGTTTATTGAGTTTTCTTTTTTCTGAAATAGTAAAAGTTTTTTATTAAAGAAAATTTGATGAAATAAGTGTTGAAATGAGTTCCAATTCTAAAGTATGTTTACTAAGATAGTAGGATCACATTATTCGTCAGGATTTTTTCTGTAGTAACCACGGAGTCTGGATTCGTGCCCGTTTGATTGCAATAGGCTCGCCCCCTATTACATGGGACTTTAACATAACTGGCGAAATGTGGGGTAAGGTACACCTCTGCCTAACCCTTCTGGGATTACAGGCGTGATGTTGTTCAGTTACATTTTAAAACTTTGACCATGAAACTGTTCAGGTATCATAATAATTAGAGCAGTTTTGTGTGTTTGCGGGTGTAATATTTTCATGGATTTAGGCACACAAAGTAACATCCACCACTTAACAAATTGACGACTAAAGACTCTGCATATATACCTATCATAAAAGACAGTCTTGCCTCAGTTTGTGCACGTAACAGCGTAGTTATAAAGACCATGCTTTTAATAGCCCCTATTACGTATGCACGACAGTAGTAAATCGCTTATCATCTTCAAGCAGAGTACCCATAAAGTTATTATTATCAATTTGTTAATACATTAACAGAGTACACACCAAGCAGAAAGACACGTGAGGTTAGCTTATAATATGCTTGTGTATTAGTAAGTCTTCTTCTTCATTATCGTGTGGTTAGTGCCTAACCTGGTGTCAGAGTTTTTATGCCGCCCATGGGTCTCTGACTTGGCTTTACATGCCGCCGAATATCTCTCAGGCACATGCTGGTTTCCTCACGATGTTTTCCTTCACCGAAGCAAGTGATAATTATACAATACGCACATGGATCCGAAAAATCAGTGGTGCGTGTCTTAGGTTCGAACTCGAGACCTATGACATGGCAGTCCGACGTTCACACCACTAGGCTGTCACTGCTTACTAATAGGGAAATTGACAAGAGATAATTTTTGAATGGAAGTGACCATGTTTTTAACCGACTTAAGAAGGAGTTTCGTCTGTATTTTTAGGGTTCCGTACCCAAAGGGTAAAACGGGACCCTATTACTAAGACTTCGCTGTCTGTCTGTCTGTCCGTCTGTCTGTCTGTCTGTCTGTCTGTCTGTCTCCAGGCTGTATCTCATAAACCGTGATAGCTAGAAAGCTGAAAGGACAATGACCAAAGTTGGTACCAAAAAGTCTCGCGCCTCAAAACCAAAATATTATAGTAATTAGTTTCATATTTTTTTACGGCATTACGCGTCGGGGATTTGATTTTTGAACTGGAAATATACTTTTCGAGTTTAAAAGTACGAATATTGTTTTACTCCCTTTATATGACGTTCCGTTTCAACTGAATATAAATGACGTTCCGTTTCAATTGAACAAACCCTTGTCTGTCGAGCGGATTCTAAAATTAATTACAATTAAGTAAGATCAGTACACCAAATCGATTTAGTTTGGTTTATTGCTATTTGCAACAAAATAGATTTTCTCAGCCTAAAGATTTTGATTTATCGATTACATCCCTAAATCCCGGCTAGTTTATAGCACTTACTATACTCTATGGTTTATAGTTATCTTATCTGTGGCATCTGACATTTGTACTGTACTGACTGACTATTGGCAATGTAAAGGTCTAAAATAAAATCGAGTTTCAGTCAAGCATACTGTGGATGTTACTTTAACTCGTAATTCTTACTAATATTAGTGTATTACGCTGTTTTTAGAGCAATAATGTAATGTATGTGTGTTAAAATACGTCGTTGGTAGCGTCGAAAAAATAGACCTACTTTTTAGGTTAGTTTCGATTTTATAAAATAACTCTGAAACGCGGGTTTTTTTTTCAAAAATAATTTTTGTAGGAGTTAATACGATCAGTGTAGTCTATAAAAAACAAGGTTTGATTTTGATGCAGCATGGTACGGGATTCCATACTTCCATGAGCATTCTCTTTTCACAAATGATATATTACTATTGACGCTATAACAACAAATACTAAAATTTAAAAAAAAAATATTAAGGGGGGCTCCCATACAACAGATATGATTTTTTTTTGCCGTTTTTATAGATAATGGTACGGAACCCTTCGTGCGCGAGTCCGACTCGCACTTGGCCGGTTTTTTAATGTATTTCATCGATATTTCCGTTAAATAGACCGATTTCCGTGATTCTTTTTTCATTTGGTAGAGGAAGTTTGCGCGGTGGTCTCATGTATATTTAATTTATTTTACTTTTATAGTTTATGAGTTAGCTTCTATTATAATTTTTTCTTCTTCTTTGTCTATGTTGAAGGTCTTCTAATATCTTCTAAATATAATGTAAAATGTAAATAACATTATACAAAAAGGGTAAAATGAAAACACATTAAAAACCGGAAAATAACTTTGCTTTCGGAAGTTGGTGGCAAAACAGTCAATGAAACAAACAAGTCCCCGACTTTTTGATCTCCCAGCCATTTAGCATAAAAGCGTATTGCGAGATTTGTCTAGCTTTCCGTTAAAGTTCCCATACGAAAAGACTCTTGTATAGACCACATATTAAGTAACATAAAAAAATCTTCTACTGAGGTTTTACCCCTATACTTATCAGACCACGACACAGCACCACTCTTAGATTTCCCAGTAAAAGACCAAATCATTTTTGAAAGATTTAATGTGTTTAACTTTTTTTATTAAACCTGGCTCTCACTAGTAATTTCTTCTGTATCGTGGGTGTGTTCACAAACATTTAAAATCACATACACAAACAGCAGGACCTGGAACTACCTGTAGGCCATACAAATATTTTTCTGAGCGGGAATGAAACCCGCGACACGAAGCGCAGCAGCCACTGCGCCAATCGTGCTGTCGTAAATATTATCAGTACCTACTTAGAGAATTACTTATGGGCAAACATATTTACACTGCCCGATCTGGAAATCGAACCCAGAACCACATGCACAGCAGAAGCATTTACACCCACTAACCAAACGAGGCAGTCTCCCAAAACATCTACCCATTTAGCCCAAAACATAAAACCGTGGGTACCAAAAGAATATCTATGTACAAAATAAAATTAGTCTTGGCCAAACTCGAAACGGGACTTGGCGAAATTCGTTTTCGTATCCCAATACGGAACGCTAATAAAATAAATAAGCCAATTCGTTCTCACATGGTCGTTACTTTAGCTGTCTGTTCGCACTGAATACTGATACGCTGTGGCTTGTATATTTATATGTAAGTTGTTCTGCTGGATATATTTAGACTGTGGTGGATATGGATTATGAATTTTGATGTGTGATGAAAATGTGTATGTATCTTAAGCTTGTGTTAATGTTGATTTGTTCTTGTTCCCGCGACCTTCGTTATAGTGAAATTATTCTAAAAATATATTATTTCCCTTTTTTGATCGGAATTTGTTACTAATTTCAAGGGTTTTAATTTTTTTGCACGGAACCTTAACTCTTATTTTAAAATAAATGTAACTTAAGTTACTCCGTATATCATCAGATATCTGCCAGTAAAAATCTCGTCAAAATCGGTCCAGCCGTTTCGGAGAATTGCCGGAACAGACCAACAGACAGGCAAAAATTAAAAAAAAAATGTTTTTGATACAAGTGCATATCGATGGCAGCAAAGTAGAAACGGACATGTACAAAATCACAATTTTAGAGGATAGCTGATTTAGTAAAAAATAGTGGCCATTTTGAGAGTTATTGACCGATTATCATGAAATTTTCTATGGTGCATTAAAATAACCTTCTTTATGAATTGTGTAACAAGTTTTAGCGCTATATCGTTGTTTTTCTGAAATAATGTAGATGTCTTTTTTTACTCTGAAAAAACTTGAACGTAGAAGAAGAGATCTGCCTGTTATCCGTTTAGACGTTGTGATAAAAAGCGCCCATTTCATTTAAAATATCTAATAAACTAAGATAATAATCCCTAGTAATACTTTTAAGGATATTTAAAGAAAATCTAAGCAACATGCAAACAGTATTCCTCTTTTTTACCAAATTTTGTAGATATCTTTATTTACTTTTTAGGGTTCCGTACCTCAAAAGGTAAAAACGGAACCCTTATAGGATCACTTTGTTGTCCGTCTGTCTGTCTGTCTGTCAAGACCTTTTTTCTCAGGAACGCGTGGAGGTATCAAGCTGAAATTCATATCAAATACTCAAGTCTATGGTCTCTTGGAGCTGTGAAAAAATCAAACTTCTAAGTCAACGCGATCAAAAGATACTCCCGTTTATGCCGCAAATTTTCGACACTCGCAAGGGAATCAAAACCTACAGGGTACTTCCCGTGAACTCAGAATCTTGAAATTTGGTATGAAGCAACGTCTTATAGCAGAGATATAGGAAAAATTGCGAAAAGTATACATTTTTAGTTATATCATATAATAAAAATATTTTTAATAATTTTAAACTTACTACCCCTTTCCTCATGAACGCGTAGTGGTATTATATTGAAATTCATATCAAATACTCAAATCTATAATACCTTTAAGCTGTAACAAAATCAAACTTCTATGTCAACGCAATCAAAAGAAACAGGAATTAAAACCGCATATTTTGAAACTCGCCACTACTCGCAAGGGAATCAAAACCTACAGGGTACTTCCCGTGAACTCAGAATCTTGAAATTTGGTACGAAGCAACGTCTTATAACACAGATAAAGGAAAAATTGCGAAAAGCATAAATTTTTAGTTACATCATATAATAAAAATATTTTTAATAATTTTAAACTTATTACCCCTTTACTCATGAACGCGTAGTGGTATTATATTGAAATTCTTAACAAATACTCAAGTCTATAATATCTTTAAGCTGTAACAAAATCAAACTTCTACGTCAACGCAATCAAAAGATACAGCAATTAAAGCCGCATATTTTGAAACTCGCAACTACTCGCAAGGGAATCAAAACCTAAAGGATACTTCCAGACGACCTGGAATCTTGAAATTTGGCATGAAGCAACGTTATAAAGTACACATATAGGAAAAATTCCGAAAATCTTAAATTTTTAAAATTATGTCTATCACTTCTCTTCTTAAAGAGATGAAGATTTTTCCGAACATACATAATGTTTTCATATATGTATTGACAAGGTACCGTCAGCTTTCCACATTGTTATGTTATGGATTTCATTTAGCAATAAAAATACCATAACTTTTACTTATATACCTACAGGTTTGTACGGAACCCTCGGTGCGCGAGTCTGACTCGCACTTGGCCGGTTTTTTTTAATATTTAACATTTTATTATTATCAATAAATGAGTTATCTACCACTAAACTCCATCGGTATCTATCAGTTAAATTCATTTATTTAGTTACCAAACCACGTAAAATATATATTTTTAAATAAAAATGCTATTTATTATTATGTTTTATTATTATCAAAAGCACCATTGCCAAATAGGTAAATAACAGACTGATATAAAATTAAAATAAGACTGATATAAGAACACGCCAGAATGTGACAAGTGACTGATGTTTTTGTTGACGTTTCATTCATCTGTCAAAGCTCCGAAGTAAAGGCGGACATATTCAAATGTCCGTTTCTACTGCGATGTCTTTATAAAATCGAGTGTAGATGTCCTTATTTACGTGGCAGATTTTCTTAATTATTATGAAATTTGAAATAATTTTAATACAGACTTGTAGATAGGGTTGAAATAAGCTCATTTTTGTAAAAAAAGCATTTTCGCAAAAATGTAGATGTCCGTTTCTACTTTGCTGCCATCGATATTTTCATATGCATTCAGTATAAAGCTGTTATTTTGATATTACAAACATACACTTCAATTTTATTTTTTTGCGTAGATATGTAATAACATTACGTCAAAGTCTATATCAGACGAGATTTACATTTTTCTTTAACGTGGGTAAATGAGCGAGGAGATGTAAGCAAGGCACAATGTCATAAAACCACAATCACTTTAAATCGACAACGATTCTACGAGCGATTGATCTTGCTTGAATCAATTTTATTCCTCGATTTTTTGCGCTACTTTCGCATTGTTTGCAACGTCAAGTTGACAGCTGTCACATCGTTTAGAACGATGAGTCAACTTCGTAAATAGTGACTTTGAAAAATCTATGGTAGTGCCGCTTTATCTAATACTATTTATGCATTAAAGTATAGTTGTTTAGTACCATAAATGACGCAATCTGCAAATAGAGTAAAATAATTTGAAAGACATCATACTAAGACAAGAAGCTAGGGAGAGGGTAAGGAAAGGTTAAAACTTACCTCGTCATCATCATCTGCTTAGCCTTCTCCCAACTATGTTAGGATCCGCTTCTAGTCTAACCGGATGCAGCTGAATTCCAGTATTTTAAATGGAACGACTGTCGATCTGACCTCCACGACCCAGTGTTAGTACTGGGTAATACGTAGGTACCCATTGGTAAGACTTGTCACAGTTTTGGGCCACTGACTACTTGTAACGACTTGCAATGATCTACAATTGACAGCCGGGACCAACGGCTTAACGTGCTTTCCACGGAATGTAAATGGTGGTCACCCATCCACGGACCAACCTAAGCAAGCGCAGCCTGAAGATTGAACCAAGCGGTTGTTATTATTTAGATTTAGTCGCGAGCTTAAAAAAACTTACCCTGTATTTTTACAGAAATTGTCCAGTTTAAAACTTTCAGCGTCCATTATTTTTGAAAATGTTGCGAAGATAAAGAAACCCGTGACATTTAATATATCAGATAGTTATTCTAGCGGGAATTGCAACTGTTTACCCACTTTTAGAAATGCACAAGTATTATTGTGCTTCTTTGTAAACATATCCGTTTTGTTGAAGTTTTTGTTATAAAAAGACTATACTTATCTTAATAGAACGTGGACGAGGAAAATGGAGTATCTAGGAATCTTATCACGTTGCGTAAAGAGCGAGAGTGTGTAGGATATGCAAAGCTATTCATAATGCAAGAATCCATTATCAGTGGTGAAGACGCAACTAGTGACTTACAACTTTATTTGTGTCTTTATTCCCCTGTAGTCTAATTATAAAAAAACCGGCCAAGTGCGAGTCGGACTAGATAATGTCGTAAAGATAATGGTACGGAACCCTTCGTGCGCGAGCACGAAGGGTTCCGTACCATTATCTTTAAAAACGGCAAAAAAATCATATCTGTTGTATGGGAGCCCCCCTTAATATTTTTTTTTTAATTTTTAGTATTTGTTGTTATAGCGGCAATAGTAATACATCATTTGTGAAAATTTCAGCTTTCTAGCTATCACGGTTTATGAGATACAGCCTGGAGACAGACAGCGAAGTCTTAGTAATAGGGTCCCGTTTTACCCTTTGGGTACGGAAACCTAAAAAGAACTAGCTAACTAGCTAGTTGCCCGCGACTTCGTTCGCATGGGAATTTTGATGTGTACGTGTGAGAAAAAACGTAGCTTATATCGTGCTATTCCAGACTATAATCTATCTATTTAGATGTTTTGGGATGAAAAGATTCTTTAGATTAGGATCTAAGTATTGAAAGCATAGAAAATCGGTGGAAGACGAAGATTCTCTGTGTTAAATCGATGTTTTGATGAAAAACATATGTAGCTTATATTTTTGCCTATATCGCAGGCGCTACTACTGACCATGAGGTTCTGGGTATGATTCCCAGGTTAGGTAAAGTGTTTTGGTTTATGTTGATAGACGGGTTTTTTCATACGGAAGTTTTCAGCATCAGCCCGGAGTGTGCATTGGTGTCCAATTCATTGTAATAGGCCTGTATTATGTGGCACTTAAACATAACTTGCACACAAGTGTTCAATGTATAGTCACTAGTTCTAATATCAATTCACTAAGCAGAATTCAAAATGGAGTACATGGTAAGCGATTAAGGCTCGTATTATAGAACGTACTCAATACTTAAGCATTACTTAAACGAGATTCAAGACATTGATTCTCTGAAACTAGTTTAAAGTTACATATCAAAACATCACGCTTGAATCCCCGGGGACCCAATAGTACACCCACATTCCGCCAGTTATTTTTTAGGCCTTTTGGTATTTAATAAACCGGACACAAATCCAGACTCCGTGGCGGCTTCTGAGAAATTCCTGATGGAAAAACGCTATAACACTTTGCCCGACCCGGGAATCCAACCCAGGACCTCATGCTCAGCAGTTGCGCTTGCGACCACTCGATCCAAGAGGCAGTCAAGTCTAGTCTACATAGTTTAAAGTAATGCTTGAGTATTTAGTGACGTTCTGTAAATTTACGGACCTAAGTGAAGTGTTTCAAATCAGTGGCATTGGGGCATTTTTTGTGTGAATAAGTATTCATTCACACAAAAAATGCCCAATATTAATCTCCAAAAATATAATCAGAGTCCATGGCTCTGTTCAGAGCGGAAACACTTGCATATGAAGCGTGTAACGTGTAACATGTAACGTGTATCATATGCCAGAAGATAAAACAACTGCCGCGCTGTGTGCCGCGAGCAATTATTTATTTGGCGGGTGTGGTACAAGTGATAAGTGATGGCGTGGTGAGTTGGTTGAACTGGTCCTGTTTGGCTCAGCTAAATTTCAAATATGTGTGGTGTTTGGCTTAATCTGTGGTAAATAAATAATGTTTTCTTTCTTTTATTAATTCTTTGATAAGGCGCTTGTATAAATACAATATTCTATCCACCGCTGCTCTCAACATCACCGCGCACCAGCAGCAGTGAACGAGGGGTGCGGTGCAGTGAGCGAGGAGTCAGCCGGCCGACGACGGCCGAGCGCGGGCCCCCGCACTACACCAGTCAGCTGTTGCTCGCCTCAACGCACGGCGGCGCTTACGCGTTCTCCTAATAACTTCATATTATTATGTACTAGTTGCCAACCGACCGTTGTAATTTTATTCCTTTTTCGTAATATACTTGTATACAGTCCACTACATTTCATTTTGCTCCACCACGGCCTATCGTCGTGAGCAGCGGACAAAATTGATAGGTTATTTATCAGGCACTGCTGGATGATAGACATGTGCGGACAGACGTCCGTCACCAAGTAAAATTTATTGTAAAGGACATGGCCGAATCCTGCCCTCAGAATCAATTCATAATTCGTAATGTACACTAATTATTATTATATTAAAGTTACTTCTAAAATAAATAAAAATTAATCGCAACAATTACATATCTCTAGAACAGGCGACAAAAAATCTCAAAATAATATGTGTGTTAATAGTTTTTTTGTGGTTTTGTTTCATTGAATGCAATACAAATGCATCTACGTTTGGATACACGCATGAGACATACACTGTATCTATCTGAATTACGCCTGAAGGTCAGACTAAAATGTATGTAAAACACCTGTGACTGTCAAATTGTATTGCTAGGGTACCTTAAAAGTTAACGGTTTCACGATTATCGCAGACACCACTTTTCGACCTGCCGCGCGTCTTGATGAATATATTCAAACATTTATTTTCAAGAGTGTGTATCCAAATATCCTAGAGTTATTTTGACGTTTCTACGCTCAAAACTATCTGTGCAGTCTTGCGTTATCTTATCACGTAATACTGTGTTGTTTTTTCGTTATTGTATTGGATATTTTCACTTGACCCCACGCTAATCGGACTTGAAAGGACTTAAAAGTGGATGAAAACAATGAATGTGTCTTGTCTGAGTAATTGCAATGATGTTTTTCTTAAAACGTCTGTAAAAGAAGTAGAAGTAGATAATTATATTTTATACTTTTGCAAATGTAGGTATATATACTACCTACCTACCTAATTAGATATTCTTAAATAAAAATTCAAATACCATTTTAGTGTTTTATTGCCTATCCAATTGTATATTTTTTGCTAGTCGCTTGGGTCGCTTGGAAGTCATAATATCCAGAAATATCTGTAGACGACTAGTACTCGCTCTTCTTCGATTTGAAATGTCGTGTCGGATAGTGAAGAAACGGAAAACGTTTCGGAATTTATGATCATTGCTATTCAAAATGTTTAGGCACATATTTTGTATCCTATTTATAGTATCTCTCGCTTCTTCTCTGATCATAAAACTTAAACTATTGTGATTACACACCTGTAAGCTTTAATTTGACGTACTGTATGTCAATGTACATGAATATTTTTTGTAAGGGCACAGCTCTATACAAATTCCGGCCATGTCCTTTGTTACTAACAATAGGTTAAGATAATAACACTTCACGGATCTATGGTCTGAATTAAATAAATGAGTTAAATATACAGGTTTCCGGTATGGACAAGAACATCTGTATATTTTTATAAGCACCTATAATTTAATGATAAGCTAAGTTAATGATAGATAGAAAAGCCCTGTGAGTTGTGCCGCAAAATTGGAAAACGGATTTGGATGAAATTTGACACACAGATAGTTTATAACCTGGACCAACACATAGGATACTTTTTATCCCAGTAGTATCATCCTGTGAGACAGCTACCGAAACATTAGAAATTATACACGCGGGCGAAGCCGCGGGCATAAGCTAGTTATGCATATAATTCGTTCTGCTTTCTTGTTATGAGTCTTTATCATGAAATGTTTACAAATAAACGCTTACATTCTTACCTACGTCATCTGCCTAGCCTTTTCCCAACTGTATTGGGGTCGGCTTCCAGTCATGCCGGATTTAGCTGAATACCAGTATTTTACGCAGAGCGGCTGCCTACCAGACCTCCACAACCCATTAACTGGGTAACACGGTATTTCATGGCAAGACTGGAGTCAGATTTACTGGCTTCTGACTATCCGTAACGACTGCCAAAGATCAACCAATGACAGCCGGGACCAACGGCTTAACGTGCTTTCCGAGGCACGGAATCATCTTTTTATCAGACAATCAGGTGATTCAAGCCTGCAATGTCCTAACCAAACTGGAAACAACTTCACAAAGTATGCTTCCCGTAGGAATCGAACCCACGACCACCGGGTCACAAGGCAAACGTCTAAACCACTCGACCACGGAGGCAGTTCATTCTTACCTACGTACTAAAGGAAAACAGAGAAGCGACTCATTCGCCGTACATGATAACTCCACGCTATGTAATATTCATTGATCACTTTTTATAAGCAACACTTTAAATCTTTGCTCTTCTTTCGGTCTCCGCCGCATGCCCTAGCACCTGCGCACTTGATGATCTATTTACTGCATCAGTGAGTGGGGTTCGCATGGCCGAGTTTTGGGCTAAACATATTTGAACGTTTTAGCATCGATACGCATAGAAGAATGATCCGCATTTTAAACTAGCTTTAGCCCGTGGCTTCGCTCGCGTTAATTTAGAATTTGACAATCAATTCGGGTTGTACTCTTCGGCTTGTAATAATATAATTCAATCATGATTCGAAAGACACGTGGCGCCGTCTGTTATCATAAAAAACGTTATTGTTGTTTTCCTCGGGAAAAGTACATTTTTTTGGGATGAAAGGTACCCTATGTCGGTTTTTGTAAAATTTCAGGATGATCGGTTCAGTGGTTTAGGCGTGAAAAGGTAACAAACAAACTTAATTCGCATTTATAATATTATTAGACACATTTTTGATTGACTTTGAAATCACAAAACGCCAACCGCTTCTAACTCACTACTACGCAAGGGAAGCGGAAAAAGGCTTGCGCTGAATTCGTGCTCATAAATAATATTATGACATTCTTATCTACGACAGGTATTGTTTACTTGCGTCTGACCTGATTTACACTTGTTAAACTGTAATAACACGGCCGCTTGGTTGATGGCCTTTATCTAATAGACCATTAAGTGCTTAGAGATGCTTTCGAGTAGCACTGGTTGGCAGCTTCCGTTTTGTCATTATTTTACGTTGTCCATAATGATACATACCTAATATCTTACCAGTGTTACACAGAGGAGCTCGTGGATAAATAATGACAGCCGCTCGGCCGATCGTTAGGTTAAGCCGCGCTTGCCTAGGTTGATCCATGGATGGGTGAGCACCCATTACATACCGAGTCAGTTTTACTAGATCCGGAGAGTAGTTCGAAAGTCTCACAACCAGTCTTACCAAGGGGTACCGTATTACCCAGTATTAAATGGGTTGCGGAGGTCAGATAGGCAGTCGATCTATGTAAAATACTGGTATTCAACTGCATCTGTTTAGACTGGAAGCCAACCCTAATCATCATCTCATCATCTTCCTGCCCTTGTCCCATGTTATTTGGGGTCGGCGCAAAACGTTTTTTTCTTCCATTCTCCTCTGTCAACCGTCATGCTATCATTTACTTCTTTATCTTTCATATCATTCCTCACACAATCCATCCATCGTTTCTTTGGTCTTCCTCTCCCTCTCCATCCATCAACGTTTATATTCATCACTCTTTTAGTCACATGCGATTCGTCCCTCCTCATCACATGTCCATACCAAGACAGTCGATTCCCTTTCAACTTTTCTGTGACTGGCGCAACTTTTAAACTAACCCAACCCCCAACCAAGCCAACCCTAATATCGTTGGGAAAAGGCAGGCAGATGAAGATAATGATTAATACCTAATATTACCTTGCCAGTGTTACACAGTCGCTGGTTGTGGAGGTTAGATAGGCTTCATATCGGTATTTTTAAAAAAATCTGCTACATCCTACAAAAGTGCAATACCTACATGTCAAAATCAAAATTACGTCGGTGTCCCTTCCAGCCGGCATTTATCTTACCTATTTCTATGCTTTCACTATCCAGATTCTTATCTTAATAGCCCTTCACTGCCAGGTCAAACCAAGTTTTATTTCCCACAACATTCACACACCCTGTGCGTGTCTACAAGGCGTTACTCACATACTATTAACTTCCTGGTTCTTCTATCTTTTCGGATTATACAGGGTGTGTGAGATATGGGGGATAATCTGCTTTGGAGGGTTAATTGGACAGTCCGTTTGAATTATTGTGTTTTTTTTTAAAGTGTAAATCAAAAGTCTATTTTGATGGAACGGTCGGCGAAAAATTTGATTATACGATTTCGTAATTTTCTATTCATTTACGATACTATTGATTATTAAATCAGCTTTCTGTCCATATTTTTTGTTTTTATCTGACTATAAACGTTAGCGTCTCATAATGACCTGTGGTGACCTTAGACCCCGAACTGTTGAGGGGAGTTTTTTTTTTAAATATCGATTAAACTGTTCCGTGGAAGCACATTTAAAAAGCCATTAATATTTAGGGTTTAATGACGGACTCATCGCTTCAGTTGACTTTAAGCATTGACATTTTGATTGATTTAGGTAGTTTATGAATGCATGCATTATGATCATTCTATATTTCTCCCTACCTTCATGGGAAAGAGGTTTCTCCAAAATGATGTTTCATCGACTCCAACCAAAAAAAACTTCAGACTTTGATCCATATGATGTTAGTAATAAACAGTAGGTACATAAAAAAAACCTAAAATGTTAAGTTTAAAAATATTTATTCTGCCACTTCAGTGTGCAGCAGAGGTTTAAACATACTTAATCGAAGTTACTAAGAAAAATGAATAAAAATTGTATCTACAACTCGGAACAAACAACTCCGTAACTGTAAGCTGTACAAATATTTGTACCGAACGGAAATCGAACACACGACCTTCAGCGCAATCAGAATTCCCGAAAATATAATTTCCATAAATGTTTACTCAATCGGTTACACATAACTTTAGCATAACTTGCAAACACCCTGTATAGAGGCAAAGTTAAATTGGTTGAAAGCAATCTTATCTAAGCTGAATAATATATCAGATACCAATAATACTAAACATAATATCACGCTTGTTTTTTAAAGGGTAGGCAGATCACACAAACACGTACATTTGGGTTATTAACCTAATTTATTGTGGACTTGGCTGCGTTGTTGGTCTAGGTCTAGTGGTTGTCAGCAAACGGGAGGGGCCCGCAAGGGCCGGTGCCTGCCAGGGCTGCGGGACTGTTCGAAAGAGATACCGCGGCCCTGGAACATAAAGGGCCAAAGAAGGAACATGGGTGGTTTTTAGTCAGTAAGTCAGTAAGAGTCTGACACTCCCTTCCGCTCCGCCCAGGGCGGGGGGGGTCATTTGATGATTTCCCACCCACCAAAAAAAAAAAAAAAGTGGTTACAAGTATTATGTTACTGCTAAGCACAAGGTTTCAAGCGGCTTTCAGACTACGCTATAATATAATAGCATATTATAGTATAAAGCTCATAGCACAACAATATCGCGCACCATAGATAGTCAATAATATATGTGGGATTTGATCGATGTAAGCCAAATAAAAGCACTGATTTCTTTAGTAAACTTCAGTTATAATTTTTATCGTCTTTGTAGCTAACGTCCTTCGTCTTATTCTCCCCGTATTCCAGTTACCTTCCTTTCACCTTCCTTTGCATTCCTTTGCTTTCTCTTTCACTCTTAGACTATTTCATACTTTCATCTCTTTCATTTAACATGCTTCACATCTGTCACTCATTTTTACGATTCATTCCACTCATCTATCATAACATTCCGTTCCTACATTATATAGTACAGTACAGTGTGAACGTGTCCATAACAACCTATGGTGCGCGATATTGTTGTGCTATGAACTATATATACTATTTATGCTATTTTATTATAGCGTAGTCTGAAAGCCGCTTCAGGGTTTATCACTCAGCAATGATTCCCGATGTTCAACACCTGCTTGTCTAGTCAGACACTGGTGGACAGTGACACAATTTAAAAATAATTCTCACTATTCACTAGGTGGTGGGCAGAGAACATTTTTTTTAAATTATTCGTCTTAGGCACCACTGGTGGACGGTCTCACGACTTTTTATAATTTTTTCCATTGATGTTATAATATGTCTATTTTTATAATTTCAACAGCAAACTACAGGAAACGTTATAATTATTACGTACAATAATTTGTTAAACGCTATAATAACAGGTAATTTAGGACGTGTTTTACATTCCAAAAAAGCCCAGAATCGCTTGAATATTCCAAAAGGTTATTTTTAATTGGTGTTTTTGTTACGCATAAGCGGTTTTACACTCGTTAAATATACTGAAAAAACTGAAACCATTAATTAACATAAACGCCTGTTACATTCAAAGCGTTACACTTACGTTCAATATTATCACTCAGTGGTACAGTCGACGGGAAAAGTGAATTTGATAAAAAAACGTAAAATAAGAGGCTGTCAAACCAAATTCAATAAAGAAAATAAAAAAAACAACGGGTTGCACTCCGGGAGTGCCGGCAGAAGTGAAAACTTGAATATTAACGTTGTGCATTATTGATATTTTGGAATGGTTAGGGAATAATTTTGAACAGACTGTCTTAAAGACTTTCGGCGGTGCCGAAATAAGATCCCGAAATTTCGACGCTGCACTGTTGCAAGCGCCATGATCGCGGGTTGATATGATATCGGGAGCTCAAAATCATGAACAATCACGGAAGATATCCCGTAAGTGACAGTATAAGTTAAGTTTGAAACCGTGAAAACTTAAAACAGTGTTATAAATGAATATTTTTTACCAACAACGGAACAAGACGACAGTCTTATAAATAAATGTGATGTGGGACGTTGTTATGAAAAGGGCAAAATTCAAAGTACAGCAAAATCAACACATCAACAGTAGTAGAGGTAGGGCTTTTTCAAATCTACTTGATGTTACGAGAGCTTTATGACACTCATTTCCGTCATGCTTGCTGATCAATTATCTTGTAGCTATGTCAGCTTATTGCCAAATTATCACTAAAAAAAAAAAAACAAATTTATCATGACTGCCTCGTTGGTTGAGTGGTTGCAAGCGCGACTGATGAGCATGAGGTCCTGGGTTCGATTCCTAGGTCGGTCAAAGTGTTATTGGGTTTTTCCAGCAACAGGAAATTCGTTTATTTTAAACATAACTGGCGACATGTGGGTGTACTAGTGGGTACACCGTTCGGGGATTGCAGGCGTGATATTATGTTATGTTGTTTATAATAATAACTGTAATAAAAAGGTTTGTCATTGACTGTACAAACACCAAAGACAGTTTCAATTACAAACATCGGCGGTAGTCACGAAATTATTTGTCTAGTTCTAAATTACTAGTGAGATTTACTTCGAAACCTATAATTAAATGGGCCTTGTTCCCTTTCATTGAAACTAGGTCGAAATTCCAGTGTACAGTATAGCTTTGATTTAAATATTCTATTGAGCATTTCATACGCTTTATGAAATTAATGATGTTTCGTGTAAATAATTGATAATAATTGATTGAGTCCCAGTCCTGGATTCTCTTACGACAGAGCGACGACCATTACATTAATACAACCTCTATTTAATTAAAAAAAAGAGTATTACTTATTTCATTAAATTTCCCGAATCACCCACAGCTCGACCATACAAAACTTGACCTTAACAACCTCACTTAACCTTGAAACCAACCTTTTAACCCTCAAATCCCCACTTAATTTCCAGCATAAAATAAACCGATATCAACAGGAAATGAACAGAAACAACGACTTTCAGACGCTCAGTCTACTATTGATTTTCGAATTCAAACATGAAACAAGCGACGGCCGGAAGTCGATCGGTTCACGCTTGACTTCTGAATGGAAGTCCATCGTATTAACTGTGAGACCCTTGGGGCTATCTGCTGAATGGTATTTACATTTTATTGGTAATATATTTGGTCTCTTTATCGTATTCTGAATGTAGGTTTTTCTTTTTCTAGATTGGATTTTTTGATGTGGTTTGGGTATTTTATGTCTCGTATAGGTTATTAAACAAACAGATACCACATATTCAGTACGGCCTAGGTGTCCCTTCTACTCCTTCTAGCCTGTATACGTATTTTTTCTCCTTTTTCGAATGGGGGGTAGGTAGAAAAAACAGAACGCCACCCGCTACCCTTACACACGTCACTACACATCTGACCTTTCTGAAGAACCAATAAGGTCATTAATGTCTATATAGTTTTTGGTAAGTAAGAACAGATTTTTTCTACCCTTGAGTGTATAGAATAGTGACCAAGGGGCCTACAGTAGCCGCGGGAGAAGCACCGGGCGTCTCGGGGGCCACGTGATGGCTCTCGGCCACCGTAGGCGCGGGCCTGTGGACGGTGAGTAATGGGCTAGCTCGCCGTCCGTCCGTCGTATGACGACAGGCCGTGTCGACGGCGCGTTCGTGTTCCACGCGCGCCTCAAAGAGATGTCAGCAAACATGAGGGGCTCGCAAGGGCCGATGCCTGCCAGGGCTGCGGGACTGTTCGAAAGAGATACCGCGGCCCTGGAACATAAAGGGCATAAGAAGGAACATGCATGGTTTTTAGTCAGTAAAAGTCTGACACTCCCTTCCGCTCTGCCCAGAGCGGGAGGAGTCATTTGATGATTTCCCATCCGAAAAAAAAGGGGCCTACAGTAGGATGGGTTGGAACTAGCAAGTCAAAGTCAAAGCTCAAATTTCAGACATCCAATCTTACCCAATACCTGGATCATGGACACTGTAATAATATCTACAGTAGTGTATCTTCATACAAACGGTTGGCACACGAGTCATACCTACACGCCTCGAGTTAGGCATGCACTAAGTCCGCAACCAGTCACGACTGCCCCGCACTGACGAACGAACGTAGTGATGGTTTAGTAAGCAGTAAGCGTGCGATTTGTGAATATTTGTTTGAAATAAGTACAAGTATTTACTAAGTATATTAACCAAGTTAAAATGTATTAACCAAGTGAAAGATATTCCCTTTTATCCTCCTTGTCCATATTTTCCAAAAGTACTTTTAATTGAATTTTTTATCTGAATGCGGATTTTTATACAATTAAATTTAATAATAAATAAAGCTTTCCGTCCGTCTCAGTCGAGGCGAAAATATCTCTAGATCTACTAATCAAAAGATACAATTTGTATTTTTATTGAACCTTCATATTTCATTCACAACAAATTTCATTTTTTTAAATAAAAAATATAATATTTACAATCACAAAACTAGAAAGAAACTCAAATAAGTACCTAGATGAAATTAAAATAAATACTGTAGGCCCGACAGCCCTATCGCGTGCGTACGTACCGCCCGGCTGTAGGTAATTATTTCAAGAACAGGGCCAAATTACAAATCTGTATATATTTATACTGTGTCATGGATGTCAGTTAGGCAATCGCTCCATGTAAATACTGGTCTCAACTTCGGTTAGACTGGAAGACAATGTCAACATAACTACGCAGACTATGATTTAAACTAAATGACTAACATAACGATAGATGTTTTATACAAGGTGATGTAAAGCATACAGTCTGAGGTGCATTTCGTATGGTAACTCAGACTATGATACTGAACAACTTTTGTTGTATGACTTTTGGAAAGTCATAACTTTTTTTTCCATTTTTTTTTTGCGAACTTCAAGAACCGTAGAACTAAAGTGGTTCTGTTTATGGTCCGAGGCACCTTATGAGAGGGTATGCGTTTATTTTGTTACACCTTGTAAAAGTACCCTTAACGAAGTCGAAAGGCACTTGTGCTCCCCAATATTGCGGTATTTTTTTGTCCTACTAGACCATACATACGAACTTTCTAGTTACGGAGATATTGGGGGTAAAAGTTACAACTTTTTGACAAGTTTTTTTATAACTTATCTTTAAACACCTCCACGACCCCCGTACTACTCAATGCATCTATCAGTACAATCTTTGAGTAAACTACATTGATTCCTTCCGTAAAAAAGTCGTTTCCAAGCAATAATTTTTGCATAGACTTACTTAATTTAATGTACAGAATGTTTCGTGAAGGGTCCGTTTCACGTCGTGATGGCTCTCGGCCACCGTAGGCGCGGGCCTGTGGGCGATGAGTAATGGGTTAGCTCGCCGTCCGTCCGTCTTATGACGACAGGCCGTGTCGACGGCGCGTTCGTGTTCCACGCGCACCTTAAAGAGAAGTCAGCAATGATGAGGAGCCCGCAAGGGCCGATGCCTGCCAGGGCTGCGGGACTGTTCGAAAGAGATACCGCGGCCTTGGAACATAAAGGGCAAAAGAAGGAACATGGATGGATTTTAGTCAGTAAAAATCTGACACTCCCTTCCGCTCCGCCCAGAGCGGGAGAAGTCATTCGATGATTTCCCATCCGAAAAAAAAAGGGTCCGTTTACACTTTGTATATAGTCTGTAGATCTATTACACTATTGTAGACCATTGATTAGAACTTCTGTAACTAATTACTTAGTGCTTGTAATCTCTAGTATCTAGAACAGTGACACGTTGCAACACAGTGACGTATTGAGTGACGTCACCGATATCCCGGACGATTTGTTACTGGTGCGGATACATTGACATATGCGTCATTATGTTACTAATTGGATAACAGAGTCTAGGTGACGGGGTTATGTTTGTGTGATTTAATATTCAAGATGTACTCAGCTTGGGATTCAAAACGTCCATACTTTCGTATCCATAATTTTCATCATCATCAGTTTATTTGTGATGGGCGCCATGCGACCATCTTTTCGTCTATACTTCTCTACTACTCGTCAGCCAAGAAATCACCGTGTCTATCTCTATGTATAACATCCATACGATTATTCATAATTAGTCTTTTCCCAACTACATTGGTCGGCTTCCAGTCTAACCGGATGCAGCTGAATATCAGTCTTTTACATGAAGCGACTGCCTATTTGACCTCTACAATCCAGTTAGTACTGGGTAAGTGGGTAATACGATACCTCTTGGTAAGACTAGTTATCAGAGTTTCGGGCCACTGACTACCTGTAACGACCATCAAAGATCTACAAATGACAGCCGGGACCAATGGCTTAACGTGCTTTCCGAGGCACCAACGAACACTGTTTTTTAAAAATACTCCCAATCAAATTTCACACAGCCGCAGTTCATTCCCCTTTACAATGCAGTGTCACCCTACAACACCGACACTTCATATTTTTGGTGTACATACCGAGTTAAAAAAAAAAATTGTCACAAAAATATCTGCTGGAGAATACCGGTCGTTATGTAAAAAACGTAATAACAGGGCAGACATGCTGGCGAAGCTTTAGTTTTAACAAGGACCTGTGACATGGTATTGACATTAGGTTCGTTGGTGTACTGTATTTTGTAGACTGTGCACTGATTTTTTTTTTAACATATTGCGTTTTAAATTTTCGACTCTTACAATCCGATTCTATAACACACTAATAATAACATTCCGAAGTATTTCGCTGGAAATCACTAACCCATTGATTTTGTTTAAAAATAAATGTGTTAAAACGTAAATAACGCTATAAATGGAGTTATAATTGGTGTAAAAAGACCCTTCACGAAGCCAAAAGGTAAATGTTCTTCCCGTTCATTGCGAAAAAAAAAATTGTTCTGGTTTATACCTGGGGTTTATACCTTCTAGTCACGGAGATATTGGATGTCAAAATTCCAAAAAGAACACAAGTTTTTTTTTTAAATACTAGTTTTTGATCTTGAATTTTACTTTAAACACCTCCATGACCTCTGTACTGTTCAATGCATTAGCACAATGTTTGGAGTGCATTACATTGAGTCCTACTATAAATCATGATTTTTCTCCCCAAAAAATGAATGAAAAATTTTTCGTTTTACGGCAATATTTTTTGCGTAGTGTTACTTAGTTGGATGTACAGAATGCTTGGTTGACGGCTTCTTGTAGGGTCCGTTGTTGACACCTTGTTATAGTGTTAAAATGAATGTAAGTGTTTTGTATCGTGTGTTACGTAAAACTTGTAGTCGTTTTTCAGCAGTTAAGTATGTTACATAATAGAATGTACAGATACGTAAATTATGTTTTTTTTTACCCTGCGTATCCCCAAGCTCTTTTTATTTAACTGTCGGGGTTTGTCACATATATTTAAATAAGGGAAAAAGCGACACATGCAGTCCATTGCTCCGAAGAACAGATGGGAACAGAAGGAAAAGTACACGGATGATTGATTGGTCTGAGGGCCAGAGACATTGATTCGAATATCTGGGATATTGACGTCTACAAAGCAACAACGATTGTATAACACGAGTATGATGCGTTATATACTTTGGTTACTATAAAAGAAAAATAACTTATAGCGGTATTTAAAATAGTACTGCAGCAAAATAGTACAAAAATTACTATAGCGCCATTATGACACAAATGATGAATTATAATGATAATTTTTTAATCGCGCTATTAAATTAAACCGTGACTTCAGACCATATAGAAAAACCCGATAACACCCGTCGGGCTATAGCCAACCAAGCTATTGTGTTTCAGTTACGAGGGCAGAATTACATAACATATTGCCTGTAATCCCCCAAAGGTTAGGCAGAGGTGTACCTACCCGTTAGTACACACACAGTTATGTTAAAGTCCCATGTAATAGGGGGCTTATGGCCTATTGCCAACAACCAGGTAACAATCCAGACTCCGTGGCTGCTACTGAGAAATTTATGATAGTAAAATCCAATAACACTTTTCCCGACCCGAGAATCGAAGCCAGGACTTCATATTCAGTAGTCGCGCTCGCGATCACTAACCCAACGAGGCAGTCCATAATATAAACAGGGCATAATTATTTACATTAATTAAAATCCTAGTGCCTACGGCTTTAACTATTTCAGCGACTGATAATCTAACAACTCCAGCCATAATATAAAGGGCCTGTGGACGGTGAGTAATGGGCTAGCTCACCTTCCGTCCGTCTTATGACGACAGGCCGTGTCGACGGCGCGTTCGTGTTCCACGCGCGCCTCAAAGAGATTTCAGCAAACCAGAGGGGCCCGCAAGGGCCGATGCCTGCCAGGGCTGCGGGACTGTTCGAAGAGACACCGCGGCTCTGGAACACAAAGGGCAAAAGAAGGAACATGGATGAGTTTTAGTCAGTAAAAGTCTGACACTCCCTTCCGCTCCGCCCAGAGCGGGAGGAGTCATTTGATGATTTCCCATCCCAAAAAAAAAGCCATAATATAAAGCATGGTCCAGATAGATAATTCGCTCTCCATAGTGGAGCAATGCGGATCAAGTTGAAAGAATTCATTTAAAGAAGAAAACACACGCTGACTTGACTATTCTACCTTACTGCCAGTTTCCTTTGGAATGTATCACTGGGAAATTGTATTATAATCACGGTAAACCGCTTTAGTTTTGTGAATTCTTAAGCTAATGGTACACTTTTGGAGGTGACTGCAGACCGCAGACAGAAATGGCGTTGCATTTGATAATCACAAGTGACAATCCCACTCCCATTTTAATTCCAAACTCTATTTCGACGGTTCCTACGTACATAAAGTCAAGTCAAAAACCGAGGTTTACAGGAGAGCGTAATTTGTGTTCAACACGACCTAGAAATAATTCTATGACCAATAATAAATATTTTCTTTCTACAATATTTTAACAGTTTTAAGAGCTTTATAATGCTATTTACACATATTTTATTTTTTTTACGTTTTCTTGAAAAAAACCGATAGATGACCGTTTCTACGCCGATAATAAAATAGAAGTATGTCAGTCATGTCTATGATACCTTTTTATACGCAGGAAACAAAAAAACAGTGTCCGATGTAGAATTTAAATAAAATGTTTTATGAAAATGTAGGATTATGTTACTATTTTTAAATCAATACGTTAAACATCCTGAAATCGTCACCCATGGATATAAAAAGTACTTCAATGAAGACATATCACTTTATACGTGGTTTTAGTCATTCGGGGTAGGACAAGTTCTTGTATTGTAAATAAAGACATGTCTTTTAAAATTATCAGGTTTGTGTTTTATTAATTAAACAAGGTTTATAAATTCAACATTATTTATTATTAAAAAACAATCTTCTTAACATCTAAATAATAGGTACCTATAGACTCACTGAAGGAGGAACTAAACTTAAAAAATCACTGTTGTCTAATATTAGTGATTAACAATCTTAATTTTAAGCATGTGCCTCAGCCTAATCATGTCTAGCAATGCAATTGGTACCTAGTATTTAATAATCATCACAGTTTTATTAAGTAGGTACCTCAGCTTAATTAACTACCTATCGACTTATTAGTAAAATTTAATAATCATCACAGCATTGTTTGAGTATGTGCCTCATCTTTAACACCTAATTGGTAACATTTAACAATCATCACGGAGCCTTCTAATACAGGCATTGTTTGCCTAAAAGGGGGCTCCAAATACATTAACATTTGTAATGTTTTTATTTAACCCAATAAACTATTTTTTTTTGTATTGTATCACAGCTTTATTCAGACTGATTCATCTTATTACTAATAAAGTTCCCTTAGTAGTTAAATAACAAAACAAAATGTATAAAAAAGTAAAGATAAATTTAACAATCTTCTTCGTCATTGCCCTGTCCTTCCTCACTATGCTTAATGTTTCTATACTGCTGTGCTAATTAGAAACGCAGTACAAGGAAGGATTTTTGGGAAATTGAGTTTTTCATATATTCGGAATCCTCGTAATGAGCTCTGTATAGTGATTTAATCCTTATTTTGATAGCTGTCCCAGAAGTGGGACTTTTAGTAAGCCAAACTGCAGTATTTTTCTTGCTGAGAAGTAAATTACTAAGCACAACTGCAGTAAGACACATTACTGCTCTTTGCCTTCCAGTATTTTTTTGAACTTAATTTATTTCACTAGAAGAAGCGCAGTAAGGAACACTTGCTGCTGTTATGATTTGTTAGTAATAATGATAAATAATAATGTTTAGTGAATAATTTTAGATAACAAACACGACGAAGATCACGTTATTTTGTGGATGGATAATTGTTCAGCCCAAAAAAAAATTGGGCGATATTGTCTTTCTTAGTTAACATAATTAACAGCAACTTGATTTCCGCACAGTTAAATTTTTCGAACCAGGGCATACATTTATGTCTGCTGACAGTTTTCATCACAGAGTTTAGCAATCTTTACAAAAAAAAGGAAAAGTTTACGGCTTTAAAGATTTTATTTAATGTTTTCTGTTTTAAGATTTATTTGGAATACATTTTTTTAATAAAATAGTTGTATCATTTACCTCTTCTTGATATATTATAGATATAACCAAGTTATTGTGTTTTTTTACGTATGTACACTAATTGAAAAGCTATAACACTCACTCTTTTACTGCAGTTATGGTTTGTAGTCAGTCTAAGCATAGCTTTAAGAAAATATTATGTCACTAATAAAACATGCAGTAGGTAATTGTGTATGATTAAGATAGTTTTATTTGTCATTTAACTCCCGTAAATGGCGATAAGTCTGACAAGACCGCGTTCGCACCGAGTGGCACGCATTTTAAAACACCGTACAAAAAGATATATAGATGTCCGCATCTACGACACTTATTCGTTTTTTTTATAATACTTGTTCTTTTATACGATTTGTAAAACAAGGTTAATAAATAAAATTTAAAAAAAAATCGTATGTCAGTATGTGCGCATAGTTAATCTAAAGCCAATGACAAAATAAATAAAAAATGCCATTTTCGACATGTCTTTATATACGTAGGGACCGTCGATTTGTTGGGGCCAGCCTCCAGTCTAGCCGGATGCACTGCCTATCTGACTTCCACTACCCGCTTATTGGATAACAGGATATGCTTGGAAAGACTGTTTTTCATGGAGGCTACACACCAAAGCCACTGAGCATGTCGGCAATTTTCGTACGTGTTCAGTTGGCATGCAGACTTTCAGACTACGGACAATCCGTAACGACTGTCATAGATGTAAGAATGACAATCGGAACGGCGGCGTCTTATCGCGACTTAGTAGTAGTACAGTAGCAGTGATAGTCTAGTGGTGTGACCGTCGGACTGCCAAGTCATAGGTCTCGAGTTCGAACCCAAGACACTCACTTCTGATTTTTCGGATTCATGTGCGTATTGTATAATTAACACTTGCTTCGGTGAAGGAAAATATCGAGAGGAAACCAGTATGCCTGAGAGGTATTTCTTGACGGCATGTAAAGCCAAGTCAGAAGCCTATGTACGGCATAAAAACTCTGACACCTGGTTAGGCACTAACCACACGATAATGAAAGAAGAAGTAGCTATTACACTCACTTTTTCCTTTTACCCACAAGTGCCCACAACACTGTAAAAATTGTGTGTCTACTAATTAGTTTATTTATTTACGAGTAGGTACCTACCTTCTTCATAAGTAATTCATATAATTTAGTTTTTTTAAGATCAACTTTTGTTTCTCATATTAAGTGAATTGTTTTATTTTTGAGAAATAAATATCTTAAACCGTAATAATATCATGTAAAATGCGTTAGACCCAGTAGGTGGTCAAGCCAGTGGGGGCGCCCGTGGCGTTTGTAGGTCGTAGGGAGTGCAACGCATTTGAACTTAGTGTCAGTGGGGTCAATAATACCCCATTTCGCTAGGTGGTGCTTGCTACTTCCTCCTTAGGTCGGAAATCGATTTTTTCTTTCCATATAGGCATATAACTACAAAAAACGCAAAACACACTGCATAATAAATAATATTTTAGATCAGAATCTGACGAACGTATAATGAGGTACAACATCGTTTCAGAAACCTTATCACATTGAAACAGAGTTGAAAATCGTTTGCAAATGATTTCCCAGATAAGTAATAATATATAATATTGGTAATGAGAAAATAGGGGAGGCAATTTTCTGCTTTAACCGCTACAAATATGTTTATGTATCCAATCGTTATGTATTAGAGGATTTGGTATCTTATTGAGGATATATTTCTGTTTAGTTCGTTATTTTATTAACTATGATTGCTGTGTTAACTGAAGGATGAGTGATTAGGGTTGTATCGGCATTGTTTCTGGGTACTTAGGAAGCCAATTTCCGGCAGAAGACTGCCCGATTACTGTGATAATCAATAAGTAGTAGTAATACATACCTAGCCTTTTCCCAACTTATTGGGGTCGGCTCACCGGATACAGTAGAACACTAGTATATTACGTAGAGCAACTGCCTATCTGACCTTCACAACCCAGTTAGTACTGGGTAATACGCTACCCCTTCGTAAGACTGGCTGTCAGATCTTTGGGAAACGCACTACAACACAAACAACACTACAACTGTCAAATATCCACAGATGACCGCCGGGGCTAATTTAAGAGAAAATGTTAAAAATAGATCACTTGACTGTAAGTTAACAGTCATGTTTCAAAATTCTGATGCTGCGTGGTAACTGAAATACACCGCGTCATTTAAAAGCCGTTCTATATCTTTGCACGTAAATAACACTCACACCAGCGTTTTAAATTACACCCCCTAATTATTGTCAAGGACTTACAAAACCTACTTTATGACAAAACAACCCTTTAATTATATCAAATATCGTCACCGCTGGGGTACTTTCAACCCCGGAAGGGTAACTTCGCACTTCAAAAATGAAGCGAGTTATGTAAAGGTGCGCTCATACGTGCTATTCAAATTGTTAAATTCTGGGCAATATTATGTGAATCATGGTTTTGCAATAATATTATCAAGTAATTTGCGATGCTGTAGTGTAAAAATGTGTTGTTGTTGCTATCGAAATAGATATACCATTACCGATATGGAGCAACTGAACATACTAGAGTAATCGAAATTTACCAATACGTAATGTTTGGGGCACATAATGTGGGTGAATAAGAACAACCGCTCGGGTCGATCTTCAGGTTAAGCCGTGCTTGCCTAGGTTGGTCCATGGATGGGTGACCTCCCATTACATACCGAGTTTCTTCCGTGACTCGGAAAGCATGTAAAGCCGTTGGTCCCGGCTGCCATTTGTAGATCTTTGACAGTCGTTATAGGTAGTCAGTCAGTGGCACAAAAGTCTGACAACCATTCTTACCAAAGTGAATCGTACTACCCAGTGTCAACTGGGTTGTGGAGGTCATACTGGTATTCAGCTGCACCCGGTTAGATTAGAAGCCGACCCCAACATAGTTGAGAAAAGGCTGAGCAGATGATGAAATACCAATACAGCTGAATATGTTTTGTGTGTGTTAGGTGCTATGTGCTGTGTTTGTATGTGTGTGTGTAATGTTCAAAAACAAGAAGTTATTTTTTTAATTTTTTTTTTGTAGAGAATGCCTTGTGGCATTAAGTCAGCCTATGTACTACTATTGTACATAAAGTTTAAATAAATAAATAAATTGTTTATTTTCATTATAATTAATAATAATTAAACTACAAAACTATAATAGTAATAAAAATATGAACAAGTATCAAAAGGGTTACAGGAGGACAAATTTGTTCACATCGCTGTCAACAGGAAAAGTGCCCAGAACGCTATTAGCATTGCTACGATGGTTGACAAAGCTGATTCTTTGGCCAAAAAAATAGCCCCGCCCTCTGGTCACGTGAAGAGTCGATCAGCCGCTTGGCGAATTCCCGAAATACTAGGTGGGCACTCGGACCCCATGGCCCTAGTGTTTCAACCCCAAACGGCTCAAACACATAACTACCAATTAAATTATTGTATTTTAATAAATAAATTAATAATAAATATGTGAAGCAATATTTAGAGATTAAAGTAGGTCCTGCATCATCAGTTTAGCCTGGAACCACTTACTCACCGTTCATTTCTGCTAGACTTCCCGGTTCTTTGCCCTTTGTCTAAGAACATATTGCAGCTCGTCTGCCCAAAAAATTGTCCGTGTAAGAGTAGCTTTAGAAATCTGACACCCTTTCGCTAGGGGTGGGATTAACGGACGAATATTATTAAATAATAAAGTAGTCGGATTCAGGGCTGCTGCCGGTGATCTGAATTATTCCGTCTGGTATTGATGAACTCAAGGCTAAATGAGATTTTCTGGAATGATGATTGCTCTTGGTGGAATTAATATGTTTTTGAGGTTCTTAATGCGTAGGTAAGTTTTTGATCATGTTCATAGATACTAATTTACCTGTGCCTGACATCAAAGGTGTCGTTTATTTCTGAGTATGATTTTAGTACTGGTGGTTTTGTGGTTTTACGTCAAATGTCACCCTAAAATCCAGATAGTAGATAAACCTAAAATACTCGCAAAAATTCAGTTTTCTTTAAATTGGTCATGTTAAGCAATGAACAATTTTCTTCTTCCATTCAACAAATTGTTATTGGGTTTTTCCATCAGGAATTTCTCGGTAGTAGCCACTGAGTCTGGATTTGTGCCCGGTTGATGGCAATGGGCTCGTCCCCTATTACGTGGGACTTAAACATAACTGGCGAAATGTGAGTGTACTATTAGGTACACCTCTGTTTAACCCTCGGGATTACGCGTGATGTTATGTTGTGTTAAATAAACAATGATTGTTTACTATGAAATGATTTTTTGAAACCCATCCCTGCCCCAATCGACCCTAATCGGTAGCTAGTTACTCCATAAAATTGATAGCCATAATGAAAGTGAACAGAATTTGCGAACGTATTTTATATGATGCTGAACAAAAGGGTTTACGCGCCACTTGCTATTACACAGCGCGAACAAAATGCTGGTTAATTACGTTTTAATTAAAAGTATGTTTCACTGATAAAATCTATATTTTGTAAATTGGCGTGTGTGTTCAGCACACACTCCAATAGGGAATATGCATGTAATTTTTTCTTCAATTAAGTCTATAAAATACGATACTATTACTATCAACACATGAAAATAATTGCAAGTAAAGATTAAGTACTGCTTGTCGTTCAAAAAAAAAAAAAACCTATTATTTTCTACGACATTTCAAACGGTTTTTTCTGTCGCGGCCATGATGTGACGTCATTTACCTCATGTATGTCATGTTTACATCATTTTTTTGCCCTTATTAGAATACTTTTACTAATTGTATGTGCTTTATTCAAGCAAAAATTTCAATAACAATATTATAATAAAATCTTAGTGGAGCTTTAAGTACTTTTCAAATAAAAGTGTTTTTTTTTACACATAGCGTTTGACGTCACTACCGGCAATATAAAAGACGATGCGTTTTGAGTTTGCGTTCCGTTTCAACAAATTACGGTACGTAAAATAATAAATCGTAAAATAAGTGATGTTTAAGAAAATTAAACAAGTGTACCACAATGATAAGATATTAAGTATATGATATTTTTTCTGTTCCTTTCTCCTTTTCTGTATTTAGTGTGTACATAAAACTGTTGAATAAATAAATAAATAATTATTTTATGGGCCAATATAAGGCATTTTTAAGAAATAAAAAACGTTTTGTATTTCTTCCCTATTGTGTGTGTGCTTGTGTTGGATATTTCGACCGCTATGACCGCAGTGTAGTGTTTGAAACAGTTGTTAAAATGTCTATATAAGTATAAACATCACTACATATTATAAAACAAGCTGTTGCCCGCGACCTTCCTCCATGTGGAATTATTACAAAAATATTACTTACCTATTTGAATCGGATTTTGTTAAAAATTTCAAGGGTTTTTATTTTTTGCACGTTTTTTTATATCAAAGTGTCTCCTTGTGACATCAGCTATCTGGCAGTAAGTGTCCGGTCAAACTCGATCCAGCCGTTTCGTAGATTAGCCGGAACAAAAAGGCAGGCTGATATAGACAAAAATTGAAAAAAAAAGATTTTTTGTTATAAGTACTTACCGTATACTCTTATACTTTCATATGCATTCAGTAAAATGCTAACATATTGAAATTACAAACAGACACTACAGTTTTATTTATTTGTATCTGACAAAGTCCCCTGTCACTTCTGTCTGTCTCTGTCTCTCTGAGCACGATAGACTCAAAAACTGCCGAACAGGTTCTCACACGATTTTTATTCTGATGCGAACCGAACATAATTAAAGAAAATCTGTCATAAAAAATACTCTTGCGAAGAGCTTCTTAGTTTCATTCAAGATCAACATCGAATTATTTTTCGATTATTTATTTATTTATTATCTAAATAATCAACTTTCAACAAATAATAACATCCATTCACTTCTGTACCTCACACTGTCAGACACAGGCTATTCATTAAAATTATAATCACTCTTCAATTAATATTTTACCCACCTCAATTATTTAGTTTCAACAAAGTTTAGTTGATTTTCAACAGGTACAATAAAACTGGATTGACGTAGCAATTACTAAATAGGTTTTTGTTCGCCAAAATTACGTTCTCAGGCTAGCTTAGAATTTATTTTGCACTTTAGTTTTGTTAAGTGAGATCATCATCTGCTTAGCCTTTTCTAGTTAATCAATTAAAACATACAAAGTCAATCACACTATAGCAATTTCCTCGAAATTTTACCGTCTTGATATTGCAGATTATTACCAATAAACAGTAAAAGTATAATTATGTATTTACACTACGTGGTAAACAATTAATTACATCATAATTATTTACACATTCTTTAAAGGAAAACGTAATGCGACTGCGCAAACTTTAAAAGCTCGTGTTTTATTTACCCTGCATGTGTATTGTGTTCAACAATATTCATGGGATGTAAATTATTTCATTAACTTATTTACATTGTCCAATAGCCTTCAGTTATTGAAGGAAAATAAATGTTGTTTTGTATCTCATCTTTTAACAGCTTGTATAATTCGACAATCGTCGCCTCTAAGGATTTCCATTTGTTTCTGAGATCATGTAAGCTGAATGCCGAGAATATGTTTTAGTTTAAGGTAATATAGTTTTCTTACCTCTATTGTAATATTTTTTTGAGAAATGTTTGGTCAAATAAGTTAAAATCTAACATGTCTGTTAGATTTTAACTTATTTGACCAAACATTTCTCAAATAAATTCTTCGAGAGAAAACCATTAAAATTTTTTTTTGTTACTCTTAACTGGGCTGCATTTTTCTCAGAAAACTGTAATCATCTCAATAAAAACAGCATTTAAAAATAACAAAAAATAAGCCTTAATTGTAATAATAATTAAGGCTTATTTTTTGAAAAGCAATTTTTAAAGCATTGTAATAATTTCTTGAGAAATACACCTGAGGAAAGTTATCATTAAATTTTTAAGAGAATTTGGCGCGAAATATTCTGATCGGGAACGACGACGGAGAGCGTTGGGGTGAGCGGGTGCGGTTTGATGCATCGCTTGCGTGTCGTGCGTTTTAGTCTAATACGTGACCTTCAATTGCGTTCACGTCATAGTGACCAATAATGGATTCGCGAAGTAGATTTATGGAGTCGAGGTTGAGGTACCTTGGACTCGTCCTCGACAGCCGATGGAACTTCGTGGAGCACTTCCGACGTTTGGCTCCCAGACTGGAACGGGCCGGGGCTGCTTTCAAGCGGCTCTTGCCCAACCTGAGGGGTCCAAACGCCTCCTGCCGGAGGCTCTACGCGGGGATCGTGCGGTCCATGGCCCTTTACGGGGCCCCGGTGTGGGCGCGTTCGTTGAGGTTGCGAGCCAAGCACTATCTGAACGCGCCGAAAAAGGTGGTAGCCGTAAGGCTCATCCGTGGGTACCGCACGATCTCCCGCGAGGCGGCGAGGGTCCTTGCCGGATTGCCGCCATGGGATCTGGAGGCCATAGTCCTCGCGCGCCTGCACGAGTGGCGCGCGGAGGCACAGCGCCCGCTGGGGGGAAACTCCGCTGCCGCGGCAAATTGTCGCTCAGCGGACAGACCTCCGGCGCGATCTCATGGCGACATGGAGAGAGCGACTATCGCAACCCCGTGCAGGGCACGCCACGATAGTGGCGATAAGTCCCCTCTTTGAGGAGTGGCTAGAGAGGCGCCACGGCGCCCTCACCTTCCGCCTGACGCAGGTCCTCACCGGACACGGTTGTTTCGGGAGGTACCTGCACCGAATCGGGGAGGAGGAAACATACATATTTTGTTTGGATGACAATGCATGGTTCACTAAGTGACTTCATTCTAAATCCAATATGGTGGACTCCTAAAGACGGCGGATTAGTTACTTTATATGCATTACCATGATATGGGTATCAAATGAAAGGGTTTGCTGAAAAAAATACGAGAAATAAAATGACGTCACTCGACAGCGTGAACTATAATATTCTATTAAGTTATTTTTTTTACTTGTCCATCATTCTTCTCGTTAATTGCTAGAGGCAGCTAGTGAACTGAACTCCAGGAGAGGTGGAGGAGAACATTTTGTCTGCCTTTTGTTGGGGTTTTCAGTTAGCAGATTCTCTGTAGCGGCTCAGGGTCTGAACCTAAAAACCTAGACCGTGACGGGGCTCGCTTCCTACCACATGGGACTTAAACATAGCTAATAAAATATTGCTGTACTTACTGCCCTGTACATCTATGCCACCTCTACAACAAAACAGGCGTAATATTCTGTTAACACAAGAGGAAAATCTCAAAAACAAGAAGTTATTTTTTAGATATTTATTTTGTACCCTATCACAATGTTTTCTTATTTAACCCAAAGATTGACTGGTAGAGAATGCCTTGTGGCATTAAGTCCGCCTATGTACCACTATTGTACATGAAGTTTATATAAATAAATAAAATCTCGCGATTTTTTTAATGTATTATGGTAGGTACATGAGTTAATTAATATTTATTAATTTCAGCCATGTAACTTTCCCACTGTAACATGTACGTGTCTCTTTCCAATAAAATAAAACCGCATTGAAATTGGGTCATCGAACAGATAAACCAAGGATTCACTATTTAACCTGTGCTTACACGATCATTCGCGCAATATGTGTTTGCTCCGTCAGCTACCGAATAAAACCACCGTTGCGATTGGATGCTAGTTTAATACTGTCGCTTACAACATAATGGTGCAGGCACGCACACATGTACACACATATACACATCAGTGTTTCAAGCTCAGATATAGACATACCTAGATAACGCAAGTATCATGATCCTTATGAAAACCAAGCGTGCCTTTTTGAACTACCTACTGTGACGTCATAAGCATTATTTATTATTATCAGTGATCGGAATAGGCTGAGTATATTTGCCTAAACTTCGGAGAACAGGGGCAGAAAGTGGAGACTTCCTTACGACTGTATTTTTTTTCCCGGTATTCGGGAAAAATCTTCAGTAAGTTGAAAATAAGCTTTATTTAAGATGTGTAAAGGCTATTTTTAACTAAACTTGCATTTAACAAATTTTAGGAATTTTCACTAAAACTAATTTAACTTAAATCATGTAATAGAATAATTTGATACAACGGTTAGTTTAAGGATCGTAAATATAATTCGAATACATGAATTAAAGTTAAATTGTTTATTTCCGCGTTTTACGTGAAAATCCCGAAATTTGGTAATTGCAAGTTTAGTTAAATATAGCCTCTACAGATCTTAAATAAAGCTTATTTTCAACTTACTGAAGATTTTTCCCGAACCCCGGGGAAAAAAAAATACAGTCGTAAGGAAGTCTCCACTTTCTGTCTCTGTTCTCCGAAGTTTAGGCAAATATACTCAGCCTATTCCGATCACTGATTATTATACAAACAAGTTTCTATACAATATAGACTAAGTTTTTGTTAGATGTCTACATTTAAGTTCTTGAGTTAAAACGTTGTTGTGTAAATAAATTAGCTTGCTGCGACAGTAGCCACGTTCAGCATAAAATGCTTAAGCCATGCACGCGAAGTACGTGCTCTTGCGATACCTTGGTTTATCTATATCTGTGGTTTCATGTTTAGACAGAGTGTTACAAAAATCACACAAAAGCATAAAGTTTACAAGCATTGAATCGTAGCAGGTGGCGATCTGTAGTTACTGCAAACACAATGACAAAAAGGCGTGAAAATAATTATGTTTATTTATGTGTCTACTTTTTAAAAACAAAGAAACTGTCTGCGCTACAGCTGAGCATGAAGTCCTGGGTTCGGATCCTAGGTCGGGCAGTGTTATCCCATTAAGAGTTTCTCACTAAACCGCAGTTTGGATTTGCGCCCGGTTGATTGCAATGGGCTCGGCCTTTATTTATTACAAAATATAACTAGAAAATGTATTATGGCACACCTCTACCTTTTTTTTTTTTTGGAGTGTGGGAAATCATCAAATGACTCCTCCCGCTCCGGAGCGGGCGGAGCGGAAGGGAGTGTCAGACTCTTACTGACTAAAACCACCCATGTTCCTTCATTGGCCCTTTATGTTCCAGGGTCACGGTATCTCTTTCGAACAGTCCCGCAGCCCTGGCAGGCACCGGCCCTTGCGGGCCCCTCCCGTTGCTGACAACTCTTTGAGGCGCGCGTGGAACACGAACGCGCCGTCGACACGGCCTGCCCGTCGTCATACGACGGACGGACGGCGAGCTAGCCCATTACTCACCGTCCACAGGCCGGCGCCTACGGTGGCCGAGAGCCATCACGGCGTGGCCCCCGACGCCCGGTGCTTCTCCCGCGGCGGCTGGGACGTGAGGAGGTTCTCTCCCTCTCACGTTCCGCCGCCTCCTTCGCTAGCATGACTGCTTCGCAGAAGGAGGCGACGGCTTCCCATTCCCTCTCGCCCCGGACCATGGCTTGAACCAGGGCCGGGCGCGAGAGGTCGCCGCCGCCAATCGCCGCTACGAGGACACGGCGGTGCTCCTCCCAAGCGGAGCAGACCTCGACGGTGTGCTCCACCGTGTCCTCCGGGCGATCCTCACAATAGTAGCACCCGGGCGTTTCCTCCCGCCCGATTCGGTGCAGGTACCTCCCGAAACATCCGTGTCCGGTGAGGACCTGCGTCACGCGGAAGGTGAGGGCGCCGTGGCGCCTCTCAAGCCTGTCCTCAAAGAGGGGACTTATCGCCACTATCGTGGCGTGCCCTGCATGGGGTTGCGATAGTCGCTCCCTCCATGTCGCCATGAGATCACGGCGGAGGTCTGTCCGCCGCGCGACAATATGCCGCGGCAGCGGAGTTACCCCCCGGCTCTGTACCTCCGCGCGCCACTCGTGCAGGCGCGCGAGGACTATGGCCTCCAGATCCCATGGCGGCAATCCGGCAAGGAGGCTCGCCGCCTCGCGGGAGATCGTGCGGTACCCCCGGATCAGCCTTACGGCTACCACCTTTTGGGGCGCGTTCAGGTAGTGCTTTGCACGCAACCTCATCGAACGCGCCCACACCGGGGCCCCGTAAAGGGCCATGGACCGCAAGATCCCCGCATAGAGCCTCCGGCAGGAGGCGTTTGGCCCCCTCAGGTTGGGCAGGAGCCGCTTGAAAGCAGCCCCGGCCTTTTCCAGTCTGGGAGCCAAACGTCGGAAATGCTCCACGAAGTTCCATCGGCTGTCGAGGACGAGTCCGAGGTACCTCAACGTCGACTCGACGCCGACGGGAACCCCTCCTACCGTGAGTATGGATCCCGACGGTGGCGCGCTCCGAGGCCCATGAAAGCACATGGCCTCGGACTTGTGCAATGCCACCTCGAGACCCAATTGCCGGATCCTCTCAACGACTATCGCAACTCCGCGTGTCATCAGTTCGGCCGCCGCCTCGTGCCTCGCGCCTCTTCTTAACTTCATGTTTTACAGGCGTTATTTTATTATAAAAACTAGCGCCCGCCCCGGCTTTGCAGGGGTGCAATTTATACACATAAACTTTTCCTTTGAATCACTCTATCTATTGCTGAAAACTGCATTAAAATCCGTTGCGTAGTTTAAAAGATCTAAGCGTACAAACAGCGGTAGCGACTTTGTTTTATACTATGTAAAGAAAATATATTTTCGCTCATTTCCAACTTGACATATTTTCAACTCGTTAGTTTTATTAATTAAATCGTAAACGAGCATTACTATATGTACATATAAAAATTAATTTACTATCAATAAGGTCTTAAAAGCAAATTACCCTAGTTAAACCATCACGCTTGCTACACGTGTAAGCGATATCAGAAACACATTGGGACGCTACTCAAATTACTAACTTTGAATATAATTGTACCCTTCGTTATCCGCCGAGCATCATTAACGCAATGTACGTCGGTTTAAGTGCCGGTATCAAATGTCAAAGGACTGCCTGTCTGTGACATTGGAGAGTATGCGATAGTGAGTCGTTTAGGGTACAGACTGAGTACATTACAATGTAAGATCACTCTTGTTTTTTCTCAAAAAGGTGGACAGTGGAACTAGAATCGAAATCCGAAGATAATATACACGAGCTCCTCCATCCCCTACCATGGCCGCACTAGTGGGGCCACCGGGAAAAATCAAAACCGTCGTTTCGTTGGCCCCAATTTGAATCGTAATTAAAGCTAAGCATTATTACATATTTTACTCATGGCTGTACCTGTATTATACACCTTCAATAAATAAGTTTTTCCATAAATCCCTCTTAATGTATCTTGCCAATTTGTAAATAAATTAAACATGGAGTAAATTCTACGAAAGGAATTACTGTAGTGTGTTTCGTAGAATACTTCATTGAGGCATTCAGTACCTAAGCAATTCATTAAAATTTGTCATATCATTTTTGTCCCAGTGCTTTTCATGGAACTTCTACTTTGAAGTAACAAGATACCAGTTACAGAAGTCGACATAGAATTAAATGGAAATCCTTTAGATTATAATTACTTATGAATATGTACAACGTTTACTTTGAGAAATGAGAAGAAACATCTAGTTCATAAACTATAGGGTTACTATTAAATTTTCATATTTTATTTTATTTTTATTTTATTTATTTGGGAAAATAAACAGTTACACATTAAAATCTTACACTAAGTTATAAATAAACAATTAAGGTTTATAAATGTATAACCTACGACATTTTCCACAACATATTAAAAGTTATATCTAACAGTGCGCTATATTATATTTAAATCAGAAAAGTAGCATGCAAACCACAGAGAAAGAGAGAGAGAATGAACAAATATTAAAGTAACTAACTAAACTAACTGTTATATTCTAAAATTATTTTATTGGTGAGAGTTCTAAATTTTTGAGCAGAGACGAAGAAGAAGTATAATAAAAAATATATATAATATTAAAAAAAAAATTGCTGTCTACCTACTGTAACCACAAACTACTGAATGTGTAAAATCTTCGCCGTTCAGGATCTGATAGCTCATGAACGAATGAATTGTACTACGTCGACTTCCAAAAACGCTTTTGTTCGAGAATTCAATTTTTCCAAAAAAAAAACAGTTTGGACCCCAAGTTATCGGGTTCAAAATTGTTGCAAATTAGGTCAAAGTCGAAACGTTTATTGCGTCCTTATCTAGTATCACCGATTTCAAGAAATGCACCCAATTAGCAATATATTTAAATTTATTTATTTAGCCTTTATTTGCCTTAACAATTATTTGTTACAATACAATTCATTTAACATTACATACTTTACATTTTATTTTCATTTAATATTTCATTAAACCTTACATTTTACGACACGGTTGGCGCAGTGGTCAAGCGATTGGCTGCTGCGCTGCATGTCGCGGGTTCGATTCCCGTACGGGACAAATATTTGTATGACCTACAAGTAGTTGTTCCGGGTCTGGGTGTTTTTCTATCTATAAAATGTATGTATTTACAAAAAAAAAAAAAAAAGTATATATGTAGTTTATCAGCCATCTAGCTACCATAACACAAGCATTACGTTGCTTAGCTTGGGACTAGATGGTGCTGTGTGAAAATGTCCAGGGATAAAAAAAAAAAAAAAAAAAACATTTAACATTTCATTAAACATTACATGTAGCAATACATTTAACATTTCATCTCATTTAAATATGCATTTAACATTACATTTCGTTTTACATTTTTTTTCTTTATTTCATCAAACATTAGTAGTACATTACATTTACATCATTTCGTTAAACAAAATTTTAACATTTTTTGAAACATTAGTACATTTAAAAATAACCCTGTATAAGTCTTTTTCATTGCATTGCAACTGCAGCATGCAGTGGCACCTTCAGGATTGTATCTTTACCACTTAATGCAAGACCTCACAAAAACCCTCCATCCGCCGCTATAACTTCACCAACCTTACAAGACATCACGACTTCCCGGTAGCGGTACCGGTACCTAAATACTAGCGGTATCAGATACCGCATTATGTTTTCATGGATATATTTGCTGATGTATTTAGTACCAATGTTGGCACTGTTTCGGCTTGTTAGACCGGCTTGGATAGAGGCTTCCTGTTACATAATGTATTGACTTAATGATGTTACTAAGATGTATTGATTGTCTGTGTTTCTTGTAGGTTCATTAGTGAACACCTTGACTTATTACCTTGAAGACAAGTGATTTCAAATCAGGGACAAATAGGGACTGGCCATTTCTTAGCTGCCATGGTTTATTTTATTTTTGAATTGTTGATTAAATCTTTTACTCTGAACGCTCTTAACTTGCATGTCTACATCGTGTTCACATATACATATGCCCGCGTGAAGTACGGTAACTGTCCCACGGGATCTTAATACCGGGAAACTATCTATGTGCCAAATTTCATCCAAATCAGTTCAGTAGTTTTCGCGTGAAATAGTAACAAACATCAATACATCCTCACAAACTTTCACATTTATAATATTAGTATGATTTATCGTGCTCGTCGCAAGAAAATTAATCTGAAGTGCCATGTTATTCTGCTTCCAAATCTTTCGAATTTACTTTAAATTTATCACGCGCGTTTATGCTAGAAGCTCTATCCTTCTTCAATATTCATAACATTACATAATAATATTATGTAATGTTAGTCGTGATACTATCACGCCTGTAATCCCCAAAGGGTTAGGCAGAGGAGTACCTAATAGTACACCCACATTTCGCCAATAAAAAAATAATATTCCTAAAAAAATATCCTACATTTTTGAGTAGGCTTGTTTAACCTTGACGAAGCAAGGTCAAAGAAGCCTAAATAAAACTGTCAGTACTTTTCATCAGGCAGTTTTCACCAGAATCACTTAGCAGTTTAGCGTTCATAAGTAAAAACTGAACGGCACTCCATCCGGGCCGTAACTAGATATCGTCCGTTCCATTTCCGATTCGCATACGGTTCATGTTTAGGGCTCATGTTTATTCACACGGTTCTGAAACGGCCACAAAACGGTTCGGCCGCAAAATTATGAGCAGAAAAACGTGCACGGACTGTATTCATGGTTCGTGTCTGTCACTTTACTTTTAAATAATATGAAATAATAATAACACATAAACAGTCATAAACTAACACACCACACACCACACACTACATTTGCTCTGGTTTCGGCCCGTAAATGTAGTTGGAATCCAGTCTAAGGGCTGAGAAGAAAAAACACTTTCCGAAAATAATAATCGTTTATTTATAAAAAGGGCACATTTACAATGAAATATCTTAACAAATAAAATAGAGCACCGTTGGTTATTGCCTGAACTAGGTTGAACCTGTGTTTCAGGCCACAAGGTGCATAAATTTCTACTTAAAATAAATAAATTAACGTTCAATGAAAAGTAAAGTAAAATTAAAACTTACATCAAATAAAAATAAAAAATAAAAATGTTGATATATGAAATGATTGATATAAGGAGCTCGTGACTAAGTAATAACTGTCAAACTGATCAATCTTCAGGTTAAGCTTGCCTAGGTTCGTCCGTGGATGGGGGATCACGTGACCATCCATTACATACCGAGTTTCCTTCGTGCCTTCGAAAGCACGTAAAGCCGTTGATCCCGGCTGTCATTTGTAGAACTTTGACAGTCGTTATAGATAGTGCCCCAAGAAAGTCTACAACCAGTCTTACCAAGGGGTATCGTATTACCCAGTACTAACTGGGTTGTGGAGGTTAGAGAGGCAGTCGCTTCATGTAAAATACTGGTATTCAAGCTGCATCCGGTGAGACTGGAAGCCGACCCCAACATAGTTTGGGAAAAGGCTGGGCAGATGATGGGTGATATAAATAAAGATTACTTTAAGAGTAGAGGAAGACCAAAGAAACGATGAATGACTGTGAAGAATGTGATGAGGGTTGAAAGGAGGTGACTGTAAGTTGAGATGACAAGTAATAAAATCGACGGCACGGTTGGCGCAGTGGCTGAGCGATTGACTGCTGTGCTTCGTGTTGCGGGTTCGATTCCCGCACGGAACAAATATTTGTATGGCCTACAGATAGTTGTTCCGGGTCTGGCTGTTTGTGTATGTGAGTTTAAATGTTTGTAAACTCACCCACGATACAGGAGAAATTCCTAGTGTGGGGCAACGTTTTAAAAAAAAAAAAATAGAAAAATTTTGGAAGAAGCTGACATGCTGTGCCGATCCTAAATAAATAGGGATGAGGGCAGGAAATTGATGATGATGTTATAAGGATATGAAGAACAGGATATAATATTTCTTCATCCTCCATAGAAAAGGGAGGATCCTCCGACCAGACGGGTGTTGTGTCTGGTGAGCTACTGCCCAACAGTTGTTGTCGCGTTTTCTTATATAGTCGTGAAGTCACATACCTATTGCTTTAATAGCACGATTCAGAATTTGGATGTTAGTTCTTCCTTTGTGGTATAGATGGCGCTGTTGTAATTTTTGTGCAGATGCCAGCACATCAAAGTATCCGAAACTGACAAATTTTCCTAATCAACCTTGAACCTAATGTTTAAGCGATAAAGTTGAAAATCTTCTACAGAGACAGATTGTAGTACTATGTTGCTGTAGTACTTTTTGTACTGTCCGCTACAATGTCCATGATAATTACCGGTTGATATTTTTTCTCTTCTTGGTTTAATGTACCTAGCATCTTAATTTGCTCAAGTTACATAGTGTACAATTTAAACGACATTAATAAGACTTAAATATGCGTTAGATTTCTTATAGTACTAGAATTTGAGTGTTATTATATTTTGGATTAGATCTATATAATTTTTTCGAGATCAGTAACTGAAATTTTCGAATAAATACATATTGTATCGACTACGAGATACGCCGTAGCAGGTATTATCGCTAATAACGTAGCAAGTACCGTAGCTCACGAAAGCGCTACGCGTTGAGTCATTCGTCTGTTACTTTTGAAACTTAAAGTACGAGATAACCTGAGCATGGATAATTTATTAAAATTGAAGAGTGAAGTTTTTGGATAAAATAGAAAAATAATCTTCATCATCATCATTTCACCCGGAATCACCCATCGTTGGGTATAGTCCTACCTTATGTGCGTCCCTTATCCATTCGTTTCCCGCGACAATATCGTCAAAAAAAAAAAGAATTATTAAAATATGAATGATTTAAAAAACAATATTTGTATTGTATTGTATTGTATAACGGGCTGGTGTCCGCAACTCCACGTCAAATGCGCGTATTTTGCGTGCGGGTGGGAAATTCATTCGATCCACCCCAGCTCCCCGAGAAAAGCCAGCAGCGCCTTGATGTCGCTGACCATCTCGCGGAGAGTACCTGGGTTACCGAAGTACTTTGCCCTGAAACAATATTTAATTTTGTAATAGTACAAAAATAATAATCAAGTAATCCTTGACTGAAACCTAGCTAAACTGACAACCATCTCATCCTGTCAGTCATCTCACTAAAACTTAGTACACACACCATGTTTACTAAAATTCTGCTCGAACGGCAAGTAGCCCATTTGCTTGCTCCATAAAATGTAATGATTTCGTAACGACTCCAGCACTCGATAAAACGCCAGTGTAGATGTGCCCTAATATATATTTTTAAAAGGAAAAAAAGTCCGTTTTGCGATTGGCGTAAAGTATATACGTTGGTAACGATTTTGTTTGCTTAAATGATTGTGTGAAATTGGGTACGTTTGTGTGATTTTTTATGGAAATGCTGAGCTGGTTTTGATGCAGATTTAAGGTGTGACACGGCTGTTTGCTATATTACTGAATGAAAACCGTTACAGGCAACAATTCTAACATCGACGGAAGGGTTTTAAAGAGACAACTCCGGAAGGGCACCTTGCTGGAATATGGATGTCGTTGGAGCCACCGCATTGATGAAGTGGCCGTGATGCTAATAAATTATGTGGACAAGGAACCGAAGTTTTCCAACTATTTTTAATGTACCTACATATCTATCACCATATAAAAAAAACACAAAGCGCATTTTTCCAGGTCTGTTCAAGCCCTATGACTTGAACTGGTACTTCACGCCCTACCATATGTGTATTTTATTTTTTCAGTAAACTGGCTATTATGTTCTAAAGTCATACTAAAGTGCACTTTTGTGTATTCAAATCAATCCCAAAGGCACAGCAAGGCAAGGAGACAATACGAAAAGTAAAAATTGTTGTGAAATAGATTCGGTACAGACAATGGTTTCTGCCAAGTTAAAAAGAAAAAAATCTTGTTTATGACCATCAACACAAAAGAACTACTGAAGTAACACAATACGAGTGTTACTGGTGCTACTCACGCGAGTACAGTCACGAGCACCAATATGTAAACACTTAACAACTTTTGAAAGTGTTTTTCTCCCACTGTTCTGATAAAAAAATCATGTTGTTACGAACACAGTATTTTGGAACTCATATTTTCATGAAAAATATTCTATCTCCAAGTTACAATCGTTAATTGTCGCGAAAATTGCTTTTAAATTTAGGAAAGTGTATACATATAGGTGCTAGTCACTGTACAAATAGAAACGGAGTTCAACTGAACTATGTATTACTTGTGAACAAGAATAATTGCATTGGTGAAGAAAACTACACTTTTCTTGTAGTAAGGAATCGCGTCTGATTTCCCAGAAGAGGTCAGAAGTTAAAACATACATTTAATGCTATTTTATAAGTAGGTTACCTATTGGATGCAAAGGGTGGGAAATATAGGAACATTCATTCCATTTATTCATTAACAATTACATTGTGTCTGAATGTGTTACATAAAAAAAGGAAATAGATAAATAGACAAAAACAAAAAATTAAGACATTAACATAAAAAATCCAGTAAAAAAAACATTCATAAAAAGTGATCTAAAATGTCATAATAATAAAAGAAAATTCAAGGAAATCATAATCACAACCAACATTTAAATTCATCTGCAGTCACGAATTATTTTCATAAAATAATGAATAAAATACTTTAACAAAACTAAACAATAATATATCATTCCATTACCATTTTTCCATTATTTATTTCATTTTCCTAATACATGTGGAGTTCTCGGTTTCCCTGATTCTCTGATCATTATATCATTATAATCTAGATCTCTTCAAAGTTCGAGTGAATCGGTTTCACCTAGGCAAGCGTGCTCCATCCTAGGCCGCATCATTGCTTCACATCAGGCGAGTTGCGGCCAAGCCTATTTAGCATTAAAAAAATCCTTTTTGTGCTACCCGAGAATCGTACCTGAGAATATAGGCTTAGAATTTGCTTGCGACCACCAGACCTATGAGGTACGTTGTTGATTTTATCGAAACATTGAAATTAAACTAAATATCCACCCATTACTGCATGAGAATGGTCTCTTGCGTGCATGAAAAAAACTTTTGATAGGGGTCGTAAAAACCTCGCTTCTCTGAATAATGATTTAATGCAAGAACAATATAATATCGCTGCTATTAGTATTTTCCATGATTTTTACTCTGCCTGTATTAGTTTATTTGGTATGTGGAAATGGAGCTTTCAGTCAATGATTTTAAAAACCTTATTCTGTATTAACAGAGGAGCTCGTGGCTTAATAATAACAGCCTCGGGTCGATCATTATTATTCCCTTTATTCATATTTTTTCAAACTTGATACATTTTTAAATATTAATTTTAAAAAAATACATAAAAAAACATTTAAAAATATAAAAAATTGTAACCCACCGGTATCGGGAACAGGGTCCAAGCTACCGGCAGTCAGGGCTCCAGAGAGAGGAACCTCCTAACAATACGAGCCGTGTCCAGAAGTACCGCTTTCTGAATCAAGCCCTTGGTCCAGCTGCCTAACGAGAGCCTCCTGAGATGCTGGTCGAGGCTCTTGGCAATTAAGCCATGGGCTGACACGACTATCGGCACAATGATTGCTGAGTCCACATCCCACATGTCGACAACCTCGCGAGCCAAGTCAAGATACTTGATTTGCTTATCCTTCTCGGCTTTCACGAGGTTCTCGTCATGCGGGACCGTAATGTCAACAATCATTGCGCGCCGCTCTGATCGATCCATCACCACTATATCAGGCTTATTGGCTACAATAGTCCTGTCAGTGATGATGGATTGATCCCAGTACAGTGTAATATTGCCATTTTCGAGAACTGGGTCGGGAACATACCTATAGTACGGAACTTCCGATTCAACAAGATTGTATTTTAGAGCAAGTTGCTGATGAATAATCCTGGCTACAAGGTTGTGTCTATGCAAGTACTCTCCGTTAGCCAGACGAGAACACCCGGAGATAATGTGACGGATTGATTCGCCTGGACGGTGGCATGCCCGACATATGTCAACCGTGCCGTCCTTCACAATAAATCTCCGGTAGTTATTCGTCATCATAACTTCATCCATAATTGCACAGACAAAACCTTCAGTTTCCCCGAAGAGGTCCCCGGAACGTAGCCAGGCTACGGACGCTGATAGGTCTACATCGGGTCCATGCAGGGCCCGGAAAAAGCGTCCGTGAAGCTCCTTACTCTGCCATAACAGCCTCGGGTCGATCATTAGGTCAAGCCGTGCTTGCCTAGGTTGGTCCGTAGATGGTGACCACCCATTACATACCGAGTTTCCTCCGTACCTCGGAAAGCATGTTTAGCCGTCAGTCACGGCTGTCATTTGTAGTTCTTTGACAGTCTTTACAGGTAGTCAGTGGCCAGAAAGTCTGACAATCAGTCTTAACAAGTATTACCCAGTACTAACTGGGTTGTGGAGCTCAGATATGCAGTCGCTCCATGTAAAATACTGGTATTCAGCTGCATCCGGTTAGACTGGAAGCCGACCTCAATGTAGTTGGGAAAAGACTGGGCAGATGATGATCTATATAAACAAGACCACCTGAATCGATGCGACTTAAAAATAACTTGTGAAATGTCGAATGACATACGAATGATCTAAGCTTAACCCGTTACATCAATCATTATCATAAAATGTTAAATTCACAATATAGAAAAAAATAAAAATAATAATATACAATTTTCACGGCAAAACCACATGCACCAACGACATAAAAGCGACATCACAAAAAAAAAACAACAATTTAACAGCCAACCATTTCCAAACACACCGACGCACCATTATTATCTTAAATAAGCTCAGCGACATATTCTTATATCGTTTTACAAATGGCGCTCGTTCATTCGCCTTAAGAGAGGCATTACTTCGTCGGCGATAGCCCACCGCAGATGTTCGTAATACTTACCATCTTGCTTCACGAAATGGAGATGGTAAATGGGTACATGGATGTACAAGTTGCGAGTGGTGGTGGTATGGTCATCATTGATCTTTAAGTTCATGAATATTAAGTTAAGCTTATGTTAGTATTAAGAGGGATGTGCAGAGTTACTCCCATAGTGAGTTAGTACTTAAACTGAACTTACTGCTGTTGTATACTGTATAGCAGTAGCGATGGGTACATTTTTTTTGTAAGAGGCTCGCCTCCTATTCATCATCATCTGCCTAGCCTTTTCCCAACTATGTTGGGGTCGGCATCCAGTCTAACCGGATGCCGCTGAATACCAGTATTTTACATGAAGCGACTGCCTGTCGGACCTCCACAACCCAGTTAGTGCTAGGTAATACGATACCCCTTGGTAAGACTGGTTGTCAGACTTTCGGGCCACTGACTACCTGTAACGACTGTCAAAGATCTACAAATGACAGCCGGGGCCAACAACTTAACGTGCTTTCCGAGGCACGGAGGAAACTCGGTATGTAATGGGTGGTCACCCATCCACGGACCAACCTAGGTAAGCACGGCTTAACCTAAAGATCGATCCGAGCGGCTGTTCTTATTTAGCCACGAGCTCCTATTACATGGGACTTAAACATAACTAGCGAAATGTGCGTGTACTATTCGAATTACAGGCGTTATGTTATGTATTATCTTAGATTATCTTGGACGCGCATATCAGTGAAGGAAAACATCGAAAATAAACTTATACTGTCACTTAAATTGTTAGGAGCAGACAAGGGGTTAGGGGCTGATACATGCGTCATGTTCGTGAACGGGCGCTGTCAGTTGGGACTGATCATCTCTTAGCTGCCACGGTTTATTTTAATTACTTTATTTTTAAATTGTTGATTTTATCTTTTACTCTGGACGCTCTTATTTTGCACGTCTTTCTACATCGTTCTCACATGTATGTATAATCTCATGATGATGATGTAACCAAGATTTTGTAATAATATATTGATTTAAAAGAGTGCCCATGGAGTTTCTTGCCCAAAATCCCAATAACACTACCCGACCTGGATATCGAACCCAGGACCTCATGCTCAGCAGTCGAGCTTGCGAACAGACCAACAAGGCAGAACGAGATACTGTAGATTGAAAAAGTCACATTGTGCAATGGCACCATTCATATCAATAGATTTCAAGATTCTACATTTGACAAAAGCAATATTATAAGACTCTTTTTCAACTATGAGATGTCTTATCGGGTCCCGTAACATGTTTGCATAATTTATTACATACATTATTATCAACCCATCTTTTAAACGTTCCTCAATAACTGAACTTCAATTACATTGAAAATATTTACGTTTTTCTGCTACAAATGTGTTGCTCACACCGCGGCCATTCAATCGGGGCTGGTATAAAGCGAATTGCTTCGATACCTCTCGATTGAGATAACATTACCGACTGAGATACGAACGCGAATTGTGGCGAGTTTGTTGGAGGTTACCAGAAGATCTTGTTTATATCTGGTGATCTGATACGTCAAGTTGGTGGTAGCAGCATTAGTAAAATAAAGAAATATAAAAAAGCAGCAGAGACATGATGTGCATTCAAATTACAAAAAAAAAATCCTTCTAATATTATAAATGCGAAAGTTAGTGAGGATCGATGTTTGGTTACTCTTTCACGCAAAAATTACTGATCGGATTTAGATGAAATTTAGCACACAGATAGTTTATAACCTGGATTAAGACATAAAATAATTTTTATCCCGGTAGTATAATCCCGTGGGACAATTACCGAACTCCACGCGGGCGAAGCCGCGGGCATAAGTGGTGGTGGTGGGTGATCAAGGTTAAGCAACGACTGCCAAGGTCTGTCTGTGGATGGGTGATCCAAGTTAAGAACCGGTTGCCGAGGTCTGTCTGTGGATGGGTGATCAAGGTGGTGGTGGTGGTGGTTTTTTTTTGCCAATTTTTTTTTTAGAATTCCTTCACTACTTAATCGAAAGGAACTTCGTTCCATCCGGGTGTCCCTTGACACCTCTCTACTTTTTTTATTACAAAATGGGCCTGGCCGTGGACAGCGATGGATGAAGTCTATGATGAAACGAGCGTGCCCAGAAGATGCCTGTTCACTCTTCCTTTGAAGACGGGTTAAATGTGGAATGACACAGAGAGTTCCACACTTTGGATCTCTAGCTTCTTGTTCAAATTTCCTGATTGTAAAAAATTATTGTCATTGACAAAATTTTCTCTATTATCCATTTTTTTTTTTAATTAAATTGAATTGATTTCTATGTATTTTTGTTGATTTTGTATTTGTATTTTTTGAAAATGGGTTACGTACCTGAAATTAAAGAATTTGAATTGGCCAATACTTGGTCAAACGTGAGGAAATGCGCAACAACAGTCTAGAACAGAGCCAATAATCTTCCATATGATCTCTAATCGGTCTAATTGCCAAGCACTTCGTGACAAAGCACTAATTGTGTCTTTGTTTGCCACTGATACCAATGGTTTGGAATAGATCGTAGCTGAATATATGAAGGAGGTAGTATATCTACTAGATAACGTTTGTTATTGGGTAGCCAACAGCTGGCGGCTACCAGTGGCGATGTGTTTAATTTTGACAATTCGTTATTCCTGAAGGATTGTAGGTGTAGCTGCCTGTGGTTCATCCACGTGTCACCACTTCTGTTATTTTATTTATTTTTAATACCAATATTTTATTTTTTTATAATATATTTTATTATAAAAGACTGTATACGGAAAGACTGGAAGCTGACCCCAATAAATTTGGGAAAAGGCTAGGCATATATCTATCTATCTATATATATAAAATTCAAAGTCCTGACTGACTGACAGAGATATCAACGCACAGCCCAAACCGCTGGTCCTAGAGCAATGAAATTTGGAAGGTGTATTCTTTGTGAAGAGTAGGTAACCACTAAGAAAGGGTTTTTCGAAATTCTACCCCTAAGAGGGTAAAATGGGGTGTTGAGTTTTCTATGAAACTTTTTATTCTCGCGGTCGATGGACTTGAAAATTTATGTACCTACTCTGCAGTTACAATTATGAGAAACGTGTATCAAAGTTTTTCCAAAATCATCCCTCAATATGAAATTCAAAGTCCTGACTGACTGACTGATATATCAACTTACAGCCTAAGCTGTTGGTGTTGAAGACATGAAATTTAAAGGGTGTATTCTTTGTGAAGAGTAGGTATCCACTAAGAAAGGGTTTTTCGAAATTCCACCCCTAAAGGGGAGAAATGGGGTGTTGAATTTTCGGTAAAACTTTTTATTCTCGGGTCGATTGACTTGAAAGTTTGTGTACATACTCTGCAGTTAAAACTATGAGAAATGTATATCACAGTTTTTCCAAAATCATCCCCCAATATAAAATTCAAAGTCCTGACTGACTGATATATCAACGCACAGCCCAAACCACTGGCCCTAGAGAAATGAAATTTGGAGGGTGTATTCTTTGTGAAGAGTAGATATCTAATAAGAAAAGGTTCTTCGAAATTCCACCCCTAAGAGGGTAAATTGGGGTGTTGAATTTTCTGTGAAACTTTTTATTCTCGGGGTCGATTGACTTGAAAGTTTGTGTACATACTCTGCAGTTAAAATTGTGAGAGATGTGTATCACAGTTTTTCCAAAATCATCCCCCAATATAAAATTCAAAGTCCTGGCTGACTGATATATCAACGCAGAGCCCAAACCGCTGGTCCTAGAGAAATGAAATTTGTAGGGCGTATTCTTTGTGAAGAGTAGGTGTCCAGTATGAAAAGGTTTTTCGAAATTCTACCCCTAAGAGGGTAAAAATGGGTGTTGAGTTTTCTATGAAACTTTTTATTCTCGAGGTCGATTGAATTGAAAATTTGTGTACATACTCTTCAGTTAAGAAGAGATTAACTATGAGAAACGTGTATCACAGTTTTTCCAAAATCATCCCCCAGTATGAAATTCAGTCCTGTCTTTTTTCGGTTTTTTCGTCATGGGTGTCATTTTCGTGGTTTTTGGGGCCGCCAATGACAAAAATGAGGTCAAAATATAAAAATTCAAGACGACGCCCATGAAGATTTTAGGTTTTTTCGTCATGGGTGTCATTTTCATGGCTTTTGGGGTCGCTGATAACGAAAATGTGGCCAAAATGTAAATCGATGATGGCGCCAGCAAAAAAATTCAGTTATTTCGTCATGAGTGTCATTTTCGTGGTTTTTGGGGTCACTGATAACGAAAATTAGGTCAAAATGAAATTCAGGATGGCGCCGATGAAAATTTTTGGTTTTTCTTCATGAATGTCATTATCGTGGTTTTTGGGGTCGCTGATATCGAAAATTAGGTCAAAATAAACATAGGAAAAAAAAACAATTCTCATTTTTTTCTTCGGTTTCCCCTGACTCAATTTTCACTCTTCGCCACTGGTACCTACCAGTGGCAAAGGGTCAAAGCGGAGCAGACCTCCACGGTGTGCTCCACCGTGTCCTCCGGGCGATCCTCGCAATGATAGCACCGAAATTCCACCCCTAAGAGGACAAAATAGGGTGCTGAGTTTTCTGTGAAACTTTCTATTCTAGGTGTCGATAGACTTGAAAGTCTACATACTCTACTTACAGTTTTTCCAAAATCATCCCGCAATATAAAATCAAAGTCCTGACTGACTGACTGATATATCAACCACTGGTCTTAATGACATGAAATTTGAAGGATGTATTCTTTGTTTTGAAATGGGGGTTGAATTTTCTGTGAAACTTAATATTCTCTGGGTCGGTTGACTCAAAACTTAATGTACACATCACTCTTCAATTAAAATTATGAGACACGTGTATCACAGTTTTTGATATAACACGATGTAGTTTAGAAATATTTTTATTTTCATTTTTTAATTTACGACCCAAAAGTGGCTCCCATGCTTAAAATTAATTTATACGTCCGTCTTTGAATCAATGACTTACATATATGTACCAAATTTCAACTCCATCGGTCCGGTAGTTTCAGAGTAAATTGGCTGTGACAGACGGACAGGCAGACAGACAGACACGCGAGTGATCCTATAAGGGTTCCGTTTTTCTCTTTGAGGTGCGGAACCCTAAATACTAATATTATATATCTTACATAAACTATTTATTAATGCGAAAGTTTGGATGAATGGATCTTTGTTACTCAATCACGCCAGAACGGCTGATCAGATCTGGATGAAACTTGGCACAGAGATAGATTATAGTCTGATACAAATAGATGTAGATTACTTATTATCCCAGAAGTAGGCAAGATCCCGTGGGCAATTCCCGAACTGCACGCGGGCGAAGCCGCGGGCAAAAGCTAGTTTTACTATAAAGTAGCTGTTACCCGCGACTTCGTGCGCGTGGAATTTAATAAAAAATATTACTACATGGCTTTTTTTTCTTAAGTAAAAGTAGCCTAAGTTACTCCTTATAACATCAGCTAAAAAAGTCTTGTCGAAATTTTTTTTTTTTTTTAATGTTTGATGGGCCTACTCTTGACCTCAATCTAGTCCTGAGGACAGAGATGAGGTCGAAGATGGAACGAGCTTACCCAGAAGAAGCCTATTAACTCGCGACTTAAATAGATTGGGGTCATATGAACTTGGGAACACCGACGAAGGCAGGGCATTCCACTCCTTGAAAAAAAAAATCCAGCCGTTTCGGAGATTAGCCGGAACAAACAGATAGACAGACAAAAATGAAAAAAAAATGATTTAAAAGTACTTTATATGTAACATGTATAACACAAGCACTTCGAACCGGGACACAGAAATGCTGTAAGGAGGCAGAAATGCCAGGTGTAAACGGACCCTTCGCGAAATCGTCAACCAAGCATTCTGTACATCAAACTATTACTTAGTTTGATGTACAGAATGCTCTACGCAAAAATTATTGCTGAGAATCGACTTTGGGGTGTAAAATGACGTCGTGAAGGTAATTTAAAGTAAAGTTATAAAATTAATCAGCTGTATTTTAAAAACAAATTACTGAAAAAGTTGAAACTTTGATCCCCAATATGTCCGTAACTAGAAACTTCGCAGGTATGGTCTAGAACAAAAAAAAACCGGCCAAGTGCGAGTCGGACTCGCGCACGAAGGGTTCCGTACCATTATCTATAAAAACGGCAAAAAAATCATATCTGTTGTATGGGAGCCCCCTTAATATTTTTTTTTTAATTTTTAGTATTTGTTGTTATAGCGGCAATAGTAATACATCATTTGTGAAAATTTCAGCTTTCTAGTTATCACGGTTTATGAGATACAGCCTGGAGACAGACAGACAGACAGCGAAGTCTTAGTAATAGGGTCCCGTTTTACCCTTTGGGTACGGAACCCTAAAAAGATCGCAATGTCGGGGAGAACAAGTGCCTTTCGGCTTCGTTAAGGGTTTTTTTACACCAATTAGGTAACGTGGTAGTAATTCCCCGGATGAGCACCTTCACAAAGCACTAAACTACTACCTGAAAATGTAGACCAAGAATATCCAACTGAAATGAAATTCTAAAAGCACTCGAATAAAACCGAGTTTGCATACTACCGAATTCAAACGAGCGAATTAAAGTTAGTTCTACAATAAAAAACTCGTCGTCCGACTACATATTACGAAGCGACTAGCCAAATTAAAAGTCCGTGTGTCCCAGCACTTACAAATTGTTCTAACCCGCATATTGGCAGGATCCTTTACTGGGAAACTGTAGAGGGAAAACCAACTGCGTCTCTTGATAGGTAAGGTTCAATTTTCAGTAGACAGAGTTTAAAAATAAATTTGCATCAACGTGTCTGGGAAGGAATGGGAAAGTCTGTGGTTCTTTTCTTAGATTTCTGTGTTGAAATTTTACCAAGGTAAGCTTTGGTAAGGTTTATTCCGGTGTAGGTGCGTACGGAGGATTTAATTCGAAGTTACGTGGTGATTTCCTAGGGTGAAATAACGAAGGGATTTGTAATTACCTTGGTTCTGGTTTCCTGTACTTTTTTGTGGGGATTTTTCAGTACTTGAGTTATTGAAGATTGTGATATGTTTTTTTGGATGTTATTTGGGTGTGTGAGATTTCATCGACAATCTATAAAAATAAATTAAATTGAAGTGTCTGTTTGTAATTTCAAAATACAAACATACACCTTTTACTGAATGCGTATGAAAATATATACGGTACATATAAAAACTTTTTTTGTTTTTTTTTTTTGGTTTTATATGGAGTTGAGTTGAGTAGAGTAGTATATGGAGTAACTTAAAATACTTTTATTTTAGAAAAACTATTAGGTGGCGGGTACGAGTATCCGCTGGATTCGAGACGCACGGGGCCGGTTAATGTGGTGACACTAGGGGGTAACCTATGTCCAGCAGTGGACATCTTTTGGCTGAAATTATGATGATGATGATGATTACGGTTTCGCGCAAAACAATTAAAACCGTTGAATTTTTTTACAAAATCTGATTCGAATAGGGAAGTATTATTTTTATAATAGTTTTACGCGGTCGGAGGTGCCGTCCATTATCTTACCTTACTTAACATATATTTTTTTTTCAAAATTATCCAGTCTTGTGTGTACATGCGAATATTACCAATATCCTCTTTCCATGTTTTATTTTATTTTCTTTTATTTTACGGTACATAACAACAGTTACATACCAAGCTTAACTGCTTTATTGATGATCGACAGAAAATATTTTTTTCCCAATAACTTGGAGTCTTGATTTTGTTCTCAGTTCATAACAATCAGCTCGCTTTTATATGGGATTTAGACATAAACCATAAACATAAATGTCGTTGGTCTGGTGGTCGCAATGGCGACTGCCGAGCTCATGGTCCTGGATTCGATTCCCGGGTCGGGCGAATTTGTTATTGCGTTTTTCCATCTGGAATTTCTCAGTAACAGCCACGGAGTTTAGATTTGTGCACGGTTGATAGCAATAGGCTCGCCTCCTATTACATGGGACTTAAAACATAACTGGCGAAATGTGGGTGTACTATTAGGTACACCTCTGCCAACCCTTTGGGGATTACAGGCGTTATGTTATGTTATGTTAAATTTAAACATAACAGGCGAAATTTGGTTGTTGCTATTCGCTACACATCTCTGCCGAACCCTTCAGGGATTTCAGGCGTGATGTTACGTATTAGCGATCGCATCCCATGTTATGTATCCCCCTGATAATCTGTAAGCCGCAACACACTCATGGGAATCAATGAGGTAATCCCATCTAAGATTGAAAACCACAAGCTTTAATACAACACGATGAAATGGAGATATATTTTAAACGAGAGCGCATTTCCTTGGTTTGTTTGTGTAAGAATAATGAATAAGCAATGTAGAATAAAATAAGCGTAAGTTTTGAAAGGTTCTGAACTTACAATTTATGGATTTATACTGAAAAAATCTATCAAACAAAAAAAAACAGCTGTTTCCTACGAAAGTACCGAGTTCAGAGTTCATTTATTTGTCAGAAACATGAGTATGCACACACAAAGCATGCAAGATGTTAAGTACATTACAGAAAGAATCACAGTCATGTTTCGACATGTTCAAATGTTGTTTATGTTTCAGAATGGTGTACTGAATACGTGGTCAGCTTTTGTGCATCAATGTCCCTTTCACCCTGTATAAATTTGTTTTTTGTTTGCATTTTAAAATAAAGCGTATTTTTACACATAAACACAGCACACACATGTTCAATACACAAACATAGATATTTATTTATGTTATACTTGTTCCCGGAACTTACTTGTTGCTGCAGATTCGCCCTCGTTTTTTATGCTATGCCCCCTGCAAATGCAAATACAAATGTACCTGCAAATGCATGCAATAGATTGACAAAGTTTTATCGCAATCGGATGAACGGTATGGCAGCGCATGAAATATAAACAGACAAACGTTATTTTATACATATTAGATTAACAATTTAAAACCGAGAGGCAAATTCAGGTGATGATCACGAGCTCTATACTCACCCGAAGATAGCCGAACGACGCACGATAATTCACGAATACCAAGTTTCGACTGGGCTGAAACTTCGGCCAAAATTGGCGAAACTGGTCGAAACTAAACCTTCGGCCGGTCACAATATTGCCTGTTTTTCATTATGAAAATAGTAGCCAACAGAAAATGAGAAATAGTACATTGATACTTTATAGATTTCGAAATCCCCGGGGCTATTGGCATTACTATTTGATGTTGATTTAAACATAATTATTAAAACCATTGGGCATGTGCATTCGTCCCCTTTGGACATATGGATCCCAGACTTGGTCTTTGACAAACATTCAAAAGTCCAAGCTCCAGGTTTGCCAACGTGCAATGGAGCGCAGTATCCTGGGCGTCAAACATACCGACCATATACGCAACACCACACTGCACTCCAAAACACAAATTACTGACGTTGCTCAAAAAGCCGCTAAGCCAAAGTAGGACTGAGCTGGCCACGTCTGCCGTATGCCCGATGAGCATACAGCCAGAAGGCGACGCGGTAGACCAGTGGTCCACATTGGCCCTGGATCGAAGAATTTGGAAGTCATGGGGAGAGGCCTTTGCCCAGCAGTGGGATGACACGGGTTAACCGTAACAGTAAAACCTCCAGGCGTTTCTGAAAAAAGCGTCTACGGCTAGACGACCGGACAACAAACTAATTCAACAAAGATTTTATTAGAAACTATTTTATTTAGTTAACTAAAATTAATCCGTCTTATTATGTTACGCCTGAGCACCTAATAACTTAAGTATAATTTGAGAGTACCTACGTAATTACTCCAAAATTCTAGTTCTGTGAAAACATAATCTGACAGAACTAGAATTTTGGAGTTACAATATGAACTATACAATAAGCCGTTCATGACCTCAGATGATGAGACTCGACACGCACTATCGTCACTTGTTACCTTCGTGGCAGTACCATATGACGCATGATCTCACTCCGGTCGTGTCGGATTGTCGTCCGATCGGACTATGAGAGAAAAGGAACAGTGAGTGCACCTGTGCCTGTGCACACCCTTGTGCACTATAATGTCTACCGCTCCGATGATCTATCTATCTCTGGTAAGATAGTCCGCCGTGACAGGAAACGGTCAGGAGCACTATACACAATATCACGCCGCGGGAAATTCGCGATAGCGGAAAATCGCGCGGTGCGAACGGCGAAGCGCCTGTGGAAAATACCGTGCGAGTTGAACTCGCGCACCGAGGGTTCCGTACAAACGTAGGTATTTTGTTATTAAACTACATATTTACGGATTTCAAGATTTCTTTCTTTCATTTCAAAATTGCTGCTTGCCTTTCATGATTCTAGGTCAACGGGAAAGTACCCTATAGGTTTTGATTCCCTTGTGAAATCGCAAAATATGCGACATAAACGGTCATATTTTTTGATCGCGTTAACTTAGAAGCTCGAATTTTCCACCGCTGAAAGAAACCGTAGACCCAAATATTTGATTTAAATTTCAACTCCACGTGTTTCTGAAAAAAAGGGTCTTGACAGACGGACAACGAAGTGATCATACAAGGGTTCCGTTTTTGCCAACTGAGGTACGGAACCCTAAAAATGTGTATGTACTAACCATGCCACGTCCCGCCGCCCCGTTTGACGCTACCAGACTGTACTGTACAGGTGATGTCTTGTGGCATGCTCTACCAATTTCTCTCAATTGTTTTCTGCGCAGTTTCTGTTGCAAGACTTGTCGCTTGAGCGTGTATCGTGGCAAAGCGGTAACGTGTGTGTGGTTCCAGAAACTACTTCGTTGCTGTAACCACAAACGCTACACGTTACAACTCGTAACGCTCAAATCTTTAATACTGAATTTAAAACAGGGAAACAGCTGCTGAATGAAGGTATTTGGTTACAGGTACTCGTTACGAAATCAGGCTATTCATAATTCCGCTGTTCGAGTTCTAAATTCGTAAATTATTCTGTATAAAGATGGCGGCAAATTTTTGGGAGGGATGAGATATTTTAGAGTGCTTGCGTCGACGTAACATGAATTATTTTAAGCCTCAGAGACGAATTTGTAGGGATTATAAATCAGATTTGTTTATGAAATTACTGAAAGTATTTTTTTTTTGTTTATTTGGCAGCAAGTACTTGTAATCGTTATTAAGTGCCAGGTTAATAGTCATAGGCCCTTATCACACGGGATTTCAACATAACTGGCCAAATGTGGGAGCACTTGGTGTAGGTACATCTCTGCCTAACCCTTCGGATAAAACAGGTATGATGTTTAACTTTGACTGAGTTTATTTTGTATTCGATCGTTTCTCTAATATCTACAAATATTCAGGATGAAATGTCCATGTTCTTCAGGTCCTAGACTACCAAATGTTAAAACTTTTTCATGTAGGGCGTGAAGAACAAATCAAATCAAAGAAGTTTTTTGCAGGTAGAATTACTTTCACACACATATAAATAATATTCAATTGCTGCGATGCGGGCGAATTTTTGGACGCCCTGTAACCCTTTTAAGTGGACATATTTATTACTATTATTATAGTTTTGTAGTTTGTAAATAATTTAATTATCTTTGAAATAATTTTTTTTACACTACTATTGCTGCATTCACCAGAAAACGGTCCGAATGACTTTGCTGATTTACTGTTTTTGTGTTCGTAATTGTCTTTACAAGGTATAATGTTTTTTTTTTTGGAAAGCGCCCTTCTCATTTTCTTTATTAGTAAATTTTGAATTTAATTGAAAGCCGGGGTGGGTCGCTTCTTCAAAATTGGCAAATATTAAACTACACATGTTAATACAGACATACAGGAACTGCAGTGGCCAATCTGGAAATCTCTTACCCGTTTACGGGCCCAGGTTGGCCGCTGTAGAAATAATCTGGTCAAATTGGGTATCATCGACCCGTTCCAAATACAATGTCAGTGTGGAGCCCACTGCAGGATATGCCCCACCGTCTTTCTTGGCCATCCTGCACAGCGACCTGCACCTTCCAAGATTTAAACGAAGCCAACGACAATATGAAGGTGGCAATATACCTACTGGTCGGGTATTATTTGAGTCTATCGACACGCAAGGAACATGAATACAGATATAATTCTATGTCTATAAGGATGCCTATAAAGCTACATAAAACCTTTGTGTACTACTTCTTAATATAAAACCCCAGTAATACTCCAAGTCTAACATGCCTACATTACATCGGTAGATTCTAGACCGTGCCACAGGTCCAATAACCCAATTCTGTCTTAAGTTTCTTATAAATTGCAGTAGATGACAAGTTGCCAGGATTAATCGAGGGAACTGGCATACATGACACATTGCCACGCTGCTGCCAGTAGAATCAAACGCGAGTTATGTGGCAAATTGACTTAAATTATTACTTAAGTAGGTTTTGTTAGGTAGAAAATTGTAAAATGTTATCTAGTGTTTAAGTCATAGAAGGCATGTTATTTGTTTTTGTGTCACGATGTTTTTTATAACTATCCACTTTAAAACTTTTATGAATAAAATGTAATTTTTCGTTGTTCTTTTACTGTCAAGCTACTTCTACCTCTGAGAAATATAGGTTAAAGGTTAAGCAAGATTTTTATATTATTTACTCTTGATAAATCATCGAGACTTATTGAGACTTAGTCATAAAACTTTCCCAAAATTTTTTTTCTAAAAAATAGTCCTACGAAATCTGCAACATAACCAGTTGCGTAGGTTTTTCTTGAAAATCAAAGCGGTCACACTGACAATGTCTTTAATTTATTTATAACCGTAGTGTTCCTTAAGTAAATATAAATAAATACATTCTTTATTTTACCAAAAGCTATCACATTAGAATATCCAAAGACTAAGAGCACGGAAGGTGTATAACTATAGTTGCTAACAATTATAATCGCAATAGCGGTCATTGCCTACCATTTCTTCATGAAAACCAAAACAAATGAACCTTGTATCGTTTTTCATTAGAAAAAATATTGAAGGTCACGATAGATGACAATTCAAGACATGAACAGGCTTATTTAATTTTTTGGATTTTAAAGTTAAGAATTTTATGTAGGTGGGTCAATGACCGCCATTGCGATCTTAACTGACAGCAAATATTGGTCACAATAATTTTAATACTCTGACTCTTGAACTAGTTGTAGCCTGTGTCATGAAATCTACCTACCCATGTCTCATGTTATTACGAGTCTTGAAACGTCAACACAAATCTAACAAAACTTCACGCCTGTAATCCCCTAAGGGTTAGGCAGAGGTGTTTTATTATACTGTGTGCGTGTGAGTACGACTCGCACTTGGCCGGTTATTATCCTATTTACCAAAATTAAGTAAGTATTTTTTTTATAAACAACAATGTATTTTCTTAGAATTAGCTTTCACCTGGAGGGCTTCAGTTCCCAGAAAAGATAATTAGCTTCACCTTGAGAAAACTAAGTCTGTATTTCGTTTAGACAATACATATTGTTTTTTTAGCTTACTTTTATGACTTGACTGACCGTGGATGGAACATTAGGTATTTGAATCAGACCGAATCTGTTATAGGCTATCACGAAAGAGAGAGAGTGGAGTTGAGAGTAGCGGTGGCCCAGTGGAAACAACCATGACTTAAGAGTTCCTAGGTTCGAATCTAGACAGGCACTTTACATACGTATCATTCGTACATAAACTCACGTCTTTTTACGATGGGATATTTTACCATACTCCTTTTGCCTCGTCCACGTTCATATATCTGGTCATACACGCTCGCCGATTGCGAGTACTACGCACCTGACCTTTCAGAAGAACCTCACCAATGAGGTCATTGTATGTCCTTCTAGGGCCTCCCTTCCTGGCGTTGCCACACATCTGCCTTGTAAATACCTTTGACAGTTGCTTTATTTTCAGCAAATTATTTCATCACCACTGATATCAAAACGGTGTGGGAAAACATCAAGAAGTTTCTGTGCCAGAATCATCATGATATTTTCCCTGGAACAAAAGTTAGAAAACTGATTATATTGATTGCCTGCAGATTCAGGCGTGCCTCTAAGGAGGTCAAGCGCACTATATTTAGTGCGTACTGCACTTCTTTTTACACCTGTAGTCTGTGGGCTCATTATACTCAAAAATCATACGGCGCTCTTCACGTCCAGTATAATAACGCATTCAGGGTGCTGATGGGGTTGCCCCGGTAGTGCAGCGCATCGGGGATGTTTGCTGAAGCCCACGTGGACTGTTTTTACACAGTGATAAACGGTACGAGCGAGAAACGGTGCGCATCCTTGGTCCGTAGAGTGCGCGGCAGCGCCAACAGCATCCTGACTATGATAGCAAGCAGGCTTGATTGTGCTTTTGTGAACCACTGCTGCAAGGTTTCGGCTGGATCTGTCACCTTGCTGCGATGATGTTACAATGTGTTTCTGTTTTTGTCTTTGTAAGTGTATTACTAACATAGTTTGAAAGTAACTTGTTACCTACTAACACTATGAGTCTTGTTGCTCGAATTAAATGTTTAAATATAAATATATTATGGATCACGAAAGGAATACCTAATGATCGTCCATTTTTTTCTCATATCCCCTTTTAACGTAGAACACACACGTACATACCCTTACACGTACATAGGTACCCTTTTCGAATAGAAAGTAAAACAGCCAATAAAACAAAACACAGTTATAGTAGAATAATATCATCCATTCGTTCTTACATTTCTTAGTAAATATTATTACATCTTTAAGAAAACATTACATGATATCTATCCAATGTTATTTTGGGTTCGAACCCGTTCTGAAAACATATTACGACTATATGATATTATTTCTCTATTATGTACATATTTCTATACATTATACATTTATTTCGTCTGAACAGGTGGGATCGTTTGTTTTGATATTTCATCTGTCTTTACAATTGTTTGCTTTGTGCAAAATGTATATCTAAGCTGCTGAAAAATTCAGCTACAAATGATACAGTATAGCTACATTAATGAAACAAAAACGAGGTTGTATTGATTTACCTTTTTTTACGGGCCCGTACCTCAATCAAAACAGTCCGTCCGTCTGTCACAACCAATTTACTTCGGAACTACTGGACCGTTTGAGTTGAAATTTAGTACACTTATGTAATTCGGCCCTAATACGGACGTGTAACGTAAATTAATGAAATTTTAAACATGGGGGCGGGCCATTTTTGGGGTCTAAATAGAGAATGATTGAAAAATAAAGTTTTGCAAACTATATCGTGCTACATATCAAATGAAAGGGCTTATTGTGAGAATTTCATTTTTTTTTAATAATTTATATAATTTATATTAAATAAATGTTTTTGAAGTTATTTAAGAAAATAGGCAAAAATGGACCACGTACGTACGTAACGTATGGAACCATCTCCACGGGAGTCGAACTCGCACTTGTCCGTTTTTTTTACTTAGCCTTAGGTTATCGCTCTTCTCTCCACGCAGTTTTCTCCGGCCAATCTCTTACAAACTCCTTTAGGTCGTCACGCTAACATTTTCTAGGCCTCAAAATCCGTAATTTATATTAATAGACCAACACGGACTTAGACAGTCATACAACTTTAATGTTTAATATGAGTGTATATGTATGCTTAGACTTATGTCTTAGCTTTTACCTTTAATAGTAGTTAAGTGTGTTTCACCGTAAATCAAATAAATAGTTAAATAATAAAATAAAGTGAATGTAAATAAAGATAAGCAGTCGCTTCATGTAAAATACTGGTATTCAGCTGCATCCGGTTAGACAGGAAGCCGACCCCAACTTAGTTGGGAAAACGCTATGAGATGATAATGATGAATAAAATAAAGTGAATAAGAAAATAAATAGTTAATAGTTAAATAGTAGTAATTGATAGATTTTCAAGAAAATTTTGCAAATGGCACGAGATATTTGAAATTAAGAGAAATAGGCAGTCATGGCGTCAAAACAAACCTTTTTATTTTCTTCTTATTAACAATTCTTAGAAAACTAAAGGTTGAGAGAGGCGATAAACGTGTTTTGTGACCTTTTGTTAAGTTAAAAAATAAAATCTTGTTCGCCCTTTTCAAACTTAATACGAATCTATGCCTGAAAACTTAGCACGTTCTTAGGCTAAGGTCTTTTCCTTACACTGTCGCATAGGAGATAAAGACGGGTAGGTACATGTTGTAGTCAAAGTACGTGCTTATGAACGTTTGTAGATCTAGGCCTAAGTCTTGATTAGCTCGCCGTCCGTCTTATGACGACAGGCCGTGTCGACGGCGCGTTCGTGTTCCACGCGCGCCTCAAAGAGATGTCAGCAAACAGGAGGGGCCCGCAAGGGCCGATGCCTGCCAGGGCTGCGGGACTGTTCGAAAGAGATACCGCGGCCCTGGAACATAAAGGGCAAAAGCAGGAACATGGATGGTTTTTAGTCAGTAAAAGTCTGACACTCCCTTCCGCTCCGCTCAGAGCGGGAGGAGTCATTTGATGATTTCCCATACGAAAAAAAAAGGCCTAAGTCTTGATTCTTTGGGCTGTACAATGATCATTCTGAAAGTCAGCAACGTCGCTTAGTTCGCAAACACTTCGCTGTTTTGATAATCCCCGAAGAGTTAGGCAAAGGTAACCCACATTTTGGGAGTGAGCCTATTGCCATCACCCGGGCACAAATCCAGACTCCGTGGCTGCCACTGAGAAATTCTTGATGGAAAAATCCCATAAAAATTTGCCCGACCCGGGAATAGAACCCAGGCCCTCAAGCTCAGCAGTCGCGCTTGCGACCACTAGACCAAAGAGGCAGTTTTGATGAATTCTTCGTTGATAAATCAGAAATATTTGACAGCTAATGCGATATCGGGAGCTCAAAATTATGAACAATCAAGGAAGTTAGCCCGTAAGTGACAGTACAAGTTGCGTTTTGCCAATTTCCAGAATTCATAGCTATAAGAATCGTCAATCTAAGGCAGCACAAAACCTAAGCTACGAGTACACTATCCCCAGCAGCTTCAATTAAAGATCAATCTATTGAAATACAGTCGACTTTGTTCCAGTGTCGACGGTGGAAGTCGAAGCCGTCGTGGGACGGACGGCTTCCTTGCCTTGCGACATCGAACCTGACTCCAATGAGGACCGCGTGTATATGGTGCTGTGGTTCCGGCATGCTGGGGGGAAGCCGCTTTACAGGTTAGTGGACTTAATTTGTTATTAAAGTATGAGATTGAAAAACATTTTAAAAATTGCTGGAGTTACTTATACCAATAGGTGGGCTTCCATTACTTATGGTGCTGAACTAACATTAAATGGATCCATCTGTAAACAGACGCCAGAGGAATTACTAGACTACAAGATTCTTTCATAAACCACTTAAACAATGTTTTAAAAAGGGTGAAATAGAAATCGACGTACAAACTGTTACTATGTTTTCAGCATATTATTCTAAGGTAGTAATTTGTCATCGGTAATTTTCAAAAACTGTTTCATACAAAATTGCAATTTTTTATACTTGTATACCTACAGAGTGGAAGGGATACCGACGCGAAAACGGTTACCACGTATTCAGTACATGATTTTGAGCCTGCACATAGAAATTTTTCATCGGTTATTAAAAAAAAAATCAGCTGTTCCATACATTTTGACCGTGTACCTACACGGTCAAATTGCACTTTTGTAGGAAACAGCAGATTTTTTTCTTTATTAACAGTTTAAAAAGTCTATGTATATCTTCTATATGAATAAGATCTGTTCCGCATTTTCTGGGAAAGTGCTTTAAACATATAGGTGCGATGTACAATAAAAAGTGCATCGTGTAGGATTCGAAGTCACACGCCCTCTCGCCAACACCTTTTACGCTAAGTTACTCGTGCAACCATCGGCATCGTTGCCTCTTTTTAATCGTGCTCTGTTTTATCTCGTTCGAGTAAAGTCCCAGGTGGCTAGTTCACGATACAAGGACAGTGACCCACTTCTTGGTTCACTCATGCAGCCAATGACGTTGAGTACACAGATAATGTTTGCTGTGTTCTTTCTATTTCTGATATTACTATTGATTTCGGATGCTAGAAGTCACTGTTTAGTTCGTATTTGTTACAAATAAATGAAATTGAAGTGTCTGTTTGTAATTTCAAAATAACAACTTTTTACTGAATGCATATGAAAGTCTAAACGATACTTGTAACAAGAAAACTTAATTTTTTGTTTTTGACTCTGTTTTTGTCTGTCTGTCTGTTTGTTCTGGCTAATCTCCGAAACGGCTGGATCGATTTTGACAGGACTTTCACTGACAGATAGCTGGTATTATAACTATAAGGAGTAACATGGGCTTTACAGATGAGATGAGATACTATATACTCTTGAGGGCTGAGAAAAGGGTTTTGCTGTGGAAAGTGCATTTCCAATCTGAGTTACGCCGACGACACCGTTCTCCTTGGTATGACGACATTTAGCGACTTCTATTTTAGAATAAGAATTAGGGTTGTGTGCAAAAAAATAAAACCCTTGAAATTGTTAACAAAATCGAAGTAATGTTTTTATAATAATTTCACGAGAACGAAAGTCGTGGGGCACAACTAGTTAACAATAATCTTTGCTGGGTTTAGAGATCGTGGTCGATGGACAAACCTCTCATTACCAATTTTTATGATATTGCACTGAAACGAGAACCCCTTGCATGTATAATAATAATATTAAGTGTGTTAATTGCCAAGAGCCTCGATTAATACCTGAGGAGGCTCTCGTTAGGCAGCTGGATCAAGGGCTTGATTCAGAAAGCGGTACTTCTGGACACAGGGCGTATTGTAATGAGGTTCCTATCTGTGGAGCCCTGACCGCCGGTAGCTTGGACCCTGTTCCTGATACCGTTGGGCTAAATTTTATTTTTATTTTTAAAGTTTTTTTTTAATATTTAAAAATGTAATTGACTTGTAAAAAGATGATTAAAGGAAATATTAAGTGTTAAGTGACAATATTTCTCCGCCTGTCACATAAAAAAAATGATAAACATAATTATGTTATCATTTTTTTTATACTCTTCAAATAATACAGAATAATATAAGTATTTCTCACTTCATAATCAAGATTCAGTCATAAATTCGTCTGTATCCAAAAACCTACATTGTCCAGATTGGCCAAAGTTGCAAGATTTGTAATTACTCAAATTACTAAAAATTTTGGCAAGCGCCATATAATTATTTTTGACAAATTGATTCTGATGAAATTAAATGCGGACGATCTTCTAAATACTACAATTTATTGCTCGTATGTGATTTAAAACAAGATATAAATTCTTAAGTCAGTTAGAAAACAATAAACCCCACTGTCACATATTTCCAATAACGTTGCTTGCGGTCGCTATAACTGAAGTTACAATACCTGCAAGCTCTCATCGATCGCCCCAGGCAGCGAATTTTATTTATATCAAGTTTATAGACTGGTAGTAAACGACATTTTAAATTTAACGCAATTTTGTTTATGCGACCATTCATTAATTGTGATAAAATCAACTTTATGGAGCACCGTTGCGCTTCAGTGGCTGGGGAGATTCTTGGTTTCAATTTAGGAGGGAATATTGTCGGGTTTGTTTGGTCGTAGCATTTTTTTTCCTGGATTTAGCTTTAGTCAGCCTTGAAATCGATGTAGAGCTTAATATTTCCAAAACAAAACAAGTATTTATAACAAAATAAATTAATGCTTGTGACCTCGTAAGTAAGTCTAAAATCTATCAGGGTACGGTTTCCAATTCGGGAATTTGCTATTGCTTTTTCCATTTAATTTCTCATTATCAACGATTAATCGCTCAAAAATTCAGAGCAAGAGTGCGATAAGGCAGAGGTAATAAGTTCGCTTCCTACTAATATAACTTGTACATAACTGACGAAATGTGAATTTGCTATACGTACACAAGACGACACATCAAGCTATAAATTTTCAGTATAACATGGAGGCTTCGTATAGATTTCCCGTACAATGAGAGATCCGCTAAAACTGGTTTTGTATAGCTTGATTGGTCGCAGTGTGTTCACCTCTGTGTAATCCAAAAAACAGGCGTGATATTGTGTTATTTCCAAAAATAATGCGAAATTTATACAGTTTACATTATATACAGTCGGGCAAAGCGTTATTGGGTTTTTCTATCAGGAATTTCTCAGTAGCAGCCACGGAGTCTGGATTTCTGCCCAGTTGATGATAATAGGCTCGCCCCCAAATATATGGGACCTAAACATAACTGGCGAAATGTAGGTGTACTAGGTACACCTCTGCCTAACCCGTTATTTTACTTAACTATGCGCATTTATGGTATTTTAAGTAAATACACAGCTTATCACAATTATCAAATAATACGAAGCACAAAATTTTACGAAACTTGCTTTCCTGTGAGTTAAAGAAGCAACAGTTGCTAAAGACAGTCAAAACAATTAAAACAATACACGCCAAATGACCTAATTCTGTTACTTCATTCTGAGATTATGAACGCCGAATGGACTTACGGTTCATTATCCCGTAATAACATAATATGAAAGAGAATAATGTCCTGTGTTTTTGTTGACACCATAAAGATGACAATACCAGAAGGTTCGAATGAAAGAAAAAAAAGAAAGAAAGAAAAAAGATTTATTTGTCTCGCACAAGACAAAACAAAATGATTAAAATCAATACATATTATAAAACAAAGTCGCTTTCTCTGTCCCTATATCCCTATGTATGCTTAAATCTTTAAAACTACGCAACGGATTTTGATGCGGTTTTTTAATAGATAGAGTGATTCAAGAGGAAGGTTTTTAAGTATAATACATGCACCCGTGCGAAACCGGGGCGGGTCGCTAGTTAACAATAAAACAAAAAATATAAATAAACACAAGAACAAAATTAAAAATAAGACATACGTAAATTAAAATTGATGCTGTACGACGCAACGCCAAAAAGGTCCCTATCTAGAGTCCCTAGCTGAAAGTACACCAACCGAGTTAGTACCAATAGTCGTCAATTACATTCCAGTGGTAAGGGTGTGTTTACCCGCGATCATGGCGCTTGCAACAGTGCCGAAATATCGAGAAATCATTACAAATATTCAACATCATCTGCCTAGCATTTTGCCAACTACGTTGGGGTCGGCTTCCAGTCTAACCGGATGCAGCTGAACACCCGTATTTTACATGGAGCGACTGCCTATCTGACCTCAACAACCCAGTTAGTACTGGGTAATACGATACCCCTTGGTAAGACTAGTTGTCAGAATTTCGAGTCACTAACTACTTGTAACGAATCAAAGATGTACAAATGACAGCCAGGACCAACGGCTTAATTTGCCTTCCGAGGTACGGAGGAAACTCGGTATCTAATGGGTAGTCATCTATCCACGGACGTATCTAAGCAAGCGCGCCTTCTTTTTGGAGGGTGGGAAATCATCAAATGACTCCTCCCGCTCTGGGCAGAGCGGAAGGGAGTGTCAGACTCTTACTGACTAAAATCCACCCATGTTCCTTCTTTCGCCCTTTATGTTCCAGGGCCGCGGTATCTCTTTCGAACAGTCCCGCAGCCCTGGCAGGCATCGGCCTTTGCGAGCCCCTCCCGTTTGCTGACATCTCTTTGAGGCGCGCGTGGAACACGAACGCGCCGTCGACACGGCCTTTCGTCATACGGCGAGCTAGCCCATTACTCACCGTCCACAGGCTCGAAGCGCGCCTTAACCTGAAGATCGAGCCGATCGGCTGTTATTATGAACTAAAAAAAAATGTGAACATGGGAACTATCCCGTTTTAAGTGTTAATGATAGTATATGGGTGTAGTTAAAGTCGACTTAAAAACACAGAGACGACCAATAAAGAAGTACGTACGGAAGAAGAAGACCAGCCGACGCCAAATAAAAGGACGGGAGAGTGATGATGAGTGGAATCAACTATGAAATTATTCTAAGAAAATCGAAGGTGAAGCGAGAAACTAAGGAGTATGCAAGATATCCGATCGGCTTATGTGGTCACTTGACCGAGGTTCGAAATATACACTTTACTAAGAATGGCAAAACAGGACGCTCCTAGGCTAAAACGAATTGCTGAATGTTTTATATTAAAGCATGCCACTTTTAGAATTTAAATTAATATTATTAATTATGATGTATGTAATGTTAAGTATGTTAAGTAATGTATCAAACACAATATAAATGGTTCACTATAAATAAATAAAATAAACTATTGAACTTTAAAACAGTAAAGATGCAATTTTTCCACAGTCGAATAAGTTTATTTTATGACCTGATTATGCCCGCTTTATGTGTGTGATACTCGTATAATGCTTTATGGCGCTTTGCAAAGAGTTATTCTTCTAACTTTTCTGTTTAACGGTTTTTGTTTATATGGCACTTGCAGGAGTGGTAATGGAGTATTTTGTCAGATTTAAGGGCCATTGTGTAAATGCGTGGCTTAGAATGGACCATGATGGTTGCGATTAGCTGATACAGAATTAGATTCCCTGGAACATTTGTTTTTTTTTACGTACCTACCTAGTTAACCAAGTGGTTACGAGTGTTCAGTGATTCGAAAGTCTAAGAACCAATCTTACCAAGAATTATCGTATTACCCAGTATTAACTGAGTTGTGGAATCAGATAGGCATTCTGCATCCGGTTAGATGGAAATCCGACCCCAACACAGTTGGTTTAGCAGATGATGTTTTTAACCGACTTCCAAAAGGAAGAGGTTACAAATTCCTCTGTTTTTTTTTGTATTTTCTGCGATATCTTCTTCAATTATGAACAGATTCTGATGAATTTATTGTTGGTTGGAAGAATATTATTCCGTGGTAGTTCTGTTTAAATTTGGTGAAGATCTGATGCTGATCTTCGGAGATATACAATGGGACTCTTCAATAATAGACATAAAATCTGTCGTGATTGCTGCAATCGCTTGGATGTTTATTGTTTACACATCATCACGTTCCATTCTATTGGAGATAAGCTTATTACCATGAAACGTATAGTTACTCGTACATTTAAGAATATAACATAAATGCACAACAAATTTTTGTATATAGGATCAATTAAAAATGAAAAAATAAAAAAAAATCGTTTTGCAAAAAAAAAAAAACCGAAGTCGGTTATATTATTTGTAAAAAAAAATTTTTTTTGGTTTAATGGTTGCTAGTGATACCCCATTTGTTTGCGTCAGATCCTGGGTTTACTTTTAAGGTTTGACAGTGTGGTTTATTTAATTCATAGTTAGAATATGGATGCCCGATACTCAGACGTCCTAAATGTTACGTTCTCAAAATCCAGCTTTCCATTTTATAACGTCCAGTAACAATTTTGTAATGTCAGGATATTCTCAGTATCAAGCAAGCACTTAAAATTTAATAGCTTCGAAGTAAAACATATAACATGTCATATTCATTTAAATTGCATGACTGAAATAAGTAATGTTTTAAAGTATTAACATAACACAACCTCACGCATAGTACTCTCAGAAGGGTTAGGCAGAGTTGTTTTAAAGTGCACCCATATTTCGTCAGTTCTAAACAGAACTTAAACAAGTCTCAGTTTTACCATCAACCGGGCTCAGAGATTGAGAAATTCCTTGCCACTTGGCCCGACCTGGTAATCGAACCCAGGATAACAAACATACATGTAAAGAAGCGTTTTACCTGAATAGACCATTTCTAAAGTGTTTCTGATCAAAAAACCTTGTAATTTAAACTAAAGAGGGTTTAAGTCACAAGGTTAGGCACACAATCAAACAGCAACAATTCTGAGCTGATTTACGATGTGTCAATCATATAGCAAGCTCTTGGCTAGTCCAGCTAGTCAAATGTGACAGATGATGTCTCAAGCCGGATGTAAACGATGTAGTTTCCGAGCGAGTAAGTTATGAGCGATCGACTCGCCTTGCTTTACGAATATAGCTTAATCGAAACCAAACTATTATAAAAAGGCCTGTTCCCAAAGTAGCAGTAGTTGTTTTACGAGGAAATAGCCATTGATTTTTGTATAAAAGTTGCTCGTGATTGTACTTGTAATTGTTGTCAAATAAATGGAATGGCTCTCTTCTCGTTTTCAAACTTTGACCACCCAATGCTGAGCGTAGCATAATCAGCCTATAATGTTCCCACTGCTGGGACACACGGCCTCCTCTCTAGAGAGGGGATGGGCTATAATCCACCACGCGGGCCCAGTGCGGGTTGGTAGATGTCACATGTCTTCGATTTTTTTGTTCTAGGACATGCCGGTTTCCTCGCGATGTTTTCCTTCACCGTTTTTGAGAGCAGTGGTGATGAAATAAATTACACAAAGTAATGCGCCTGCCTGGGTTCGAACCCACGACTTACTATTCGTAAGCCGGGGCCGCCACCACTGGGCCACCGCTGCTCTGAGCGTGGGTCACTTCCAAATCTTTCCACTTTTGGCGGTTTTGTGTCATGGCTATCCAGTTTCTTCCTGCCACTTTGATGTCTGTCTGTCTGTCCATCTAGTCGGTTGTCGTCCGACATTCCTCCGTCCCGTCCATGATCTCCATTCCAGCACTTTCTTCCCTTATCTTACTTCCAGGCTACGGCATATAAGGCCCACCCACTTCCACTTTCTTTTTGTTATTAAATGGAATGTGTTTCCTTAAAAATATAGTCACGTATCTGATCTAGATGTAACTGGTAAATTACGGAAAATAACAAACAATAATCATTTCCTATAATTAAAATTCGCTACCAGGATTTGATTTGATCTTTATCGACATTAATATTGCGTGTAGCAATGACAAAATGGTGTTTCAAAGCGAAATCGTTTTATATTAACTGGCGAAATATGGGTGCACTAAACGCTAGACATTAGACAGAGGTGTACCTAATACACCTCTGTCTAAGGTTTAAGACAAACAGGTATGACGTTTTGTTTATGCAGCTTGTGTTCGATTTGTCATAACATCATTTTCGAAAAAAAAAATGGATCCAATTCTCTGATCATTTCAAAAAGCTTATTCTGTATTAGGTATCAGCATTACGGAGGGTTCGCGGCTAAATAATAACAGCCACTCGGGTCGATCTTCAGGTTAAGCCGCGCTTGCCTGGGTTGGTCCGGGGATGGGTGACCACCCATAACATCCGCAGTTTCTTCCGTGCCTCGCATAGCACGTTAAGTCTTTGGTCATGACCAAAGACTGCTGTCAATAGTAGATCTTTGACAGTCGTCACAGGCAGTCAGTGGCCCGAAAGTCTGACAACCAGTCTTACCAAAGGGGGTATTACCCAGTACTATAAACTGGATTGTGGAGGTCAGATAGGCAGTCGCTCTATGCAAAATACTGGTATTCAGCTGCCTCCGGTTAGACTGGAAGCCGATCCTAAGATAGTTGGGAAAAGGCAGGCAGATGATGAGGTATCAGCATTACGAGTTACCCGAAAACCCACTTGAAACAATGTTCTATTTCATTGTCATTCAAATTCAAACAGAATTTCAACATTAAATTCACAACCAAACTACTAAACTACTCTGAAAATCAGCAAATAACTACGAAATTCAAACCATAAAGGTAGATGAGTTGAATTTACCTATCACGCAAGCGAAAGCTTTAATGTACGAGTAAGCCCGGAACGATTGTCAATCGATTGTCGCTCCGATATGGCGGGATATCGATAATCCGTTTTGCGGAGCGCGCCCTCGTTAGGGTGCATCACTAACGAGAATGGGTGCCGCCCTAGCTGTTCTAATTTTGAAATATTCACAAATATTTTGTTGACATGTGACGTGAAGGTTAGTTTTGGAATAGTTTTTTTTTATGTTTGAAAATGGAACAAATGGGTTGGTTAACTGAAGAAAGTGTAGTAACGAGTGGTTTAGTGACAACTTTGGTACCTTATTGAGATCACAGATTCGATTACCGTCCAGAATAATTTTTAGAACAACCTTACGCTCTAGAAGGACATGCACTGACTTTACTGGTAATCTTCGCCTTTATCGTGTGGTTAGTGCCTAACTTGGTGTCAGAGTTTTTATGCCGCCCATGGATCTGACTTGGGTTTACATGCCGTCGAGAAATATCTCTCAGGCATGCTGGTTTCCTCATGATGTTTTCCTTCACTGAAGCAAGTGATATTATACAATACGTACACAAATCCAGGTTCCGGGAATCTTGGGTTCGAATTCGAAACCTATGATTTGGCAGCCCGACGTGACGGTCACACCACTAGACTATCACTACTATATTATAGCTTATCGGTGAAGTTCTTCAGAAAGTTCAGGTGCGTAGCACTCGCCACCTGCGTGCATGCATGACCAGATATATGAGAAAGTAAAAGGAGAGTCTCCGTTGGGAAAAAACCGGCTAAGTGCGAGTTGGACTCGTGCACGAAGGTTTCCGTAACATTATTTATAAAAACGACAAAAAAATCATATCTGTTGTATGGACGACTTAAATATTTTTTATTTTATTTTTTAATATTTGTTGTTACAGCAACATAAATACATCATCTGTGAAAATTTGAACAGTCTAACTATCACGGTTCATGAGATACAGCCTGGTGACAGACGGACATACACACAGACAGCGGAGTCTTAGTAATAGGGTCCCGTTTTTACCCTTTGTGTACGAAACCCTAAAAAATAATGAGTTTATATTTTGGTTGTATCTCCAGGATTAGGTTGGTAAATACTGGTATATTACAGTAGAAGTTACTATAAAATTCTTACAGATACATCTCTCGTTAGCCCCGACATATTCCTTAACAAGAAAAACTCATAATAATAATTTCTCAAAGCGAACATAAAATGGAGTCACTAGTTACTCTATTTACAAACAAAAGAAAACTATCCAAGCGGAAAATGAAAGCCGACTTATACCTAGTTTACCATTTGACATATTTGTTTTATCTATTCTAACAAAATGAAAAAATGAGATTGAAACAGACGCAGACAAGACAAAGAGGTAGTTTATTTATAACCCGCGCGACTCGTAAACATTTACTGTACTGAGAATTGGGACAGCTACCCTGAAAACTATTTTGTTTTATACTTGTTATACATATAACCTGGCTTCGCTCGGGGTGAAATTCAATAAGAAACTATAGGTATCGATATCTATAAAATAGGCTTTGAGGATTGATTGATCTGTGAGGTTAAGCTGCAAATTCTGCGGTCAGTATTTGGATGGGTGACCTTTTTTGGGGCATATAACCTGGCTTAGATAAAAAAATATAAAATGAGGTATTACATTTGGTTGGCCTGTTAAGGTTAAGCTGCTTTACCTAAGGACAGTTTATGGATGAGTGAATAGTTTTAGAGGACTTCTTAGACAAGGTAGAAATAGCTTGAAAGTGTTTCGTATTTCAACTACGACTTTCTACAGGAAGCAAGATAGGGATTTTCGGTAACTAATATCGGTCCGACCAGGCCTGCCTCGTTGATCTAGTGGTCGCAAGCGCGACTGCTGAGCATGAGGTTCTCAGTTCGATTCCCAGGTCGGGCAAAGTATTATTAGATTTTCCCATCAAGAATTTCTCAGTAGCAGCCACGGAGGCTGGATTTGTGCCCGGTTGATGGCAATACTTACTTACATAGGACTCAAACATAACAGGCGAAATGTGGGAGTACTAATGGGTACACCTCTGCCTAACCCATCGGAGATTACAGGCGTGAAGATGTTATGTTATATAATCAGTCCTGCACAGGTACATTTGGACTTTCCCATCATCGTTATTGATGATAGATTGCACTTTGTCTAGACTCTCTGGTGTTGTCATAAATGCGTTGACATCAAAATATAATGCCCAAGTTACATGGTTCAACCAAATTGATTCACTTTGAATTTAAAGGTGCTAAAATGTAAAGTATAGATATAGCAGTCATTGAATGCAAAGCTTCACTTTTGTGATCATTACCCAATTTGGTTATTTCATTCAAATTGGAAGACATAAGTTTAGTGAAATCTGTGGTTCGAATCAGTTGGTCCCGACTTTCATTTGTGAATCATTGACGGTTAGGAGTATTATTTTTGTGACAACCCACCACACTATTCCCAAACCACTGTAACTTCAAAAGCCAGAAGCAACAGTGGCGACCATCAGAAAAGCGCCGAGATAATGAAGCTCGACGAAGTCCCAGAGAAACAATTTAACTGTCTTGGATCCCGCAACGAAATTAATCAGAAAAGAATAGCGGAGGAGTAGGAAAAACATGTTTCCACTTACCTCCATATCAACTGGAGACAGAACGAAACTAGGCCAATAGGCCAATATGACTAGTCACAAGCCTAAAAATCTGACAACTAGTCTTACCTATGGGATGGGTATCGTATTACTATTACCTTTTTGTTTTGGGATGGGAAATCATCAAATGACTCCTCCCGCTCTGGGCGGAGCGAAAGGGAGTGTCAGACTTTTACTGACTAAAACCCATCCATGTTCCTTTTATTGCCCTTTGTGTTCCAGGGTCGCGGTATCTCTTTCGAACAGTCCCGCAGCCCTGGCAGGCATCGGCCCTTGCGGGCCCTTCCTGTTTGCTGACATCTCTTTGAGGCGCGCGTGGAACACGAGCGCATCGTCGACATGGCCTGTCATAAGACGGACGGACGGCGAGCTAGCCCATTACTCACCTTCCACAGGCCAGCGATATTACTATTACCTGGGGTGTGAAAGTCAGATAGCCAGTCGCTCCATTCAAAATACCTACTGGTATTCAGCTTAACCCGTTCTCAATTTCTGTAACACGCCTACCCCGGAGTTTAAAGACATAACTGTCAAAATGAGGTTGTACTACCGGAGACACATCTGCCTAACTCTTCAGAGATTACAATGGGTGTTAAAGTACCCTTAACGAAGCTGAAAGGCATTTGTTCTCCCCGTCATTGCGATATTTTTTTTTGTTCTAGACCATTTCTGGGAACCTTCTAGTTACGGAGATGTTGTGGGTCAAAAACTTTTACACAGGTTTTTCTTTTTAAATACAAGTTTTTAATGTTATAACTTTACTTTAAATACCTCCACGATCCAATGCCTCCATCAGCACAATGTTTTGATTGCGTAACATTGAGTCCTACCGTAAAACTTGAAAAAAATCTTCACCTCAAAAAAAAAGTCGTTTCCCAGCAATAATTTTTGGGTTGAGTTACTTAATTCGATATACTCGTACATAATGCCTGGTTCACCGCTTCATGAAGGGTCCGTTTACACCTAGTATTAGTTACTGAAAAACTAAACACAAAAAAATCACAATCTCCAGCACTTTCAGCAAAAACAGGTGTGAAACCTCCAAAAATCTTTTATCACGGCAAAGTGAAAAAAAAGATAGCAAAGTGAAAAAAAAGATAAAGAAAAAAAGAAAACAACCACAATCTAAAAGTATTCTCTCACCATTTAATAACTCCTCGCTATCCGAAGCCTATCTTGAAAACGGCAGTTGTTTTAACATTTTAACTTCGCAACAGTCCCCGGGACGTAGAAACTTGGGCCCGTTCGAAACAGTTTATCGGTGGGATTCGGCTTTTATTTATTGCCCGGTTTATTTAAAATGTGAAAAAAGATACGTTGTAGTTCGAATAATATATCGATCAGGGGATATCTTGACTTTTGATTTATTTACTGGCTTTTGCTGGACATCAATTTATTTATCACTAGCTATCGCCTACGAACTTAGTCCATGTGAAATTATTGGCAAAATATTACTTTCCAATCATCATCAGCCTAGCCTTTTCCCTACTATGCAGCTGAATACCAGTATGACCTCCACAACCCAGTTAACACTGGGTAGTACGATTCCCCTTGGTAAGAATGGTTGTCAGACTTTTGTGCCACTGACTACCTGTAACGACTGTCAAAGATCTACAAATGACTGCCGGTACCAACGGCTTAACGTGCTTTCCGAGGCACGGACGTAACTCGGTATGTAATGGGTCACCCATCCACGGACCAACCTGGGAAAGCACGGCTTGACATAAAGATCGACCCCAGCGGCAGTTATTTAGCACGAGGTCCTCAAAATATTACTTCCCAATTTGAGTTGAATTTTGTTAACAAATCATTATTTTTTGCACGGGACCTTAATACTTTAACTAAAATAAAAGTAACCTAACATCTATCTGCCAGTAAAAGTCCCATCAAAATTTGGTAAAACCGTTTCCGAGATATTGATGGATATCTGGACTTCAGATTAATGTACTGTGGCTTTTCGGGACTTAATTTATTTATGGTTCATTCTAGCTGTTTGTCTATTGTCTAATATTTGACAAAATTTCAAGATTTCTGTGCTATATCAGAGTTAAATGTTATGTATCATTGTATCCTTAAGGGGCAACAAAATCATGTCTGTTGTATGGGAGCCCCATTTAAATTTTTTTTTTCTGTTTTTTAGTATTTTTTGTTATAGCAGCCACAGAAATACATCATTTGTGAAAATTTCAACTATCACGGTTCATGAGATACAGCCTGGTGACAGACGGACGGACAGACAGACAGACAACGGAGTCTTAGTAATAGGGTCCTGTTTTACCCTTTGGGTACGGAACGATAAAATTTACTTTGTTTAATGTCAAGAGTTCTCGAGCTTAATCGCCAAAGCGAGCTAGTGTGTGTCTCATTCCTTTTTTCTTTAAGACTTTGTCCAGCATCGGTTCAATTATCTACAGGCTGATTTTAATTTTATTAAGTTATGGGATCAGTCTTTACTTTGCAGGCGTAATAAAAACTACATCATCAAATGTTATGCCAAATATTTAGCTTTAATTCAGCGAAACAGATCCCGGCCTGGATGCAAGATGCAGCACTATTGGTTATTTTCAAATTAGGTTTTTCATATAATACATTACTGGACTAATAAATACTAAACCAAATCAATTGTGAAAAAGGCAGGAGAATGGATGATGACATTAGTAAACTATTCAAGTAAAACTAAATACCGATAAAATTCTGGCGAAGTTAAGATATTACTGACAATTATTTAAACCTACACCTAATTTCTTTGAAGAAAACCGATACTCATACCCCAAAGTCGCAAACTACTTACGCAAAAGTTCCGGTAAATACCAATAAGTTAGGAAGACATGTGATAAATTGAATGTACTGAAGTATGTTCAAATTACGTGCATAAGTTCAGGCATGCAGTTACGGAGTCTTGCGAAGTATTTCGGCATTGTGTTCGCTCGCTCTGCCGATCGACTGAACTGTCTTGTTAGCGTGATGGTTGACAGGACAATGACAGGTTTTGGCTTGTTATAGGATGTTTGGTTGGATTTTTAGTGAAAGTTTGGTTTTTTGAACGATGTATTTGATCTACCTAGTAGTCCTAGGAAACAATTCTTTGGGCATGCTGTCACCATTAAAATCAGTTATTGGATGGTATACGTTATTGTAAACATATTTTAATACTAGTTTTCCGCCCGCGGCTTCGCCCGCGTTGGGTTCGGTTATATCGCGTTTCCAAGAGACCTCTTCAAAAGTCCGCGATAAAAACTATTCTATGTTCTTTCTCAAGGTCAACTCTATCTCTGTACCAAATTTCATTAAAATCAGTTCAGTGGTTTAAAGCGTAACAGACAGACAGAGTTACTTTCGCATTTATAATATTAGTAGGGATTACGCCTTTATATACTCATACTGTAGTGTAGTTAATTATGGTTTTCAAAGAAATATGTGTTGCCTTTTTCAATTTGTTGTATTATGAATCTCAAACTTAAAGAATTTATTTCAATTATATCATTGAATGTCAGAAAAACAAAGAAAGCGAAGCTACAATCCCAGTCACAAGGCATAATTACTTGTGAAAGTACAGAAGTTGCCCAAAGCGTAGATCTCTATGGAAAAGAATGGGCAAGAAACTTTATGGACTTGGACACTCTTTTCAATTAAATTATTGTTAAAAAATCTTGGTTACATATTTGTCATCATTCATATTGTGATTACACATTATATTTGAGAACGAGATATCGAGTGATGAGTCATTTTGTAACAAATTGTAGAATCTATAAATCTGTTATTACAACAATCAAATAGGCGACTATTGACAACGTTTTCTCAAAGTAATACAACTGCAGACAAAACTGTTTCACATCAATCGTTATTATTTTTATTTATATTTCCTCCCAATATTTTCTGAACACAAAATTATTCTATAACACTCCGCAAAAACAAAATAAAGTTATTCCTAGCAGCGAGTTCACTCAAGTGAAAAGCAAAAACACATTATTATTGACAGAAATCACGTTTTTAGTAAAACGGAACGTTTTTCCGAATAGTTGACGGAGCAACATCCTGTATTGAAACATCACAGCTTCCAATCAAATTTCAACTTTATTTCTTCGAAGCTAGAGTGTATTTTTGTGTGTGGGGTGGAGATAGGGTGTGTATATTGAAATTTCATCGAAGGAAGGTTTGGTAGACAAGTGACGCGGTACCCTCACGGCTCGTTACCTACCGATCGGTATGTGTGGTGCAAGTTATAGCGTGCATTGGTGTTTACTTTGCTTTGACTTCCAAAGATACGAAAATGTACTGAATTTATTTACGCTTGATATTTTTCTTGGTTTTCGTGAATACAGGCAAGTTTTATATTGATATATAAAACTATATACGACTGCCTGTTGGTAAAGTGGTCACAAGCGAGACTGCTGAGCATGACGTCGATTCCCGGGTCGGGCAACGTGTTCTTAGTAACAGCCATGGAGTCTGAATTCGTGCCCGATTGATGGCAATAGGCTCGCCACCTGGGATTTAACAAACATAACTGGCGAAATGTGGGTGTATTATGAAGTATACCTCTGCCTAACCCTTCGGGGATTATATGCGTGATGTTATGTTATGTAAAACTACGAGTATAGATATCATTTGGCAACGCCAACAAAATATTTATAATACAAGATGTCTATTCTTTTTAGGATTCTTATAATGTCCGGGTAGCAAGTGATATTTATACCGTAGTTGACACCCCCTTTGTAGTAGTTTATACCCCTTGGTAAGACTGATTGTCAGACGTCAGACGTCAGATTGCCAAACCTACAAATGACAGCGGGACCTGCTTAATGCGTAAACTCGGTATTTAAAAGATGGTCACGGACTGAGCATGCCAAACGCTGCTCAATCTTTAAGATCGACATATTATTTAGCCCCAAAATCAGTTATATTACTGTGTTTAAGGTTCAAATTCCATATTGGACCAAAGTAGGTAAATGTAAGGTGTTTCACAAAAAAAAACTAGTAGTTGCCCGGAGACTGGATTTGCAACGGGTCAGTAGCAATTAACCTGCCCGGGGTTTCAACACATCTGGTGCAGTTGTTTTTTACACCTATGCTGAAACCTTCGGGGGAAAATAGCGTGATTTTATAATGTTATTTTTAGAATTTCTCGGGTGTTAAAATAGGATCCAATAAAGAATTATTATGTTGAAAGTCTGTCTGACTGACAATACCCTTTTTCCTGTCAAGGTTCTCCAAGTCTTATTACTTTCAAATGAACAAAAATACTCACTGCCTCGTTGATCTAATGGTCGCGCCCGGTTAATGGCAATAAGGTCGCCCCCTATTATTATGGACTTAAACATAACTGTCGAAATGTGGGTGTACTATTAGGTTACACCTCTGCCTAACTACTAGCTTTTGCCCACGGCTACGCTCGCCTTGTGGTCGTAAATCCCACGGAAAAGTTTTAAATAATATAGCTAATGCCATTCGAAATAATTTAGTATCCCATTGATAAAAGAATTTTCAGAATCGGTTCAGTAGTTCCGAAGATTACCCTTACATAAAAACTTCCGAACTCAGGTGTCATTCACTTCGAATGACCTGTTTCAATTCTGTTTGAGGCGAGGACGTCTTTTCCGAATGTCCTTTTACCTCTTTATACTATTAAAGTTGCTGCCAGTTAAGATTGCAATGGCGGTCATTGACCCACCTATATTTATTAAAGTTCTTAACTTTGAAATCCAAAAATAAGCCTGTTCATGTCTTGAATCGTCATCTATCGTGATCTTCGACATTTTTTGACGTGACAACGTCTAATAAATCGATGAACGCCGGCTGCATGCACGAAAAAGGATGACTCATTGTCCCGTTACGCTCATTGTACGCTTGCGCTGCATGCAAGTATTCAATAATTTCATCAATGTTTTGTTATGACGTTGGCACGTTAAATTATCGTCCGTAAACCAACTTTACAGACAACCAATTTTCTAATGAAAAATGTTACATGGTTCATTTGTTTTGGTTCGTACGAAGAGATAGAGAAAGGGCAATGACCGCTATTGCGATCTTAATTGGCAGCAACTATAGTATAGATTAGATAGTAAAGATAATTTAACATTTTAATCACGATTTTGCATTTAACGAAATTTACAGTTGTAAGTAAACTCACAACATTCTACAATTATTTCCCAACTTGAAAGAGACATTTACAAAATCGAACTGAATCATAGCAAACCATTTGGCATTTCCAACCAAATGTAAGTGGAATACATCTCGTTTGTTCTCTAAGGCGAGTCTGACTGCGTCTGCGAGTACGTAGGTACTGCTGCTTTGACGTTGCACGACTGTACTTTCTGAATGTGTCAGTGCTTCTTAAGGGGTTGAAATTAGCGAAATATTTAAATCTATACAATTAATTAAATTGAAGTGTCTGTTTATTTCAAAATAACGGTTTTGTACTGAATGCTTAAGAAAGCATAACTATACGGTACTTGTACCAAAAAAAACCTGTTGTTCCGGCTAATCTCCGAAACGGTTGGACCATTTATGGGACTTTTACTGGTCCCATAAAAATCGGTCCAGCCGTTTCAGAGACTAGCCGGAACAACTGGCAGATAGCTGTCCTAAAGAGTAACTTAGGCACTACTTTTATTTTCTAGAAAAAGGGTTAGGGTTACAACTTTAATACATAATAACAAAAACAACAAAAAATGGGAAAATAAAAAAAAACTGTCATGGCCACTAACATTATAATTAACACTAGAAACGGGATATTTACCATGTACACTGTTTGTTTTGAGTTCCTGATATTTCGGCGCTGTTGCAAGCACCATGATCACGGATAAACTGAAGTTATTGCGGGTGGGTGTAAATATCGGGAACTCAAAACAAACAGTGGACATGGTAAATATCTCGTTTCTAGTGTTAATTATAAATAAAAAAAGCGCATACAACCGACATCCAAAAAGTTTAATCGCAAACAAGTTTTTCTATAATCCATCGAGAACTTTATACAAACATTTTAAACAGAAAAAATATCGCTTCTTTAAAGTTTAGGAAAGTGTTTTATAGTACAGCATGAGTACAGCAGTATTTTTCCTCGTAAATATTTTCCTATCTGGAGTTAACTGTCGAACGAGCAAACTATTGAATCTGCAGTTTTCGAGATCGTTCGCTCTTTTAACATTAATTTCCATGCCGATGGACAGTGAGCAAAAAAGAATACTATGAAAATGGACTGAAAAATATGATAAATATTTTTTTTCGGGAGTGTATGCAAGGTTTGGTCGAGTACTTTTTGCGCAGTGGTGTTTGAATGACAGTTTTTTGGTTTTGATTAGTTCGGGTTCAATCTCGGAGATTAATTTACATAACATCACACCGGTAAACCCCGAAGGGTTAGGCAGAGGTGTACACGATTAAAGTACACCCACGTTTCGCCAGTTATGTTTAAGTCGCATGTAACAGGGGGCGAGCCTCTTGCCATCCACCGGGCACAAATCCAGGCTCAGTGGCTGCTATTGAGACAATTCCTCATGAAAAAACCCAATAACACTTTGCCCGGCCCGGGAATCGAATCCAGGACCTCATGCTCAGCAGTCGCGCTTACGACCACTCGAACAATGAGGCATCCAATTTAATGTCTGCCAAAGGCAACCTTACATTTTGCGGACAAATAATTGTAGCTGGATTCGGTCACTTGGCAAAATTAGAATCATTCAAAATATATAGAACGTTTTGCTTGTTTAATGCAATTGGTTTTGGTTGGGTGGAAGCGAAAACGTCTTCGTGATAAAAAAATTGCGGTGCCTTTATATTGGCAGCTGCTCCCATCTGTCCTGAAACTGTTTATTTGTCAATTAATGATAACTTGTTTTGTTATCCAAAATCATCATCCAAAGTCCGACTGCATCCACTGTTTTATAGGCCTCTCTTTGATTGTGCCAAGCTTCACGTTCTTGTGTCAGCCTCGTCCAGGATATTCCCGCGATGGCAGCAATGCCGTCTGCCCATCTCGCGGACAACCACCACTTCTATTTCCAGTCCTTGGACGCCACTCGGTTACAGTTTTACTCCACCTGCCATCACCGCGCCTTGTTAAGGGTCCTGCCCAACTCCATTTGAGTTCCATAACTGGATTTCCAATATGGAAAACCTTCGCAAGTCTTCGAATTTCGACGTTTGGAACTTGGTCTAGTAGTTTTATGTATCTCTGAGTCTGTACACAGCCTCCTGTTTGAGCGTTGTTTATCCGACTTCAAATAAATAGTTCTATTTCACATCTGATATTGGCAAAATTGTCGACATCAGAATTACCTTTCACTACTAATTTTCATGACTAAATTTAAAATCTGTCGTCTTTGTCAATCTGTATTACATAATAATTATGAACCAAAAAATCCTTCTCCAAATAAGCTCCTACAGTATCCAGAGACTACCTGGGGCCTTTTCCAGGTCATCTGTACACCTAGTCCTATAAAATATCAAGCACATAAAATTATTCTTCGTAGACACCCCAGAGCCACGAGGTAGCCTCGTTTCGGTTTCCCCACATTATGAATAAAAAATATCACAGCTTATTTTCATAAAGGAAGAGTGACTGACAAGACCGTATCTTGTCAGCGTCAGGCTATGTTTATTATTAAAAATATTTAATAAAGTTCCCTGCGAGCACTTTTTACATACATACTTATATAAACTCTCGTATTTTTCCTATTTATTAATTCATTTAATTACAATGGTTGTGTTTACAACCAATTACAGTAACATAAATTAAGAAAATAAAAAAGGCAATTATAAAACATGTTAAAATATACAAAATAACAAAGTAAAGCAAAATTTGCAGTGAAAACATAACTAAAAGGAGGTTAACAGCACTTTCATAAATTCCTCTCACAGTACTTCTGACATAGCAATAAAATCTTCGTCCATCTATCAACAAACAGATCGTCTGTTGGATTAGAATCCAAGAGATCATTAAACGCAGCCACAGTGCGAGGAATTGGCGACATGGAGGCACGGCAAACAGCCTGTGCTTTCTGCCCCGGCAGTAATTGTCTGGGACAAAGAAGCGCGCCTATGGGGTTAGGCTGAAACCACAGAACGCTACCTGCTCCGATCCTTACCTACTTTCGCCTCGTCCATGTACATCTGGTCATACACGCTTTCTGAACAACCTCACCAAAAGATCAGTGTATGTCCTTCTAGAGCGTACCAACTCACATCTGCATAGTAAATACTTTTTGTTAGTAGCCTTTCACTCATCCTTTCAACATGAACAAACCATCTAAGCATAACATCACGCCTGAAATCCCCGAAAGGGTAGACAGAAGTGTACCCATCAGTGTACCCACATTTCGCCAGTTATGTTTAAGTCCCATGTAACAGGGGGCGAGCCTATTGCCAACAACCGGGCACAAATCTAACTTTAGAGTAATTCCTGGTAGAAAAACCCTTCAACACTGGGTCCGGGCCCACTCGACCCGCTTAGACTCGACCCGAAGAATAATACCAGATATTTAACTACCAATTCAGTGCCATTTGTACAGTTAGGCAAAGTGATATTTTAATTCTAAATAACTTATTATGCATAGAATATTCATCCTGGTAGTCAGTAATTTCGTTTTAAAAATGTAGCTTTTACAATATAGCCTCTACCTCGCTTAAGCCGGTTTTTCTGAAAACAGTAGACAAAGCGGCTCGTATCTAGTGCTCGGACTGGTTCTATCTCTTTCTAGCGAGGCAAAAATGCAAGTATGTAGGGTGCCGATATGATAAGAAAGTAAAGTAAGTATGATTAGTTTGTCATTTACTGTCAAGTGAAGGGCCTTCTCAGGGCAGTGCGTAAAAACTACAAACTAATTTCAAATCACCATTTTTTAATATAGTATAATATTAAAAACGATTAGTACTTACTTGTTTAATTATAATATTGAGTTATTTATCCAAACATTATTTAAATTTTACACTCTCTGTGGTGGAAACCTTAAATCGTCACACTTTTTGTCTGACTATACATCGACGTTTTTACGCTTATCAAAACAGAAATATCCAGGTATTATTCTTCGGGTCGAGTCTAAGCGGGTCTAGTGAGCACGGACCCATAACACTTTGTCCGACCTGGGAATTGAACCCATAACCTCATACTCGGCAGTCGCGCTTGCGACCACTAGACCAACGAGGCAGTCAACTGAGCATACTCTTTGCATTTATTTTTTTTCTTTTAAACCATGTACTTTGTATATCTGATTAAAATCGTAGGTTTGTCCTAAATTCTCACATCAAAGCGGATCCCTACAGAATCCATAAAAGATAATTGCTCAAACTTTATTCAAATCTCCAGAAATCATAATGACATTTTCGTAATCATTTTCGGTCCCACAAATTAATTTCTATCGAAATAATCTATTTATTCCCAAATGAGGGCCGTAAATAACAATATGTGCCGCATATCGTATCACACCGTAGCGTAACAAATTTCGCGTGTATCGATATAAATTTTCAATTACTAGACGTGTGTCAGAGCGGGACGCGTCGCGCCGTCACGCCTCGTTACCCGCGCTACAACCATGTTTGGTGTAAGTGTAGGACTGCGGGCGATGTTACGTTCGAAATTTTAATATGTTTTACTTATAATTTGTTTGCAAGATGTCGTATTAGTTATATTTTCGGTTTCTGTTTATTAAATTATTGTAGGAGACTATTCTTGTGACTTTGGTTTTATGCGATAGGTCGAATGCCTTATATGTCGGGAGGCAATGGTATAAGAGAACTTCAGTCTCCACTCCTCGGATCCGGCTCGAAGGACCAGTGCACTGTGGGACCCATCACACAAATTGTGTGATGGGTCGCACAGTACACTAGATTGAAGGTTGAAACGGTTGATGGGTGCGACTTGAAACCTACTATGACTAGTTAACCACAGCACTAATTAGTTTTATATCAAGCAAAAAATACGAAAACCCTATACAAGAGATTAGATGGAATAGCATAATATAGCGTGATGGGTCGTTCATAAGTCTTATGAGAGAAGAATTACGACAAGAGTAGAAACAGTAACATTCATAAGGTTCATACAATGATGGTGACACATGCTATAGGTAAGGTGGTGGTCTCCAGTAGATTGATCTTATTGGCCGCTGTGGCCAAACTTGGCAAGCTAAGTGACCATATTACCTCCATCATTGTTAATGTACGGGTAGATTGGGACACCCTCATGGACATTATCCAACAATTATTAATGCTGAGATAGGAACATGTGACGGACATTTTAGGCTTGTAACTAACTTGACATAGAAAAGGAAATAGTGTTTTGTGTTTAAGTGAATTTCTTGCTCGATTCGCGTTCAAAATCGCTTTAAATAATTTATTTATTTTTTAGGGAAACTTACAGCTAAACAGACAGTGAGTAGTCGTTTACACAAAATATGGCCAATTACAAGTTTCCACATTTACTATAATATAATACATAACATCACGCCTGTAATCCCCGAAATGTAAGGCAGAGGTGTACCCATTAGTACACCCACATTTCACCAGTTATGTTTAAGTCTCATGTAATAGGGAGCGAGGCTATTGCCATCTACCGGCCACAAATCTAGACTCCGTGGCTACTGAGAAATTCCTGATGAAAAAAACCAAATAACACTTAGCCCGACCTGGAAATCGAACCCAAGACCTCATGCTCTGCAGTCGAGACCAACGAAGTAGATTAGGTAATAATGAAGAAATGAATACTTTCTTGATATCCAAAGAAACTTGGGAACTGTTTTAGTTTTATTATTTTACACTGCTGCTTTGACACTTTAGAACGTATTGGGTCCAAAACCCTTAGCATTAAGATTTTAATACATTCTGTGTTATCTGCATAACTTAATATACTAAAATAAATTGGGAACTAATATTCTGAACTGTTGTATAAACATTCGAGAGGTTATTAAGATCAGTTGAAAAAAATAACGGGCAGTTATTTTTTTATCGGCGGTTGGTAAAGTGCGACAGTAAAACATAGACAATAATAAAAAAAAACAATTCGCAGGTTATTTATTTATTTATTAAAACTTTATGCACATAATGTTCAAAGGCGGACTATCTCTTGGGCATTTTCTACCAGTCGCCTTACAATGTCAGTAGGTACTAAAAATACGTAAGCAGATTAATAAATAAATGATGCCAGTAAAAATGATGGAATGGGCAGTTAGATAAATAGTTCGGCAGTTCATAGGGAGCGGAGACACCCGGACTTGGGGCACCCCGACTCGGACAGGTTAGGTGCGAAGGGAATGGCGGGCGATCGGAGCGAGCGAACTAAGACCCCGACATCCCCTTCGTGTTAGGTTACTGTTAACTCTGCAGACAGAAAGATCTACGCTGACTACGCTTTTTAGGCGAATAACTGCCCACTCGTAACTGCCCATTTAGTTATTTTACTGCTTAGTATAATTTATTAAATGATCCATTTTATTATTTTTACGACTCATTTTTGTTTACTTTACTTCTAAGTCTTATCTGCCGAACTTGTTAATAAATATGCCTTTTGTAATTTTTAACTTACCAAAACTACTATTTACAACTGTCGCTTTAAATCAGTGCCAAATAAATTGATATTACTCAGTAATTGGGTGTCGCTACCTGCAAAACTCTGACATTTAACCGCACCTAGTTAAACTGGAAATCGACCTCAACCTAGTTTGGATAGGGCTAGACGGATGGACGGGCGTCTTTTAGCAAAACATCACGGTTGGCGGAGATGTAATTTTAGTGAGCCCCTATCTAGGTATCATCTTTTAGTTATAATACGGCGTATATTTGAATAGGGCAGAGGAGCTCGTGCCTAAATAATAACAGCCACTCCTGTCGATCTTCAGGTTAAGTCACGCTTGCCTAGGTTGGTCCGTGGATGGGTGACCAGCCTTCACATACCGAGCCTACACATTGCCTCCGTGCCTTGGAAAGCACGTTAAGCCGTTCGTTCCGGCTGTAATTTGTAGATCTTGACAGTCGTTACAGGTCAGTCAGTGACCCGAAAATGTGACAACCAGTCTTACCAAGGAGTATGGTATTGGTATGGTATTAAACAGTACTAACTGGGTTGTGGAGGTCAGATAGATGATCGCTTCATGTAAAATACTGGTATTCAGCTACATCCGGTAAGACTGCAAGCCGACCCCAATATGGTTGGGAAAAGGTTAGGCAGATGATGATATTAGGATTGGTCATGCCCTATTATAAATAATAACTACGCTGCAGGATGGTTACTGGGCAGATTATCCACCACCGAAATGGTGAAGCACTTTCTATCACATTCAGAAACGTTTTGAAGAAAATTAGTAATTCATTGCTCCATTTATGATTGGAAAAATATTGTCGGATTGGCAAATTAATATTATTTGATCGAACAGGAGTGTGAGTGTGCTGAGGAATCCTGGCAGGCTGCAAGGTATCCTAATCGTTAGTTCAGTTAATGTTTAAAAATTGCGAAATTATAAATATGAGATTTTATTGTTTCGATTAAGTAAAGCCTATTTTATTTTGAATGAAAATTACAGCTAGAAAAGCTCACATGCACCTGCTATGTGGTTTGAAAACTATTCAACATTTCCGATCAATTTAAGTATACTTATATATACTCCACGAGTATACTTGTCGTATGTCATTATTTCTCAGATTTTGATCCTTATTAGCGTGACTATCGAGTGGTGTAATAATACAGCGTGTGTTTTTTTTCCCCGAAATCAATGGGTTCAATTCCTGCCTAGGAATATTGATTTTTCAAAAATCTAATAAAGCAGTTTTAGTTTTCATCAAAATCGGTCTCGAGACTTAATTTGAGTATTCTTTCGCTATTCCTCATAGTTTCAGATTGGCCATCCACCCTGTGTACTTTCATATAATTTTAGTAAAAAGCTGTTATTTTGCCATTACAAACAGACACTTCAATTTTATTTATTTTTATGATTGTATAAATTAAATTCTAGAAAAAAAGGTCGTTTAGAACACCGTCTTTGTCCTTCATATCCAGACATTCTCTTACCAAACCTCGATATTTCCTGGGCACCATACAATTCATAAATTAATTTCCATTCACTCATGGTATAACCATCAAATAAAAGCGATCACATCGACATCACGTTCACTGTAATTAGCTAGGCAGAAATAGCGAATGAATAGGGTAGCGTCAATAGCACGAATATTCGACCGTCACGTATTATGTGTGAAAATCGTATTGTTTGATTTATGTCCGGATTTACTGCCGTTTAGCAGTTTTGCTTTGTTGTGGAACTAAAAGGTTTGGCAGCGGAAAATGCAGGTCCTGTTAAACTCGTGCCACTTCGTGCCACTGCTGAGTATGAGGTCCCAGGTTCGATTCCCAGGGCTGCGGGACTGTTCGAAAGAGATACCGCGGCCCTGAAACACAAAAGGCAAAAGAAGGAACATGGATGGGTTTTAGTCAGTAAAAGTTCTGACACTCCCTTCCGCTCCGCCCAGAGCGGGAGGAGTTGATGATTTCCCATCCCAAAAAAAAAAGGTTCGATTCCCAGATTGGGGAGTGTTATTGGGTTTTTCCAGCTGGAATTTATCATGATTTCCAGCAGTGATGGTCATAGGCTCGCCCCCTTTTACATGGGACTTAAATATAACTGGCGAAATGTGGGTGTACTATTAGGTACACCACTGCCTTACCCTTCGAGGATTACAGGCGTGATGATATGGTCATATGTTATATGTACTGATATCCTGATCCTGTTATCCTGTCATCCCACTGCTGGACAAAGGCCTCTCCCCGTGACTTTAAGTTCTTTCTATCCAGGGCTAATGTGGACCACTGGTAGTTGGTTTTGTCCAACTCGTCCCGCCATCTTCAACGAGGTCTGCCGCGACGCCTTCTGGCTGTGTCAGGGCTCCAGAAAATGGCTATTTAGGTCCACAGCTCATTGGGCTGCGGCATGTAACATGTAAGTCTATGAAAACGTTTCCGTATACAGTGACATGGGCGCCTGGTCCCATTTTCATAGTTACAGAGAAACCAGTCGCGTTCCTGAGGTCTGTCCTTGTGAATGGCGGCTCTGTTTGTAGTTGCGGGGTAGCCTTCAGAATTGTACCTTCAGGTTTTCGTTATATCGGTTGTATTGCGAATGAACCTTTAATTACCTGAAGGTCTTACTAGAGGTCCTTTACTACTGCTTAAGTGTTATCAACATACCCATTATGCAACAAGTGTTTTCCTGTTGCGTATGGCTATATTCTGTAATTTACTTTTCATCAGGTGCTCTCGAATTTCTACGATCTCCCGCTGTTTGCTAATACCTGGCCATCCACGACACGATCGTCTATGACGCTACTCAAAAGAACTGAGACAGAAACCATATTTTTCTTGATTTAATGCGATTTTTATTATAAATTAATTTATATCTAAAAGTATCACGCTGTGTAACTTTTAGTATACATACAGGGTGCGTCAATAGTTGTTATTCTGTTCGTGTTCGGACGTTGTCTGTTGTTTTGTTAGGCCAGCGACAGCGAATTACTGTAGTAGTGTGACCCGCATTGTAGCTGATACATTGATAATATTTCATATTGTACACATATGAATAACTGAAACGTCTATTCCAGGGGTTCCCAAACTTATTTTGTCTACTGCCCACTTTGAGAATAAATTATTTTTTAGCGCCCCCATTTTTTCCTACTTATAAATCACTATAACTTCTAATTAAATTAATTATTATGAGCTCTATATTAGCGGAGATTAAACATTAAGTGTGGGCGATAACGCCCCCTTTAGGCCTGCAGCGCCCACAAGGGCGCGTTATCGCCCACTTTGGGAATGGCTGGTCTATTGGATACCTTACATCAGCATAATCATCAATCTGACTTCACCCACTGCTGCGTATGGGCCTCTCTTTGATTGCGACAATCTCCAAGCTCCTTGACCAGCCTTATCCTGGTTTTTCTCCCAGTGGCAACAATATTGTCTGCCCATCCCGTCGCTGGACGACCTACTATTACCTACCCATACCTTTGACACAAGTTGGCACACCTTTAAGTAAAAAGATGAAAAACAATTTATGAAGTACAATAAACTTTTGAGCTACTGACCCTCCGTAACGATAGGTCTACGAATGACAGTTGTGGCGAACGGCTTAACGTGTTTTCCCAGATAAGGAGCAGTCTCGTTATTTAATAGGTGGTCACCCATCCACGGACCGACCTCAGTAAGAGTTGCTTCACCTTGATGATCGATCCGTGTGGCTGTTATAACTTAGCCACGATATTACAATTAAAGCCATTAGATCAAATAGATTAAAAAGTACAGCCAATTAATTAAAAAGACCAAAGAAAAAAGGATTCTCCGAAAATACTCTGCTTCAGTGGACCTTCAATATAATCTAAAAACTTTTCGATGGAGACGTCAATTCCCAAACTTTTTGAACATTTTCTATTACTCTATTACACCTAAAAATAGAAGAACCTAGCTTTGTAGATCCAGGTCGAACTGTCCCACCTTGGACAGAGCAATAAATCTACGACAACTTTTTTCTAGAATATTGCACTCGTAATACGAAAAAAGCCGCCAAGTGCGTGCTGAACATCACACAGTGCAGGGTTCCGTAGTAGGGATGAATGTTTAAGCAAGTGCAGTATTTAATTCATAAACCTCAAAAACATTGAGACCAATTGATAACCTTTTTTTGCGGAAGTCGTTTAAAATAAGTTTGTATTTCTCGAAAAACTGCGAAATGTTGTTGCTGTGGTTATTTTTAACTGAAATTAAAAAAAAATGTGACTTTTTTTTTTCTACACTGTTTTTTAATTTTTGAATATGATCTGCTTTGTCCTTCTGCAGGGCGACGGCATGCCTACCGTTTTTCGACTCTTCTCTCTCTGCAACTATTTGAGCCTAATCGTTTAAGTACAAGTCAAGCTCACGCCATCTGGTTTTAAAACTCAAGACTTAAAAAAAGGACAGATTAAGGACATAACGAAATTTTAAGGTTTTCATTTTTGCCATTTGGCTACGGAACCCTAAAAACAGACATGTTTTGTATTAGAGATGGGACAATGTACTTTATTGTTAAAAGCAATTTCTTACAGCCTTTGTATGGGTGAGGATAAATTGAATGAACACGAATCTAGTCTTATTATATTATTTGTTAGTTTGAGTTGCACTTTGAGATCTGTCTCAGGTTTTCTTAGAATTACGTCTGGTTTAAGGGATCATTCTTTTATCTGATATTTTTTGATACACATTTATAATGTCTACATAACAGCACATTATATACCAAACTTAATAGAGCCTCGGGTCATCATATGCCTTTTAGCCTTTCCCCAACTAAGTTGAGGTCGGCTTCCAGTCTAACCGGATGTAGCTGAACACCAGTATTTTACATGAAGCGACTGCCTATCTGACCTCCACAACCCAGTTAGTACTGGATAATACGATACTCCTTATTGAAACTGGTTGTCAGAATTTCGGGCACTGACTAGCTGTGACGACTGTCAAGTCAAATACCTACAAATGACAGCCGGGACAACTTAACGTGCCTTCCGAGGCACGGAGGAAATTTGGTATGTAATGGGTGGTCACTCATCTCCGGACCAACCTAGGCAAGCGTGGCTTAATCTGAAAATTGACCCGAGCAGCTGTTATTATTTAGCCACGAGCTCCAAGAGCAAATCAGGTATTAACTTGATAAAACCACAATCATCCTAAAGATTCTCTTGTCTCATATATTATGCCACCCACAGCATGTGAGTGCACAGTCAACAGTATGTGAGTCTATATACAGTACATATATTACGTTTAGTTAATCCAACAATCACAAAAAGCTTAGGTACTGTCGCGTGAGTGTCAGGCTTGGTTTAGTCGGCGCGGCGGAACAGTTTAATTCAATTCACAGAACGTCGAGCAGTGAAACTACTTATAACTACGAGTAGCTTGTTTACTTCGTTTCTAGATTATTTTAGAACATTCAAGCATAAGTAAGTAGACTAAAGTGCTTTTTTTGTACGCCTTTTTTTTTTTTTTTTTTGTACGCCTCACGCCACGATCGGGAAAGGAAAAAGATACTAATATAAATGTACTATAATATAATTTTTACTATCTTTGCCAACGAGCTGGAGTGCAGCATACTGAATGTTTGAAATTTTAATTTGAAATTTCTTAAAATAACTGACTCGAAAAGAAACACCACACTGCGCTCTAGAACGCAAATTGCTGGCGTAGCTTATAAAACAGCGATACTGCAATAAGCAGGCCATGTCTGACAAATGCTGTGGGCTCGAATATCGCAAGACTGAAGCCCTGAGAGGACGAGAGGAGTGGAAGGCATGGGCGTGGCTGATGCCCGGAAGTGAGACAAAATAAAAATGTACAAAAAGGGAGTAGACAGGTCTTATTGCAGTTAGAAATGTCTGCTGGTTCAGTTTAGGATGTGCAGACAAATCGTGGTGGACAGACTGATGACATCACATCTATATTAGCCGAAGGGGTATGCAGACGCGTTCAGTTTCTTTTTTAAGTCGCATTCGATGGAAAATAAGCCTATAGCAGGAACCGGGCACAAAATCAAGATTCTGGCTCAACTGATACATAAAAAGAAAGCATAATGGGGATAACAATTGACCCGGCCTGTGAATTTGAACCCAGGGTGGTCGCTATTGTGACCTCGAGACCTAACAGGCAGTCATCCTGGGATAATGAAAACAGGAGAGGCGCTTTAATGATCTGTATTATAATAATTATGAAATATATTCGATATTCAACCAACCAAAATTTACTAATTGGGGTCTTGAATTCGAACAGAATTGTTAATATAAGCGCGTTTTACCGGTCGTAACCCACTATAAATGAAGCCAAAACTCTGTTTAAATTCAAGGCCCAGTTGTGTATTATTTATATAATATTATTATGGATTATTGAACATAAATATATCTAATATAATTATATATATTATCAGTGAAAACTTTTAATTGGACTTCATTTTTTCGGCGTGCGTGTATGAACGTGGACGAGGCAAAAGGAGTATGTAAGGATCGCAGCAGGTGGCGTTCTGTGGTTTCTGCCTACCCCCGTGGGAAAAAGACGTGAGTTTATGTATGTATAATCTATGATGAGAATCAAGGTATGAGAATAATAGTAACTCGTCCTGCTTTCCTCGGGAATAAACCACAACTATTGCGTCGATTTAAGAAAATAATTCAAAACAATTAATTCATATACTATATCTACGTACTCCCTGTGTATTTTTTTGAATCATGTTGAAAACAGCATCAAACTTCACTATGTATTTTAGTGTATTACCGTTCGTCAAATCGTTGAGCTCCTTGATCTGAGTTGAGCTATACTATTATTGACCCATACGTGAACTGACTGCATAGGTCTACTCAAATTTGTGTGGCGGCATAACATAAGGCTAACAGTATCTCTAAGACAATGAAATTACAGAAATAAATATCACTTAATATGAACTAAGCGCACACACAAACAGACTCTAGAAGCGACAATGTTTTATACACTTTATCATATTTAATATTATAAATAGATATAACAGAGTATGAGCTGCCTATATATTCCACTCCGTACTACTGAATGTGGTTGTGGAATTTCTGCAGGAACTGCTGTAAGTGTCGCCGTTGGTTTAAGCGACGTCTAATTCAATTCGTAGTCGCGAGGAGTGAAACAACTTGCAAGTAGCTTGCTTAGGTTCACCGTGTTTTGGGGACTGAAATAAGAGATATTTATACTTTTATTTAAAACTACGTACAACACTTTAACAGCTATAATGTCAATGCGATGTTACTACCACCAAAATAAAGATACCTCTAACTTACTTACAAAAATACAATTAAAAACACAATTTAAATACATTTAAAAATAATACCTACAATTACAAATCACCTCTAAACATTTTTTTTATTTGACAAATAAATAACAAGTAGTCATTTAAAAAAAGTGACACTATCTCCGCATCAAAATATTTCGCCATGGTCTGATCAAGCTCTTTTCGAAACAGCCCGTCCAAGGACTTCATGATTTTTGTTAAACCACATTGGGGTCGGCTTCCAGTCTAAGCGGATGCAGCTGACTACCAATAGTCTACATGGAGCAACTGCCTATCTGACCTCTACAACCGAACGGGTTTACAGGCTTTCCTTGGTCAGGCTTATTGTCAGACTTCCGGGTTGCTAACTAGCTGTAACTATTGTCAAAGAATTTTTAACATAATAACAATATTGTTAGCTGCCAATGAGCGTTGGTGAATTCTATTGTCGGAGTAATTACAGGCACAGGAGACATTTCAACTTCGTCTCTACATGGCAATGTGTCTGCGATGTCAGATGTGGTAGATCTTTACGGGCTGCGGTGGCCACTTACGGTCAGGTGGCCCGTCGGTATACCAACCATCATCATTTTCCAAGCCTTTTCCCAACTATGTTGGCGTCGGCTTCCAGTCTAACTTACAAATATTTGTTTCTCTTTTTTGTGTGTGAATTTCTGTCGGTACACGCATTCACAATACAAATTGTACCAATTCGTCTTTTTCTGAAAACTCAACGTGGTATGCTAGTTTTGTTTCCTAGAAAACGGTACGATTTATTGCAGTTATTGTTTCACAAAACTGCATAGAGATGGATTGACATTCTTTATTGGACACTGATAGAAAACAAATAAGGACACATACGGTATTAATGGTGGTCTTATTGCTAAAAGTGGGGACATCAAAAATGTTTTTATTTTGTGTTAATCTTAAAATAACATCTACGCCTATTTTTAGGCAAAGGTACACACACCACCACATCTCGCCAGGTATGTTTAAGTCCCCAGACACCGTATTGCAACTGAGAACACCCTCATGAATAATCTAATAACACTGCCCGACCTGGAAATAGATCCGAGGACCACATGCTGAGGTCAGTGTTCGCGACTACTAGACCAAATACGCCAGACATCAAAGCCACAAAGAATAGTCCCTCTAACTCCCCAAATAATGGCAACCCCAACACAGAATTGGAGCCGCAGCATGCATAATGCTGGCAACACTTTAGCTAGCAACGCTTACTAATTATGTTTTTAATACTGTGACGTGCATGTTAACTTGTAACGTGAGTATTAGTTGTTCGCGAGTAATTTAATGTACTTGTTGGTTAAGTGGGGTGGTATAAGTGCTTTATGATTAAAAACAATGAGAAAATTAGAAAAAAAAACCTTTTATGTGATCGTTTAACGATATTACAAAACAGCTTTGACGTTTTTAGAGTTCCGTACCTCAAAAGGTAAAAACGGAACCCTTATAGGATTACTCGATTTAGTTGAAATTTAGTACACATATGTAAGTCGGTGACCCAAAGACGGAAGGTGTAACGTAAATTAATGAATTTTAAACATGGGAGCCACTTTTAGGTGGCTAGAAAAAAAAATATCGTGTTCCATGTCAATGAAAGGGCTCATTGTGAGCAATTCAATTTTTTTTTTTTTTATAATTTTAAGATAAATAGTTTTGAAGTTATTTAAGAAAATAGGCAAAAATTTACCATTCTTCCCCCTTTAACTCCAAAACTACATATAACTGCCGCATATTATAAAAAAAGTACAAAAAATAGTTCTCTGCCTAGGTAGCTTTCATAGGTTTCTTTCCTGAAAAATAAATTAAAAATTAAAGGGGGCTCGCCTACTATGATGGTACGGAACCCTTCATGCGCGAATCCGCACTTGGCCGGTTTTTTTAGTAGCAGTGAATTAAAAACAGCTGAACAGAGAATGAAAATTGGCACACAAATAGTTTATAACCTGGATAGCACCTAAACTACGTTCCCATGGGATGATCTTCGACGTAAACGGGGGAGAAGTCTAAGCTTTCAAGGTTTAAAACTAAACTAAAATCCCGTAAGTGACAGTATACTGTCACTTACGGGATTTATCGTATGGAATCCTTTTGAGAAACAGTATGCGTTAGTTTTACAAGCACTTGCACGGGTTTTATCCTTTCTTGTATCCCACTAAATTCCTGTTGGGTTGCTGTTTCAATTCTCTAGAAGTAAGACGGTCGCGCGATTATATGACTGTAATAATCAAAATTCTTAGGGGGATTATTGATGTTCCTGATCTGCATAATGACATCTGCAATCTAATTTGTCCCAGACAATTACAGTCGTGGCAGGAAACACCGCTTACTGGCTGTTCCTACTTGCCGTACTGTTGCACGTTCCAAGTCACCTCGTACAATAGCCGCTATTAACGCTCTCCTGAACTCAAACACAGATCTTGATATATTTGCGGATGAATGGAAGGTGATCCTGTAAAAATGTTTGAATTTTTGTGAGAAGAATGCATGACTGTGTTAAATAAATTATATGTTTACATAGTTTAATTGGCTTCGGTCGTTCTATTTAAATAAATAAATCTTCTTGGAACAGCCTCGTAATATCGGGAGCTCAAAATTATGAACCATCACGGAACATATCCCGTAAGTGACAGTATAAGTTTAATGCATTACATTTTTCTGGGTACTAACTTTAAAAAAATGTCGTATGTTAAGATAATAAAACTTTATTTCAGACAGAACTCCACGGCCAGTAACAATTTGTACATACAACACACATTTTCAATTAAAAATAATCATCATCTGCCTAGCCTTTTCCCAAGTATCTTGGGGTCGGCTCCCAGTCTAACCGGATGAAGCTGAATACCAGTATTTTACATGGAGCGACTGCGTATCTGACCTCCACAACCCAGTTAGTACTGGGTAATACGATATCCTTGGTAAGACTGGTTGACTGGTGGTTGGAAATTTTCAATTAAGATTCAGCTTGTTAATAAGATCTTATTCTACTTGCGGCTCCCCAGTCCAATCAAGAGAATAATGTATAGTATTACAGTCAAGCCTACAAGTTTATATGTATACATATTACATACATATGTGTTACTATCTGGTTGATACTCCCAACAAGCCAAACGAATAAACTATGAAGTTTATTTGCACTAAGATTCTTAACACAATCTCATATACAGATTGAATTTATTCTTGATTGTACAAGAATTAATTGTCAAACATGTGTTTGACTTGCTTAATACGGTCTCAAAATGTGGTTTTGACTTTACTTTTAATAACGAAAAAGTAAGCGATTGGCAAAGTATCCTAATAAACCGTAGAACTTGTGGATTTTGCGTGAGTTCTTAATTTTAGGTCACACGGAGCAATGTTGTTCGCTAGCTGATGGCTGCTCAATTGAATTGATTGAATCATAGGCACTGCTGAAGCTAAGATTCTTTAAAAATAGCTATCGGCGCGGATACGTCGATTGGTCTATTTTTCAGATTTTTAAAAACTTTTGGTATTAGAAGACGATAACCTTTCTAAATTCCGCTACAGTATCTAAATCAACCCTTATCATTGCATTTGTACGGCATACTATCGAAACATAATCCTCAATAAATTGAGAACAGCCTGTATACCTACTCAGAAATTAAAGTATTATTTGCTGTACGCTTCATTACTCCGATCTACGCAGCTACGGCGTAGCACTGTAGCGCTACGCCGTAGAGGTGCTACACCGTAGAGGCGCTACGCCTTAGCACAGAGTAATAGTAATTACTCAGATCTTGGAGTGTTTAAATTAAGTTATTTGAAGTGAATGTTGATTTTGTAATATATGTACTGTTTCGGATCATTTCGAAATTCGTAATAATAATATGTTTCATTTGATTCGATATAATTATATAATTATTTGAAGTTGAAATTATGTTTAGAGACAACTCACACATACAGCTGCGTAGCTTTTTTCAACTACGTTAGGGTCGGCTGCCAGTCTAACTGGATGCAACTGAATACTACTATGTTATATGGAACGACTGTGGCTAGAAATAATATTAATTTAATGGAAACAATTTTCAGGAAAACAAATCAAATATCAAGTGTACATTCTAAAAATGCCTCCTCAAATAAATGCTAATATTTAATACTCAATTATACCGTACTAAATATAATTTGTTTATATTCGGCTCAAAATGGAGTGTTTTAACAGAAAACGCGTACAAAAATAGAAAATTGTAATACAAAATACAATATAATTACTAGCCATTGAAACTCAGCCATTATCAAGCTTTGTTTGTAAATAACTATTTACCATTTATAACACGATATGTACTTCGAGCATAATTACGTATTTCACTGTGTTATTAATGAAATTGTGACAAAACAAAATATCTATCATTATTTCATGGCTGAACACGCTATAGTGAACGTAACATAGCATTAAACCTGTGTTTCTTGAATGGGCAGGCATGGGTAGTAAACAATGTTTTAGGCGATTCTCGAGAGAGCAGTGGTGGTCCAGTGGTGGCAACTCCGACTTACGAGCAGTAAGTCGTGTGTCGAACCCAGTCAGGCGCATTACTTTGTGTAATTTATTTCATCACCACTGCTCTCAAAACGGCGAAGGAAAACATCGCCGGGAACCGGCATGTCCTAGAAACAAAATTCGAAGACATATGACAACTACCAACCCGCACTGGACCCGCATGGTGGATTATAGCCCATTCCCTCTCGAGAGAGGAGGCCGTGTGTCGCAGCAGTGGGAACATTATAGGCTGATTAAGTTTATGCCATGCTTATGCTAAGGCGATACTCACACGACACCGCTCGTACGCGCCGTCGGGCGGTGAAGCGGATCTCACATCGCTTTAGGTTGTATGAAAGCCGTTGATGCTTCACACACATAGTACACCGCCCGACCGCGCGGACGACCAGCGGACACCGCGCGCCTTCATGCGCGGCGCACTGCCCATACATCCGCTTCGCCGTCTCCGCCTGACCGCACGGTTGAGCATCATCATCTTCCTGCCCTTGTCCCATGTTATTTGGGGTCGGCGCAACACGTATTTTTCTTCCATTCTCCTCTGTCAACCGGCATGCTATCATTTACTTCTTTATATTTCATATCATTCCTCACACAATCCATCCATCGTTTCTTTGGTTGAGCGATGTCGTGTAAAAATCGCCCTAGTCCCATGTAATGGAGGACAAGCCTATTGACGTCAACGGGACAAAAAATCCAGATTCTGGATTGAAATGATAATTATATTACATAACATAACATCACGCCTGTAATCCCCGATAGGTTAGGCAGAGGTATGCCTAATAGTACACCCGCAGTCCGTTTCAGTTACGTTTTAAGTCCATGGGACTGAAAACATAACTGGCGAAATGTAACATAGTTGGTGAGCCTATTGCCATCAACCGGGCACAAATTCAGACTCCATGGCTGCTACTGAGAAATTCCTAATGGAAAAACCCAATAACACTTTGCCCGACCTGGGAACTGAACTCAGGACCTCATTCTCAACCAACGAGGCAGTACAAATAAATATAACCAGCAAATGAAAAAGCAGGTAGCGGGCAGTAAATGAGATATTCCTGGTGTAAAACCTGAGTAAAAAACACTTTGCCTGACACGGGAATTGGACCCAAGACCGCATGCTCAGCACTAACTCTGTCTAGTGATCACTAGACAAATCAGGTAGCAAAATAAAATATTCAAATAACATTTTTGCATCTAGTATACACACTCGTTAGACTCGACACATTCAAATCGGCAGTTTTTATTGAAACAAAGACGATCCGAAGCAATTACTATAAAAAGGGTGTGAAAAATCCCCTTTCTTTTTTTTGGGATGGTAAATCATCAAATGACTTCTCCCACTCTGCGCGGAGCGGAAGAGAGTGTCAGACTTTTACTGACTAAAAACCACCCATGTTCCTTCTTTTGCCCTTTATGTACCAGGGCCGCGGTATCTCTTTCGAACAGTCCCGTAGCCCTGGCAGGCATCGGCCCTTTCAGACCCACTCCGGTTTGCTGACGAACGCGCCGTCGACACGGCTTCGTGAACGATCCGTTTACATCGTGTGTATCTTCGGTTTTGCCGCCTGGTTGAGCCGATTCATGCCATCCCGAACAATTGCGTAACACGACTTGTAAACCAAAAATGTAATGCTTTCTACCTCTAAACTAATACTCTTTGTTTATCGGACTAACGACCACTATTGTTACAACAGTAGGTACATATGTACTTAAAACAAAATTGCCTGTCTAGCCATCTAATGACCGTATTCTTACCCCCACGTGTAACATTGACCCAAAGTGGACAGACTAACGACTACAGACCAGGCTACATTTTAGACATAACGTTTGAAAATGTTTGTACTTTTATATGCCAAGCTTGACTCTTGTTATATAATCATGTCTATAGGAATCACCGTAACACACACAGAATGTTCATAAATTACTACGAAAACTGCTGAAGACTGAAAAGTCAAAAACCTTACCTATAAGTTACCTATTTCGGGTTCGAAACCAGGATCAAAAACGTTGCATACAGTTTTTTCCGGTCACAGAAAGAACATATAGATCATAGAATTTTCAAGATGTCGACAGCAGTGCCACCTACCGGATTCAACTATTTATTTATTTATGTACACATTTATACAAGAAATAGCATACAGACAAAAGAACATAAAGGTCCCGCTTATTAACCATCCAGGTGACCCCTTAAGTACAATATATTTTTTTGTCAATATCCAATAACCGTTAAGTAAAGTAATTAAAGATAAGAAAAGTTGAAAGGGAATCGACTGTCTTGGTATGGACATGTGATGAGGAGGGACGAATCACATGTGACTAAAAGAGTTATGAATATAAACGTTGATGGGTGGAGAGGGAGAGGAAGACCAAAGAAACGATGGATGGATTGTGTGAGGAATGATATGAAAGATAAAGAAGTAAATGATAGCGTGACGGTTGACAGAGGAGAATGGAGGAAAAAAACGTGTTGCGCCGACCCCAAATAACATGGGACAAGGGCAGGAAGATGATGATCCAATAACCGATATTGATAAAAAAATATAAGGGAAGGGAAGAATTAAGAACACACCAGAATTTAAAATTAAAGATAATTTATAGGGATGGAATAGGATAGAGTGACTTATCCGTCCAAATTAGTCTATGGAATTTTTACTACAAGACTCCCAAATATGAAGTATTTGTGTCTTCAAACGAGGTCAAGTCCAAAACCTTTCTAAAAACAGTCCCACACTAAATCCTATAAAAATATGAGAATCTATAACAATTTTAATTATCCCGTCATCCAATCAGGGGCGACAAAAGTTAATTAGATTAGATAAAGTTCAATTAAAACACAACTTATGGGTCAATAATTCGTTTCATTAATAATATTTATCTTTATACAGGATGTTTGTTTTTTATTTCAAGAGAAAATCGTGTTTTTCGGTATTTTTATTACGATTTTCGATCTGGTGGTCACAATTATGACAGCTACGCACGGGGCCTCTGGTTCGATCCCCCATCATCATCATTATCATCTCTGCTGGACATACCCCTTTCCAATTACGCCATTCTACTCGATCCTCGGCAACTCTCCGGTAACCAGTGAAGATCGCTCCATCTAGCACGAGTGCGTCCTACCTTACGCTGGTCAAGTAGCGATCTCCACTCAAACGGAACACGTATATAAATTTATTTATTTTCAAAATATTTGGCCAATCACTAAAAATTTCTTCTATCTCGTGGGTGCGTTTACACACATTTAAACTCACACACACAAACAGCTAGACCCGGAACAATTACCAGTAGGTAAGTCATACAAATAATTATTGCGTGCGGGGATCGAATCCGTGACACGCAGCGCAGCAGCCAATCGCTCAGCCACTGCGCTAACTGTGTCTTTAAAATACTCAACGGTCTTAGGTTCTACGGCGAATACACATTTCTCAGTAGCAGCCTATCCTAGGTGAATGCCAATAAACTCGCTTACTAAAATATATGTATGAAACTAATCTGACGAAATGTATGGTTATACTCATATCCTACCTTTTCGGGGAACACAGGCTTGTTGTTTTGTTATATTGTTATTTTAGTAACAAGTACTGGGTCCTTGTGTTCGTGAAATTATTTTTGTTCTAGAAATCCGGTATTACGCACTGATTTGTCAATAAGCTGTACTCGAATTTATTTTTGCTATCCTATTCTATCATGATATTTTGATGCTATTTTTGGAATTCGTTCTAATAATTATTAGTGGAAAATAACTTGAAGTGGGGAATTCGTGCACAGAAATAAGCCTTAAATTATGGCACATTGTATTAGAAAAAGATTACTTGTAGCGCAGATGATAATGTTGAGGTGGACTGGTGTACCACCAGTGACAAGAATGGATAAAGTAAGGAATGAGCATGTTAGAGGAAGTTTGAAAGTTGCGCCAGTTACAAAAAAAACTTTAAAGGGAATCGACTGTCATGGTATGGACATGTGGTGAGGAGGGACGAATCGCATGTGACGAGAGGGAGAGGAAGACCAAGCAAACGATGGATGGATTGTGTGAGGAATGATATGAAAGAAAAAGGAGTAAATGATCGCGGTATTGAATACATGGTAACCGTTTTCACGTCGGTGTCCCTTCCACCACGTATTTATTCTTTTTCATAGTTATCTCTGTTAATATTAAACGAGCATTTAGCACACCCTATACATATAAGATGGCGACCATTTTAATTATTGTAACGCTGCCGGTATTAATTATAGGAAATCGTCGTTTTCAGACATTTTCAGTAACTACGGCGTTGGAGGGTGTCCTTTCCGCTTCAGTAATTCGAATTTATAATCGCGTTTAATTTATTTCTGGGAAGAATAGAGATTTGTGTTCCAAGTAATATCGCAAAACTTTCTCAGCTAGGAGGAATTTTAAAAATAAATATATTTTTTAACGAGCGGTGTTCAATTAACAATTATGCGGATGGATTCAACGTCACAAACCGATTTAAGATATTTTTACGAGTATTTTCAATAAATCCGTTTCGCTAGCATTTCATACCTTCTGATCTGATCAACTCTTCCCAATTGGGTGGGCAGAAACCACAGAATGCCACCTGCTAAAATCTGTACATTTTTTTTTCTTATTTTTAAATGGCTATAATGTTGGTCTATACGATATAATCGCTTATGTATGTATGTGTGTATCAAAGCCATTTCAAACGCAAAAAGCCACTTCAAAAACATTGCAGTAAAACTTTGATTAAAAAACTCAACACGCAAAACAACTAAACTTGCAAATATACCATCACGCAGTTCCCCTAACAGCATAAACAGAACTCTGAAACATAAACACGAACTCCTCAACATCGAAAGTCGTTTGCAATAACTTATTGGGTTTTAAGATAGCAAAAGTTATATTTGCCAGGAACGATAAATCGGTCGAGATTAATCGTAATGGGATCTGAGATTAAAGGGTTCCGCTAAACGCGAGGAGATGCGATTTAGTCGAAGAGCTAGGTAGGTGCGTTGGCAGGAAAAAGAATGTCGCTCTTTGACTATGGGACGGGTTTAGAAAAGGATGGGGTGAAAAAGATACATAGATGATGTTTCAAACAAATGAAAGGTATAAAAAGTAGAAGAAATTAATGCACCTTTTTCGGAGTATATCAGAATCATTTTATTTGTTAAACATAGGTTACATTAAGGATCTTATAAGTAGTAAGGTTTCTTGCTATGTTTTGTCATTACGGACAAACAAATTAAAATACAGAAAGCCAAATATTTTATTTCACATAGGCCTACATGCGAACTTATAAAACATCGAGAAAAGGTGCGCGGTTCGGGTTGCTCGTTTCCTAATTCATAGTGTCCTAATAAAACTTTTATTTTACAAAATATCAACAGACTCTTTTCGTCAGATTGTCAACTTTTTTTTAAGAGATCCAAATAGAACACGTTCTACAAAAAGTTTCAGCAATGTAGAAGCTTTTAAAATACTATTATGAATACCCGTGACGTCATCATCAACTACCACTATGAGAGTATTTTTTAGTAAATAAATAGTAAAGCTGATGCCTAATAGGTACTAGGTACTTCCTATTTAACGCAGTCTTCGAATCTGCCTCTTTATAAACATCATCATCTGCCTAGCCTTTTCCCAACTATGCTGAGGTTGGCTTCCAGTATAACCGGATGCGCTAAATACCAGTATTTTACGTGGAGCGACTCCCTATCTGACCTCCGCAACCCTCAATCTATTACCACGTCTACCTCGTCGTGCGTATGCACAAGAAAAACAAGGCGCTGGTGTGTGCTCTAGATTCGCAGCTGTCAAACTGCTTTGACAACAGCAAAGACCTCGCCGATACCCACTCAATATTGTACTGTGAAGCTGTAGCGGCATGTCGTGTAGCTCACGTCAAATTCCCCAACAACGACAGAGCTGCACGACCAAAATAAGTTTTTCCAGCTTGGCAGTGCAGGATTGCGGCGTATTGGTGAGGCTAGAGACCTCATCGGCTAGTTAAATATATCGTAGTACTGGGTAATACGATAACCCTTGGTAAAACTAGTTATCAGATTTTTGACAATTGTCAGCCGGGACTAACGGCTTAACGTGCTTTTCAAGGCACGGAGGAAACTCAATCTGTAATGGGTCACCCATCCACGGACCAACCCAGGCAAGCGCGGCTTAACCTAAAGATCGACCCATGAGTCTGTTATTATTTAGCAAAGAGCTCCTCCTGCCTTGTTATCATATATATGTACTTACATCATACATGTACATCATAATCAATATTCATTAAAAGACAATATTACAATTCTGAGCAATCCTTTACTATGTAAAATAAGAGCAAAAACCCCTATCTACTATGTACCTAAAACAACACAGCCATTAAAACAATATTCAACTAAAATAATAAAACATTCCCTTCTTCGCAGAATGGTTCCATAAATACGTTAGATTTATAGGAGCTGACTTTAAGACATAACTCCCAACTAAATTGAGAACTATAAAAATGATATAAAATCATCGTAATGACTCTATTTGACACGATTTATTGTTATCTTATAGATATTTGCTGGTAATGGGGTTTGGGACTGTCTTGTGTGGTTCCGGGGTATAAAAAAGGTCACCTTACGGGTGATGAAGGTCCTTTTGCTATTTACTTTTTAACGATTTGATTAAATATGGTCTTTTTAGGGTTCCGTAGCCAAATGGCACAAAACGGAACTCTTATGGATTCGTCATGTCTGTCTGTCTGTCCCTCCGTATGTCGCAGCCACTTTTTCCGAAACTATAAGAACTATACAATTGAAACTTGGCAAGTAGATGTATTCTGTGAACCGCATTAAGATTTTTACACAAAAATAGAAAAAAAAAACAATACATTTTGGGGGTTCCCCATACTTAGAACTGAAACTCAAATTTTTTTTTTTCAACAAACCCATACGTTTGAGGTATCTATGGATAGGTCTTCAAAAATGATGTTGAGGTTTCTAAAATATTTTTTTTCTAAACTGAATAGTTTGCGCGAGAGATACTTCCAAAGTGGTAAAATGTGTCCTCCCCCCCCCTGTAACTTCTAAAATAAGAGAATGATAGAACTAAAAAAATACGTGATGTACGTTAACATGCAAACTTCCAGCGAAAATTGGTTTAAACGAGATCTAGTTAGTAGTTTTTTTTCAATACGTCATAAATCGTAAACCACGCAATTTACCTTTCATTCAATCAACTCAAATATAAAAAAAAACATCGATCAAAGTCACAACGAACTACAAGAGCTTTTATAATTATGTTACCTGCTGCTACGGAACCCTTCATGGGATTATTAGAGCTGTACCTATACGAGACTTGGTGAGACATCCTACTAATATTATAAATGTGAAAGTTTGTGAGAATGGATGTGTGGATGTGTGGATGTTTGTTACTCTTTCACGCATAAACGGCTGGACCGATTTGGTTGAAATTTGGGATGTAGATAGGTTATACCCTGGATTAACATATAGGCTGCTTTTTATCAACACACCACGCGGGCGAAGCCGCGGGCGGAAGCTAGTAAATCTATAGTCAGAATAAAGAAACAAACATAAACAGCGATAGAAGTGGTCGTGCCACGCTTGCTAGCTCGACCAGTCCATCCAAAGACCAGACTGCCTCTAACAATTAACCGCCGACCAGTCCAACACGCACAATTTTCCAGCAGCCCGCACACCCATCCGACATCCAACATCCAAGACGGTTCGTTAGCCGTCGGTTTAACGAAGCGTGACGCGTACGTGAGCTATGGCGCTGTATTTAACTAAATATAATTCCTGTTCAATTGATGACTGGGAAGGGGGAAGGGCTAATTTTTGGGGACTCCATTTTACGAATAAAAAAAGAATTTGGATAAAGAGTTTTACAAAATTAGCATAGACGTTCAGAATAGTTTTGTGACACTTGTTTAGTTTTGGTCTTCCTATAATATTTTCTTATTTTTGTTGTATAGATTGGTTTTTACTGATTGTTTGTGAATGTGTGAATATAGGCCTTGTAGATTACTAGATGCTTGTGTACTTTTTTATCTTGTTTTACGTTTTTTATGTAAGCTACGACTTATTGTCGGACCTACGCTGTCTCCCATACTTAGTACGATTGCCGTAACATGATAATATTGTAAAACCAGATAATTTTAAAAGAGTAACCATGGAGTTTCTTGTCGGTTCTTCTCCATAGGAAACGACCAACCCGAGCCGTGCACTTTTTCTCGACGTTTATAAGTACCCATGTAGGCCTATGTGAAATAAAATATTTTGATTTGATTTTGATTGATTGCTGAGACACAGACCTCTCTGTGAAAGGTCTGGTCGATCCATGGTGGATTGGTGGAGTGCTGACCCAATGGTGGTTTCGATATCATGTTTCCTCGAATTTTTGAAGAGCTCGTGTGTAAGTAATAACAGCCGCTCGGGTCGATCTTTAGGTTAAGCCGGGGTTCCTAGGTTGGTCCGTGAATGGGCGATCACCCATTACATACCGAGTTTCATCCGTATTGGAAATCATGTTAAGCCATTGTACCCGGCTGTCTTGTGTAGATCTTTCACAGTCGTTATAGGTAATCCGTGGCCCAAAAGTCTGATTACCAGTCTTTGTGGAGGTCTCGTCAATCGCGATCGATACCCCTGGGTCATCACTGCTCATCAGCAGTGAAAGCCTAGTGGTGTGACCGTCGGACTTCCAAGTCATAGGTCTCAAGTTCGAACCCAAGACACGCACCTCCGGTTTTTTCGGATTGCTTCGGTGAAGGAAAACATCGTGAGAAAACTCTCTCGACGGCATGCAAAGCCAAGCCAGAGGCCCATGGGTGGCATAAAAACTCGGACACCATTTTAAGCACCAACCACACAAAAAAGAAATGCCACTGCTCCTAAAAAGTTACTTATGATGCAATAAAAGGACTTCTCGATTGCTGATGTGCAGCATGACATCTCTTTTAACTTTGCAGACAACTTCAATGAAAATCCCCCCAAAGGATCAAACTGGATAATGTCTATTTTCGTCCCACTGTATCAACCAACAAAATATCTACCAAAAGTGGGTCGAAATTTCGAAAATAACTGGTCTGTTTTTTTTTCTGGTACTTAACTGCATTTTCAGATCTTAATCAGTAATAATCTTAATAAGTTAATTAATTGTTACGTAACAACTTAAAATGCCAATGAGAGCATCCATCAGGCGTATAAAAGAAAATTTACAAACGCCATAAACCGTAAAGAGACTTTATAATTAAGAAAAATATCCAAAATTAACAAACTAATAAAATATGCATAATTTCCAGTCAATTTAGTATTCATAAACAACGCTTTGGCTGGTTACTTTGGCATCTTTACACCTGGGCATTATGAATAATTTAATTATTTTTACGCTCATTTCTCTCGGTAGATGGGTTGTATCTCGAGTAGTAAGTAATGATGTTAAGCCTACTGTAATATATTTAGGAAAATATTCTGTTAAGACCTACGCTTTTTGTGATAGAAAGCTGTTTTAAGGTACGTACGTAGTATTTTCGTAAAAAAATAATCTTTTCTTACTCATCATCTGCCTAGCCTTTTCCCAACTATGTTAGGATCGGCTTCCAGTCTAACTGGAAGCAGCTGAATACCAGTATTTTACATGGAGCGACTGCCTATACGACCTCCACAATCAAAATCAAAATCAAAATCAAAATCAAAGCATTTATTTCAAGTAGGCCCGTTACAGGCACTTTTGAACTGTCGAAACAAAGACAACAATGAAATTTAGCTACAGTCCCAGTCACAAGGCATAAAAACTGTGAAAGTACTGTAGTTGCCCATTCCCTAACGTAGATCTCTATGGAGAAGAACGGGCAAGAAACTCCATGGACACTCTTTTAAATCAGAATATTTTTACAAAACCTTGGTTACATCATTCATGTTTAGATGGTACATTATGTGAGAGCGATGTAGCAAGATGTGCACGTTAAAAGTGTCCATAGTAAAAACAAGGAAAAGAACAATTCAAAAAATAAAATAATTAATTCAAATAAGCCGTGGCAACCAAGAGATGACCAGTCACAACTGACAGCGCCCGTTCACGAACATGACGCATGTATCAGCACCATTCAACTCAACCATTTTGAAGGGAACTAACTGATCCGACACACGCGCCACCATCAGCGAGACATTTGAGTGAGCATGACATACACTTAACCGCCAGGGCAAATTCAAGTCATAAAAAAAAAAAAATGACGTAGGTTATCAACGAAGGATAGCTTTCTATTACATAGTACTCACATAATATGGGCTATGCGGTTATATAATACCAAAAGAAATTGAATCTATACAATGCAAAGATAGTTGTACAATCTTCAGCAGCTCCAACAATACTATTTAATGCTATCCATTAATCAGTTTATGCGCCCCTGTCCATGTGGAGCAGGACCGGCATTGAGCCAAGCATTTTTATCAGAGATATAATCGTCCAACTTGTAATATGCTTGCTTACATAGTGTGCGTTTAATGCATGATTTAAATTTCGTCTCATTCAGTTCAAGAATACTTTGTGGAATTTTATTATAGCATCTTAAACAGTACCCCATGAAAGATGAGTCTACTTTAGCGAGTCTGAAGCCCGGCTGAACTAATTGGTCTCTAGTTCTCGTACTGTAATTGTGTCTGTCACCTCTTTTATTAAAAAGATGTAGATTTTTTCTAACGTACATTATGTTTTCGTAGATGTATTGACAATGTACCGTCATGATTTTGATTTCCTTAAACAGTTCCCTTAGAGAATCGCGCCTACGAAGATTATATATGGCTCTGATGGCTCTTTTTTGCAGAATAAATATAGACTCAATGTCTGCAGCCCGTCCCCATAACAGAATGCCATAAGACATTATACTATGAAAGTAACTAAAATAGACCAGTCTAGCGGTATCTACATCAGAAAATTGACGGATTTTTCTAACAGCATATGCTGCTGAACTTAGGCGCCCCGCAAGAGATTTCAAATGAGAACCCCATTGTAGCCTTGAATCAAGCGTAAGCCCCAGGAAAACGGTTTTATCTACGAATTCAAGTTTCTCTTTATTCAATACTATATCACACTCGTTACTTTTAACATTTGGTAAAGCAAATCTTATGCATTTCGTTTTTTTTTCATTTAATACTAAATTGTTTGCTGTGAACCAATTATGGACCTGAAGTAGGGCATTATTTATGTCATCTAGATTTTGGGCCCGTCTATTTATCTTAAAAATTAGAGAAGTGTCATCAGCAAATAACACCATATTTTGAGGTTGGTTTTTCAATAAATAGGGTAGATCGTTTATATATACTAGAAAGAGGAAAGGACCCAATATTGAGCCTTGCGGAACCCCCATTTTTACTTTTAAACCCTGTGAATTAACACCATTTATTTGAACATATTGTTGTCTATCACTTAAATAAGATTTTACCAAACTAAGTGCAAGTTTACCTAGTCCGTAATGCTCAAGTTTCAAAAGCAATGTGTCGTGATTTACGCAATCAAATGCTTTGGAGAGGTCACAAAATATTCCTATTGCGTCTTGGGATGCTTCCCACGCAGAAAATATGTGCTTTAATAAGGTTACACCGGCGTCAGTTGTACAACGTCCCTTAGTGAAACCAAACTGTTGGTCGTGTAAGATTCTGTTGGTGTTAAAATGATTGAGCATTTGATTAAGCATTACTTTTTCAAACACCTTGCTAAAAACTGGCAACACGGATACAGGTCTATAATTATTAGTATCTTTACTATCCCCGGATTTGAAAAGAGGTATGACTTTACTGTATTTCATTAAATCAGGGAAAACTCCTTGGTCTACACACAAATTAAAAATTAAAGCTAAGTATGGTGCTACAGTCTCAACTATGGATGTACAAACTTTGATAGACATTCCCCAAAGATCTTCGGTCAGTTTGACTTTTATTTGCCGGAAAGCTTTAATAACTATCATAGGGTTTATGTGTTTAAATTTAAATTCAGCCGGGCAGCCAGACACATTCGCCTTTAATAAACCAATTGCTACTTCAGGAGAGGAATTAAGAGACTCCGTAGTTTTTAACGGTATATCGGTAAAAAAATTCACAAATTCTTGAGCTACTGCCTGATTAGAGCTTTTAGGACCACATGCTGTATCTAAGGTGTAGCTAGTGTTACGTATTTTCTTCCTGTTAGTCTCGTTATTTATGACTTTCCAAACTGTCTTTATTTTATTTTCTGCTGTTTTGATCTTGTTGCTAATGTGCAGGGCTTTGGCAACCTTGCATGTATTTCTAAAAATGTTTGAATACTTAGCAACATACTTATTAAAAGTTTCAGTGTTTATATAAGATTTAAGGTCATAAAGCTCAAATAGTCTTTCCCTACTTTTTCTGATACCTCTAGTTGCCCAATCACTAAATATAAATTTAGGGCAAATACTTTTTGTCTTCTTTTCAAAAGTTTTGTTGTATTCAGCGTGAACTATTGAAAAGAAATGATCATACAATTGATTTATATTAATATCGTCCATATGATGGCTCATAACACTTAACTTGTTCTGCAGGGAAATATTATACCTATTTAATTTGCTAGTAGTTATAGGTCTAAATTTAATCTGAACATTTTGCAATGGTGTGTTACACCTAAAAGTTACAGTTTGTCCGCTGTGGTCAGACGGCAGGCAATTTACTATGGCTTTATCTAAGTAATCGCAATCGCAGAAAACATTATCTATACAAGTAGCAGAAGATGGAGTGACTCTAGTAGGTTCTATAAAAATGTTGGTCAAGTCAAATGACTTAAAAAGATTTAATAACCGACTGCTATTTGAATTGTCTTCTAAAATATTGATATTGAAATCACCACAAATAATTGTAGATTTATTACTGGCTGCAAGTTTTGCCAGGACATCTTCCATTATTGATTCAAATAAGGAAAAGTTTTGATAGTTTGGGGGTCTGTACACACACACAATTACATGCTTATCTAGCTCAACACAGGACAGTTCGACGCAATGTTCAACCGAGAGACCTACTATGTCAATACGTTGTTTATATTTAACACAATTTTTCAAAAGTATTAGGGAACCTCCACGCAGCATAGATTTACGGTTAAAGCAGCTACCAACCGTATAGTTCTCATAATTAATCAGCATTTGGTAATCTTTTAGCCAATGTTCGGTAAAACAAATAATGTCAAACATATTTTTTTCTAAAAACAATTCAATTTCTAATAATTTGGAAGAAATGCCTTGGATATTTTGGTGGAATAATTTTAAGGTGTTCTGCTGAGGCCCTTTTTTACTAACTAATTGAGTGCAAGAAGATACCTTGTTGTTGATAGGTTTAACAATATTGTTAAAGGTACCTTCTTTTGTCTCACTACCTAGTTTAAATTAATATTAATATCTGGAGTGAGCCCCGAGACTCTACTACCAGTGGATTCTACTTGAGAATCATCTATAATTACGCATGGATCCTCCGATTTACAGTTATTATAAAAATGTTTATTAGTATGATTACTAATAGTCGCGGTGTTAATAATATAACTAAACTTAGACATACTATTTATGTCTGTGTGAATATTATAAGCTAATAGCCTAGCTATTTTGTGTCTACATCTAATTGGTAGATACACCTTACCCCGTGTCGACTTAAGTTTATCAACAATAGTGTTGATATCCAGATATATAAGTCTGCCACTATAGTGACCTACTAAGAAATGTACATGCTTATTTAACATATGTATATAATTGTTTTTTCTACTACTTAAATTTTTAAAACATGGAAAAGCACACAATATGATCTTACTACAGCTTAACTTTAACAACTCTGATACATAGTCGGTGATGTCTTCCTTTTTAATATTTGAACTATTTCCAACACATATAGTAATGGTGGTATTAGGATTACAAACATTATTTATTACCGAAGCCATGACCTGTTTGTAGGTTGACCCGGGCGTGCAATAATTTTGGGTACAATAACTAAGGTTATTACTGATTAATTTACCTAGCCCTCTACCTATACCATCAGAGAACATAACTGAATGATAACAATTTTTACTATCAGGTGATACAAAATGACTGAATGATAACAATTTTTACTATCAGGTGACACAACCCAGTTAGTACTGATTATACGATACCCCTTGATAAGACTGGTTTACAGAAGTTTTGGGCCACTGACTACCTGTAACGACTGTCAAAGATCTACAAATGACAGCCGAGACCAACCACTCAAAGTGCTTTCCGAGGCCCGGAGGACATTCGGTATGTAATGGATCACCCATCCACAGGCCAACCTAGGCAAGCACGGCTTAACCTAAAGATCGACCCGAACGGCTGCTATTATTTAACCACAGCTCTTCTTTCTTTTCTTACTATTTTACCATTTTCGTTATCAAAATTCAAAATATGGTTGAGAAAAGCACTTTTTCGACATACTCGTACCACAGAAGTACTTTTCGACGTAGGTAGGTAAGAATACATTAGACGAGAACTACCTAATGCCAATAATTGCGTCATCTTCTTCTCTGTCACATAGCGCACTGGCTTTACACCGGGCCATCAAAGCGCAGGTGGAGTAACACAAAGAAGACAGAAGGTGGGTCATGGTTAGGGAGAGAACCTCACGTCCCAGCCGCCGCCGCGGGAGAAGCACCGGGCGTCGGGGGCTACGTCGTGATGGGTCTCGGCCACCGTAGGCGCGGGCCTGTGGACGCTGAGTAATGGGCTAGCTCGCCGTCCGTCCGTCTTATGACGACAGGCCGTGTCGACGACGCGTTCGTGTTCCACGCGCGCCTCAAAGAGATGTCAGCAAACAGGAGGGGCCCGCAAGGGCAGATGCCTGCCAGGGCTGCGGGACTGTTCGAAAGAGATACCGCGGCCCTGGAACATAAAGGGCAAAAGAAGGAACATGGATGGTTTTTAGTCAGTAAAAGTCTGACACTAGCTTCCGCTCCACCCAGAGCGGGAGGAGTCATTTGATGATTTCCCATCCGAAAAAAATGTATAGGAATCCCCATCCGAAAAAAATGTATTGTATTTTTTGAAATAATTGTAATTTGGAATTGAGATTTTAATGATTCATATTTTTATTGACTAATTTATTTAACGACTACTTTAACATTTAATTTAATCTAAAAATGTGCTTCCTGAATTGTAATGATACCTGATTAATAAATAGTGATGATTTATTAAGTACATATATAATTTCAATAATGTCATTTTGATGAATATTATAACGGTTTATTCACATTCTCTTCCTACTGATTTGTACGCCAAGATATGCAGCTGAACATGTTAGAACTTTTCTGTATCACATTATTATCTCACATGCAATGTATCATGTACATCATAGAAAAATTTACTTACTAACTTACTGCATACTAATAAAGCCATAACTTAACCCTAAACACGCAACATTGCCAAAAATATCATCTCCAACCTGACTTAGCAGAACGCAATTTATAGGGTTGCTTGTATTAAGTATCTATATATTATATAAATCACGTTATATGTGTACATTATTGGCTAGGTGTACATCGAGTCAGTTATTTATTACCCAAAGATTATCGAGTATCGCCATGCGGAGGCTTAGTGCGATGTAGTCGACGGTTGCTAGCGAGGTAGAACGTGTGCACCTAGGTTTATGCTGTACATTGCTGTCAATTATGCCTGCGATATACGGGCAGGGAAAATTATGAAATTGTAATTATGAGTGTCATTTTTGCTGTGTTTTTTCGCGATGGCACGGTTTCCAATTTCATGACCCACCCGTTTGAAGGTCGGTGGTAACCGCTAACTAAAGACAACTGTGATTGCTAGTAGTGCGGTAAGGTAACGTCCTGGGTTTGATTCTCAGTTCGGGCAGGATTTTCTTAGTAGCAGCTTGGAGTCTGTATTTATGCCCAGTTGATGGCAATAGGCTCGCCCTCTTTACAATAACTGGTGAAATTAGGTAGTACTATGGGTTCACCTTCGCCAAACCTTCTACTGTCACATGTAGCTCAAAGAACAGCACCAAATGGCCATGCACCATGTTTTTGTATTTACCTTATATAATTTTGTTAGTTATAATATCTATGGGCTGAACAAGTCGGTCGATCGGTCGTCAAGTCGTATAACATGAGCTCGTAAACGGAACGTAGAAGGTAGCAGTACGAACTCAGGACACTACACACACCTAACTCTCACCTGGGCTGTGGTTACAATAATGAACCAAAACCACATAACAACGTAGATAGCTTCGGAGCATGGTGGACTGTTGTCTTAGTGCTTTGTTCTCAATGACCGCTAGCGAGACTGATCGTGCATACGTTATTCCTGTAGTCCTCGATGGGTTTGGCAGAGGTGTACATATAAGTACAAGCACATTTTGGTAATTATATGCTAGTGCCATTTAATAAGGGGCGAGTATTGCCATCAACTGTGCACAAATCTAAGGCATGCTACTGAAAAAAACCTGATGGGAAAACTCAAACATTTTATTCGACCTAGGAATTTAATTCAAGGCCGTAAAGCATGAGGTCTTGGATTGGATTCCTAGGTCGGGCACAGTGCTATTAAGTTTTTGTGACTACTAGATCTACGAGGTTGTTACAAAAATAACGTAGATAGCCTTCTCGGAGCACGGTGGAATGATGTCTCAGTGCTTTATTCTCGACGGCCGCTAACGAGATCATGTACATCCGTGTGTATGTTGTACACAAAGAGATAAATTGTGTAGATACAAAACGTAACGCCTGTAGTCCTCGAAAGATAGGGCAGAGGTGTACTAAAAGTATACGCACATTTCCCTAATTCTTTTCTAGTGCCATGTAAAGAAGCGGTGAAACTAAACGGTTCGGACATTGGATATTATGTTGTGTGTTCTATCCGTACATCATGGGTGTACAATATGTACATAACATCACGCCTATAATCCCCAAAGGGTTAAGCAGAGGTGTACAGGGTGCAACAACAAATTTAAAAAAAAACGGTGAAAAATTTCTATGTTGCCCCCACGTGGAATTTTTCTGAACCCCCGCTCGGAATGATGTACTAAATACGTGATGACCGTTGGGGCGTCACTCGGTGCTCCTTCCACCCTGTATAGAAGCTATAGTAGACCATTCGCCAGACAATTAAATCCCATGTAAAATGGTGGAGCCTATTAATCGGACACAAATACAGACTCCGGGTTGCAATAGAAAAAAAATCTGAAGGCTAAACCCAATAACACTTTGCCAAGACACAATAACAGATGTACCAAAACCACACGACAACGTAGTTAGACTTCTCAGACCATAGACCATGGCGGAGTGATGTCTTTAGTCTTTGTGCTCGGTCGTCGCTAACGAGACCGATCGCGCACACCCGTGTTTATGTTGTGTACAACGCTGTCATTTAGTTGTGGGCTCCACAGGCGGCGTTGGTAAAGAATCTTATCCCTCAGTCTGTTACTGTCCCACTGCTGGGCAAAGATGGGGAGTGATGTCTCAGTGATTTGTTCTCGACAGCCGCTAACGATCCCGATCGTGTACACCCTTGTTTATTTTCTGCACAATGTTCTCATTTTGAGGTGTGGGATCCACAGGCAGGCGGTGAAATAGAAATTGAGTTTGACCTAATGTTTTACTGTTGAGACAGTTTATTCTTGTTATAATTAGTTACAGAAAAAAACGGAAGTGCTCCTGTGGGGTCTTCATATTATTTGGTTAAATAGGTAGGTATTTTGCAGTCCCGATCCGCTTCTACAATATTAAGTAAGAAAGAAGACAGTGGAAATCCTGGGGGTTGGCTCTTAAAAGAACCGTTTGGGATGGGTTTTGGGAAAATAGCTACATCTTCCTGCAGGGTCTAACCTTCCGTGGTCCACCTGGAAGTCCTTGAACCGTCTTCAGACTCAAGCAGGAAGATGTAACTCCAACCTCGTTAAGTGGGGCTACCGCAATGAAACAGCAGCGGGGTTTGGTTGTGGAGCTGTGTCACAAACTATGCTCCATCTCCTATCTTGCCCTTTAAAAAAAAATGGAAAAGCATTTATGATGATGCACAATAAAAAATTGTCCTGCGCGAGACAAATAAATGCTTTTTCTTTCTGTCCTTAAAAAAAACAGACAAAAGAAGCAAGTAGGGGGGAAAATCACAGTATTTATTAAAAGTAGCTTTAGTCTAGGCAAAACGTAGTGCAGAAAAAAACCACAAACATTCGTAGTACTTAATAATTTATTACATCGGCCATAAAATAAATTAAACGAGTTTCAAAGTAAAAGAATACACATGAAATCTGATAGAACAGCTATTAAAACCACAGTTTAGTGTCACAAAGAACAAAAGCTCTTCATTAAACCACAGTTACACTTTACAAAAAGTGCTTGAAAATAAATTAAGTGCTGTTTTATACTTAATATCACTTTCAAAAGCCTTCGTGTTACAATTTTTTGTAAAAAGATAGACGCTTTACCTATTTAAATACTGACAAAAGGCAATAAATTCTAAGTCTTATACTTTAGTCAAGACTTTTTTATTTTGTGAAGGCGTTTCAAGTATTGGTTATATACAGCGACGAGTTTGGTACTTTCAGTAGACTATCATTAGAGACTTCTCTTAGTCACTTGATTCCAGCCATCTTGACCAAAAATTGAGATACTTTTATCCAGCAGTAGACTAAATTGGGTTGATGATAATGGTAAAGAGATTAGGAAATAAAATGATCTGTGCTGCATCGTACTTCTGTCTGAGAACGATCACCAAATCGTCGGTCAAGCGTGGTGGTTATAAAAATTCCCCTTAGATCTTAAAAAGATTAAAGAACTCAATGTTTAGCAGTGGTCTTTTAATTTCTAAGTAAGTCTCTCTTTATCCTCTTTTTCAAATTCAGTTACTTAGATTACAGATTTCTGTTACGGAGTAGGAATACGATAATTTAGGTTATAGTACCTTCGTACAGTGCAGCTTAGATAGGCCAGCTCTGCTACCACCTAGCTGACTTTTAACAAAGCATGAGCTTTTGTTACAAAGTAAGAGAAAATGAACAATCTATTACAAAAAAACTCGTGAAATAAATTCCTTTTACAAAAGTTCACCAAAAGGAATCAACTGAATACACCTGGGTAGAAACATAACTCGTCTGAGACAGTCTAATAAACAGCAAACAAAAACCAAACACACAGTTTTTCGTTTCCTTGAAGCAGCACAAAAGCGATACTTACAGCATATACAGACAAACGGCAATAAATCTAGGCCCATTGTTCCGTTACACTACAATTACTATCTAGGTATATCTAGCATCTAGTAATACCTACTACTAGTCGCGAACAACCGGAAACTTGGCGTGACTACACAAACGGAAAGCGCAAACTGAATCGCTGTCGCCCGCTCAACAGTGGATTTAATGGCCCAACACCCATTGTTTGCACAACCACTGAATTTTCAACCTTAGGTAATCTCTTCCAAGGTTGAATTTTCAGTGTTAATAGTTGATGTTACGGTGCAACGTAGACAGAACATTGATAAATACATAGCGTTTAGATAAGGAGTTTTAAAAAAGGGGTTTCTTTTGTGGTTTTTGATGAAAAATGTTACGGTTAAAGGGTGAAGGGTCTTGTTTTAGAGGGGACTTTAATTGGGATATCGATCGTTGTGTCATTGCGATGTCTTGAAGGTGAGACATAAATATTAATTTGATTTGTCGCTGTTTTTGTTTCGTGTCTTCGAGTTGTTTGTAAATAATTGGACCAATTAGGAATTTGTTGTCAATGTTAAAGAATTCGTTATACAAAGGTGACGTTATGAAAATCGACTTCGTTTATAATACACGAAGTCGATTTTTTTTTGTAACGGTTTAATGTTAGCGTTAACATCAAGGTATAAAACATGTCTACATGTTGAGTCGTTTTTTTATCATTTACACCTAAAGACCTCAGACTAAAATTGTAGACAAAATTTGTAAAAAAATTACAAATGGTAATCATTGTTTGACATAATGGTAATCTTTGTTTGACGTGTCCAGACGTATATTTATGACACTATTTGTTAACAATACATGTCTGACAACGTCAAAACAAGTAATAGTTTGAACACACGACATGTTTTTGACTTTTACAAAACAAATAAAACGCAGCTATACAGGGTTATTTGTAAAACACCAGTAACCTCTTAAGAGGTCATTGTACTCATCATTATGAACAACTTTTACTATGGGACCAAACCTGAAATCGCGGAAAAAAAATCAGCTGTTCCCTACATTTATGATCGATTAACTCGTCAAAATGTAGGGAACAGCTGATTTTTTTTTCGCGATTTCAGGTTTGGTCCCATAGTAAAAGTTGTTCATAATGATGAGTACAATGACCTCTTAAGAGGTTACAGGTGTTTTACAAATAACCCTGTATACAGGGTGTTTGGCGCATGGACCGACACAATTTTTCCAGGGATTTGGGAGGTCATTAGCTAGGTTCTACCCATACACCCTTTGTCCCAAATGTCACAGTTGGTTACATATGTTTTTTTTTGTTTAAATGAAAAAAATGCCCAAAATGTTTCCTTTAATTCGAAATAACTTTTTTGTTTGTGGGCGTAGTGGCACAAAACAAATTTTGTTGCATTCTCCAAAGTCTTTTAAATCTAAAAACATCTTTGTTTTATACAACTGGTTTCAAGAAAATTCCTTACAAGCTTCCAAAGTAAATTTTTTTATTTAATGAATGAAATTTTACAACTTCTAAATTAATTATAAAAAAAAATAAAAGTCATTTTGAACTTAGCTTTATTTTAAAAAGTTCTTTAGTTGATACCCTTTCTAACGGTATGCTACATGTCATAGAAATTATTCATTATGTAGTCAAAATACTAGTTAGGAGAGTCAGGGTTAAGAAAAGACTTTCTAAGGTTATTTTGTTTTTAATAAACTAAAGTTATAAAAAGGAGGCAAAACACCGGGAGAGGTGGAAAGTAATGGGGGAGGCCTTTGCCCAGCAGTGGGACAGAATAGGCTAGTTAAAAAAAAAGTTATAAATCTTGTTCAAATTGACCTCCTCCATTTCGTATGCATGCACGACATCTGTTTCTTATTGCAACTGTCGTTGTACGTAGTGCCCGAACTTGTTGTGCCTGTTTTGGAAGAAGGTGTGCCGATAGTTTTCCAAAATGACGGCTGTCCAGCACACTACCAACTGGACGTGCGAGAGCATTTAAATAATGCCTTTCCAAACGCATGGATTGGTAGAGGCGGCCCTATTCCGTGGCCCGCACGGTCCCCAGACCTGACGCCTTTGGATTTTTACGTCTGGGGACGTGCAAAACAATTGGTTTACCAGACAGAAGTGCCCACTAGGGAAGTTCTAATTGAACGAATAACCGACGCGTTTCAAACTATGAAAGAAGAAATGCGACTACGTACAACGACAGTTGAAATAAGAAACAGATGTCGTGCATGCATACGAAATGGAGGAGGTCAATTTGAACAAGATTTACAACTTTTTTTTTTAACTAGCCTATTCTGTCCCACTGCTGGGCAAAGGCCTCCCCCATTACTTTCCACCTCTCCCGGTGTTTTGCCTCCTTTTTATAACTTTAGTTTATTAAAAACAAAATAACCTTAAAAAGTCTTTTCTTAACCCTGACTCTCCTAACTAGTATTTTGACTACATAATGAATAATTTCTATGACATGTAGCATACCGTTAGAAAGGGTATCAACTAAAGAACTTTTTAAAATAAAGCTAAGTTCAAAATGACTTTTATTTTTTTTATAATTAATTTAGAAGTTGTAAAATTACATTCATTAAATAAAAAAAATTACTTTGGAAGCTTGTAAGGAATTTTCTTGAAACCAGCTGTATAAAACAAAGATGTTTTTAGATTTAAAAGACTTTGGAGAATGCAACAAAATTTGTTTTGTGCCACTACGCCCACAAACAAAAAAGTTATTTCGAATTAAAGGAAACATTTTGGGCATTTTTTTCATTTAAACAAAAAAAAACATATGTAACCAACCGTGACATTTGGGACAAAGGGTGTATGGGTAGAACCTAGCTAATGACCTCCCAAATCCCTGGAAAAATTGTGTCGGTCCATGCGCCAAACACCCTGTATATGGGAGTAAACTGATAGAAAGGTGGATTTCCACTTATTCTACTGCGTGTCGCTGGCACGACAATTTTTATATTTTGTTAGCCCAGAACTTAGCCACTTCCACCACGTCGTCTGTGGCAGCGCAGCGGTCACTTGGGCTGCATGTCTTTGGGCTAAGAGGGCAGGAGAGGAGATGGAGCATAGTTTGTGACACAGCTCCACAACCAAACCCCAATTTTTTATTTTTTTTTGTTACGGGAAATCATCAAATGACTCCTCCCGCTCTGGGCGGAGCGGAAGGGAGTGTCAAACTTTTACTGACTAAAACCCATCCATCTTCCTTCTTTTGCCCTTTGTGTTCCAGGGCCGCGGTATCTCTTTCGAACAGTCCCGCAGCCCTGGCAGGCATCGGCCCTTGCGGGCCCCTCCTGTTTGCTGACGTCTCTTTGAGGCGCGCGTAGAACACTAACGCGCAGTCGACACGGCCTGTCGTCATAAGACGGACGGACGGCGCGCTAGCCCAATACTCACCGTCCACAGGCCCGCAACCAAACCCCCCTGCTGTTTCATTGCGGTAGCCCCACTTAACGAAGTTAGAGTTACATAAAAAGGATCTTACTTGAGTCCGAAGACGGTTCAAGGACCTCCAGGTGGACCACGGAAGGTTACACCCTGCAGGAAGATGCAGCTATTTTCCCAAGACCCATCCCAAACGGCTCTTTTAAGAGCTAACCCCCCCGGCTTTCCACTATCTTTGATATTTTTCATCGCAAACTATTGAAAAGAAAAAAAATATTTTACGTTTGTTTTAACTTGAAATGTTTCCTTGTCCACAGTTTCGACGTTCGCGGCCGAAGTTTCAACAAGGCCCTCCATTGGTCGGACCCCCTCGCTTTCGGAAGACGAGCATACTTCGTCACTATGTCCAGACCCTCGGCTTTGACTGTGGACACCGTACAGCTCGATGATGAGGGGATCTACAGGTGTAGGGTGGACTTCAAGAATTCTCCGACCAGGAATTTCCAGATCAAGCTGAATGTTGTTGGTGAGTTTGCCTTTATATAATATTTTAATCTAATAACTGACTCCGTCATGGTGGAGCGTTTCTTATACGATCTGCTTCTTATGCCCCAATTGTGAATTCTAACCCCGCAAGTGCCAACTTTACAAAGATATACATATTTTTGTAAAAATCATATTGGTACTTCTAAGGGGCCATCCTTTAATCACGTAAGGTTTTTAGACTACTTTAAATCCCCCTCGCCCCTGATGATATGTCGCGATGTTTTTAATTACCCCTCTTCCCCCAATCACATGTATTTTTCATTATTGAAAACATTAGATAGTTTTAGAATCAGTTTGAAGAATTAAAAAAAAATGGATTTTTTGGCGCAAATTCGCTTGCTTGGGTAATTCATTATTAGTAAAAAAAAATACACAGGAGCGTGGAGCTTGGCACAAGCAAAGAGAGGCCTATACCCAGCAGTGGGTGAAGTCGGGCTGTGGATAATGATGATGAAAAAAAATATAGACCTCACACATCAAATATTAAAAACGTAATTATCACATTATGCCACCCGTCCTCAGCGTGACGAATCGTGATTTTTTACTGACCTCCTCTTGGAACCTCACGTGATTAAAGAACCACCCGGTAAAGGGACATATCGTGAGAAAACCATGGACTTGGGTCTAAAAAAACAAGCGTTGTGATCTAGCTTATTCATTCTCTGTTTTAAAGGTGGCCGTTGTAATAAAAAAGGCCATAAAAAACGTAACGTAAATACGTCGATTTTTGAATCGAAAATACAATTATCCTCTAGCATTTTAGTTTTAATCAATAAGCACGATCAGTAACATCCATAGATATGAATCATCATCTGCCTAGCCTTTTACCAACTCTGTTGGGGTCAGCTTCCAGTCTAAGCGGATGCAGTTGAATACCAGTATTTTACATGGAGCGACTGCCTATCTGACCTCCACAACTCAGTTAGTGCTAGGTAATACAATACCCCTTGGTAAGACTGGTGACTGGTGACGGTGGTAATGAATATATTCTTAAAATTATGAAAGTATTATCTGTGAAACGGGTATTTTTCATTTTAAAATCGACGTATTTAATCGTTACAGGCAAAAATACTCTAATGACTAGCAATTGTTTAAGTGTGTTACGTAGACACAAAGCTTCTGTTTCGTTATGTTTCATTATATACATTTGAATAGCTCGCCTCACTTTTTCATTTTTTTAAGTACGGTAACATGCGAGATCAAACAATTTAAATATATAAGTAAACCGTCCTTGCGTAAAAATAACGCCTACTTCTCTACTTCTTTCCTTTATTTTTTTACACAATTCATTACTCAAAGTAAAATCATTTGAACGATTCCTGAAATACTAGTACACAAGAACGAGAAGACTTTCACAATCGCCCTAGGATAAAAAACTCATCGAGATAAACCCACTGTTTTAACAAACCACTTGACAGAACATTGTGGCCCCAATCGTAGTCGTTTCTGGGGAAAAATCTTGACTACACTCAACATGAGCGGCTCAAAGAGGAGTTATCAGAAACGCCTTCTGCCCGAGAAGATTTTCAGCAATGAAATTGTTACAATTTCAGTTGATTCGTGGATTTTTCCGTGAAACAATTGAGATGTTAATCTTTTTTCAACGGTTTATAAGCATGATACACGGGCCGCCTCTTTGTATGCCGTAATCTACCGCACGGGTCAATACGTTTTCGTGGATTTCAGATATCTTGGAATGTTTCTGGCCAAAACCTTCTAGTGCACGATTTTGAAAGCAGTAACAATTAAATAATTTACTCAACGTGCCTGTTTAAGTATTATGTTTGATAAGAATTAAGTATATTCTAAAAACAGTACCTACACCAATGTTCTAAACACGAACTAAGAGTTGCCAATAGTTGTAAAATAAAAATAATTACGCACGTAACTTAAAAAGGAGCATTTTTGGGAAATAGGCCGAAGATCGCCAAAAACGAGGACAACTGAATACTTAAGCAGGAGACCTTTGCCCAGCAGTGGGACAATATAGGTTAAACAAACAAATTACCTGTTGGCTCTAAACAGAGACAGGTAGAAAAAAAAGTTCGGGTTCAAATCTACCAACTCCACTGGGTCACTGCTCAAGTGCAAACGATTTCATTTTTATTTAATTTTCTTAACAGTGCCTCCACATCAGCTGCTCCTGTATGATGAGCAAGGCCGCGATGTCGCTGGCGTGGTCGGGCCTTTAGAAGAGGGTGGCAACTTCACGCTACTCTGCGAGTTGAGAGGAGGTAAGCAGTTATTCTCTTTTAGAAATATAAAGCAGGTGTTTTCGTATTCATTTATTTGCGTTCCACAATTCAGGTATAAGGTGTTCCAGGGCTGCGGGACTGTTCGAAAGAGATACCGCGGCCCTGGAATACAAAGGGCAAAAGTAGGAACATGGATGGGTTTTAGTCAGTAAAAGTCTGACACTCCTTTCCGCCCCGTCCAGAGCGGGAGGAGTCATTTCATGATTTCCCATCCACAAAAAAAAAGGTTTAAGGTGTTATAAAAGCTTAAAACAAAAATCAACGGCGCGTCTAGCGGCGTGACTATAAAACCAGCCTAAAGGTACAGCATAACAACTAGTTCTAACATTTTGGATCGAGGAAGATACGAAGGTTGGCGCTCCAGCCGTGATGTAACCGAAACCTGGTGTCGGGGGTGATTATTTAAACTGTGGTGGTCTAGTTGACCACTCTTTGCCACCTCTTCGGAACGGAATCGAAAATAGAAATAAAAATGAACATTTTATTTTTATTTTGAACAATAGTAAGGATTTTTATTTGAATTCAGTATGTACATTGTTTACAAACTAAAAATATGAAGTAATAATAAAATTATTCTTATTCTTATTCTTATTCTTTATTGCACACAAAATTAAAAGATATACACACAACATTACAATATATAGCTTATAAATAAAAAATAAAAAAAATAAATGGCTTAAATTATGTACAATTATCAAAATTGGAAAACCACAGGGCGTCAAAAAATTCGTCCATATATCGCTGTCGATAGGAAAAGTGCCCAGCAGAAGGCTGGCAGCATTACCACGTTGGATGGCAACGCGGATTCTTTGGCCAAAAAAAAATCCAGAATACAGCTGAATACCAGTATTTTACAAGGAGCGACCGCCTATCTGACCTCCAGAACCCAGTTAGTACAGGGTAATGCGATGTTGAAGGGGTTGAGTGACGTCTCTTTACAAGTTGGTTTGGAAATGAACTTGGAAAAAACCAAGGTTATGACGAACATGGATGGAAACAACACAAGCATAACCATCAACCAAACCACCGTAGACCAGGTAAAGAAGTACGTATACCTAGGACAAGAGATCAGGATGGGCAAAGATAACCAAACTAGCGAACTGCACAGACGAATAAGGCTTATGTGGGCAGCATACTCGAAACTGGACTTTGCTTTTAAGATGAAAATTTCTGCGGAACAAAAAGCCAGGATATTTAATCAGTGCATCCTGCCGGTGCTCACTTATGGTGCGGAAACCTGGGTATTCACAAAAGACGTGATCAATCGATTGCAAGTGGCCCAGAGGGCAGTGGAGAGGAAGCTGGTAGGAGTGTCGCTGATGGACCGCAAAACAAACGAATGGCTTCGAGATCAAAGCAAAGTCGTAGACGTGACAAAACGAGTGACGGGCTTGAAGTGGAAGTGGGCTGGCCATGTGGCCCGGAGTGAGCAGTCGTGGTGCAAGCGTCTCCTAGAGTGGAAGCCATGGGGTGAAAAGCGACCTCAGGGTAGGCCACAGATGCGGTGGAAAGACGATGTGAAAAAGGTTGCTAGTTCAAATTGGATCCAAAGAGCTCAATGTCGCGACGAGTGGAAAAAATTGAAGGAGGCCTACACCGATAAGGTTGAAAAAGGCTGAAGAAGAATGCGATACCCCTTGGTAAGACTACTTGTCAGACTTTCAGGCTACTGGCTACCTGTACTGACTCTATAACAAAAGATATTGTCATTGAAACAAATGAGTACCTACTCTTATATTTTTGTCCTGAATAATACAATAAAAAAAAACTGTGTCAGCTGTAAACTTTACCGTCTCCTAACCTTGTTTGTGCACGGGATTGGCTCTTCTGAAGTCAGAACAGCTGGTTTAGCGCGTAACAGCTTAACTTTTGTTTCAAGTTAACAATTGTCAAGCAATGGGTTTAACTCACTTTGGACGTTCTTTGAGCAACACGACGTGTTTATAGAATGTTCTGAGTTTGGCAGCGAAAAGTACTAAATATCTTAAGTTTGTGAAATGTGATAGTTACCCCGCTTTTACACCACGATATAGACAAAACAAGTAAGTTGTCAATTTTAACTGTCTTCGTTTATCGTTCACACCCAAAACAAGATTTAAAAGCTAGTCCTATTCCAAACTTATACCTAGATAAATACCTAACCATCACCTAAACACCACCACCTTGCACGACCACACCACACACCACCACGCCATTCACCTTTTGGCCTCGTGCAGGACCAATTTCGTTTGTCTTATTTTTAATTTTTTCTTATGTTTTCTTTTTTTAAATAATTACAATCATAATCATTCACATTCATTTGCGATGATTATGTCTTATTTTATATTTTTAGGTTAGGCCTGTACGAGGCTGGTTAATACTTTTTATTTCTAGAAACCTTAAGAATGTCATAAAAGGAACAAGATATTTAGTTAATATAATGTTGCCCTTTTGAAAATTTTCACAAATTTAGAAGACAACGTTTGTAGATCATTATCCTAATGGCCCTCTTACAAGCTGTTACTGAATTAGATCCATCACTAAACTTATCTAAACCGGAGGAGTCGAGACTAAATAATAACGGTCACTCGAGTCGATCTTTAGGTTGAGCCACGCTTGCCTAAGTTGGTCTGAGGATGGGTGGCCACCCTTTACATACTGTGCCTCAGAAAGTACGTTAAGGCATTGGTCCCAGCTGTCCTTAGCAGATCTTTGACAGTCGTTCAGTAGTCGTAGTGGCTCGAAAGGCTGACAACCAGTCTTACTTAATGGTATCGTATTATCCAGGACTCACTGGGTTGTGGAGGTCAGATAGGCAGCCGCTCCATGTAAAATACTGGTATTCAACTGCATCCAGTTACACTGGAAGCCGACCCCAACATAATTGGGAAAAGGCTAGGCAGATGATAATCCTAATGGGCATCTTACAAGCTGTTACATAATTAGATACATCACTAAACTTACAAACCATTAGAAATCAACTTTCAACCTTAATAACAAAACAAAACTGCACGAATTACACAATCACAAACAAAATAAGACCAGTAATTTCTTCGAACAAATGGCCGAAGAAAATTCAAACATTAATAATGAAATCTAAATGGCGAGTAATGTTCACATTCGACGTAAAATAGCAGTGGAGCGCATTGCAGATATTTTCTGTGCCAATTCAGGTACCATGACCAGTAACTGACATTGAGATAAGTAAAGCTTACCTGTTCATGACAAGGATTGATAATGTATTGTGTTTTGCAATTTTTTTCAGGTTATTTATGCTGAAAAAATGGTAAATTGTTGTTGTATTGTAGGGTTCCGTAGATGTTGTTCGATTATTTTTGGCTCAAAATTGATTTTTGATCATCATCATCATTTTCGCCGAAAGACGTCCATTGCTGGACATAGGCCTCCCCCAAGTGTCGCCACATATCCCATGCGTCTCGCATCCAGCGGATCCCAGCATCCATCACCAGGTCATCGGTCTACGTAGTGGGAAGCCTTTCAACGCAACATCTTACGGTTCGCGGTCGCCAATCCAGAACTCTTCGGCCCTATCGGCCATCCGTTCTGCAATGCAAAGCGAGCAATCTTTGATCAGACAAGGTGTAAATGGACTCTTTACGAAGCCGTTAACAAAGCACTCTGTATATCAAACTAAGCAACTCTACGCAAAAATTGTTGCACGGAAATGACTCGTTTTTGGGGTGAAAAATCATTTTATACGATTAAACTTAATGTAACACACTCAAAACATTGCCCTGATGAATGCATTGAATTTAACTGTTCATGGAGGTTTTTAAAATAAAGTTTAAAGTAAACATTAAAAACATGTGAAAAAGTTGGAACTTTGACCTCCAATATCTCCGTAACTAGAAGGTTCCCAGGTATGGTCCAGAACAAAGAAAATATCGCAATGACGGGGAGAACACGTGCCTTTCGCCTTCGTTAAGGGGTCTTTTACTCCAATTATAGCATAGTCAGCTTAGAACGTTCCCACATCACAGACACAGACCAGGGGCCCAATTCTGCTATTACAATAGACGACAATAGTGTCAGAATGGTCTGTCATTGATTTCATAATTGTTGATTTTGACAAGTTTTGACAAGTCAAAATCAACAATTATGATAATTATCGATGACAGACCATTCTGACACTATTGTAATAGCAGAATTGGGCCCCTGCTCTCTGTAAGAGAGTAATTGACTAATCACCCACCCGTGGCTATATTGCGGGTTAATAGAATTCACATGTCTTCGGATTTTTGTTTCTATGACATGCTGCGTTCCTCACAAAGTCTTTACATTTAAAAGCACTTATATAATCGTAATTAGGAAAACAATACAACAACTATTACAACTACAATACATCACAACAACAACCACACACAAACAATACAACAACAACACAACAAAATAATTACAATTATAATTGTTATGACCTCACACGAGACTTTTGGACGGGGAGCGCTGTCCAGAGTTGGTCAGTGTGACCTTTAAGGTTAATTTTTTTTTACTCTTCTTTTCTGTATAGCGATTTTAAAAGAAATTAGGAAATGGACGAACCATTTCCTAATTTCTTTTAAAATCGATTTTAACTATTATACCTAAAGAAAATATTGTTTTTTTTTTGTGCCAAATAAATAAAATAAAATAAATAAGAACAAGAGCCATACCATTTTAGTACTTAACAAAAAATGGTTGATCAATATAAGTATATCTTGAGAGTTGCGTAGACCCGTAATTGTGTAGCTCCTTTTAGCATTTTACGTACAAAATCTGTTCAAACCACGTTTCATAAATGCAAGCTAGTTTTATGTATACTCACCCACATACATGATTGTGTACTTATTTAGATTTTCTTGAACAGTTTGTTGTTGTTAACAAAATGTTTAGTCAGGTATTTCAATATAAAATAAATAATTCATCAGATTCTGAGTCAGAAATAAATGTTTCATTTACATTCCAGAATTACTATGAATTCTCGAAATACACAATCAAATAATTCAGTTAGTGTAACAAACAGTTGTAACAAAGTTATATAAACAACATTTAGTGCTAAACCTGAGAAAACAGCTTACTTACGCAGATACCTACTCGTTAATGTTTACTTAGGTAATTGTTTTTAAACTTTACTAGTTAATTAGAGTAGGTAAAGTTAGACTCAAAATACGCACCTGTAAAATCTTGTTTTAATCAAGTACTTATTTAAAGCGCTGGAACTATTAGCTTTCATAACTATCTCTGTTATCAGAAGTTATGGTCCAGTACGAAAATTAATACGAGTTTTCGGGCCCCTGACAGGTAGTCAGAGTACTCGGTAAAACTGATTGTCAGACTTTCGGGTCCCTGACTAACTGTAACGACTGTCAAAAATCTACAAATGGCAGCCGGAACCACGTAGAAGGCACGTAGGAAACTCGGAATGTAATGGGTGGTCGCCCATCCACGGACCAACCTAGGCAAGCACGGCTTAACCTAAAGATCGACCTGATTGGCTGTTATTATTTAACCACGAATTCCTCTAATTTTATTGTAAAAATTAATTAGACATTTTTTTCTTCCAAAATGAGTAGACAATGGAGCAACATAGGTAGAGTTATTAGGAATGCGCCCCTTATTATACTCAAAGCGTAAAAACTATACTCAGTATCAATGAAGCATGTAATTACTAACAATGTAAGTACACTTAAGATTTTACTCAAGAAATCTCTCAAAAACATTATGTGTTTTTATTCCATTCACTTTTGTGAAACCCCTCACAAAAAACGATTTTAAGCTTCAAAGTTTTACCTTAAGGTAAAGAATAATAAAGATTACCTCAACTTTCAAATTGACTGAAGAAATGAAAATGTTGTCTTGAAACAAAGAGCTTAAAGGATGATTTCCACCAAACGGCTCGCATCGCATCGGATCGGAAAGGATACGAACGGATGCGGTGACAGTCGATAGCGTCCGGCAGGATGTCGACGCATGTGATCGGCTCCGTACCGTCGCTTGCGAATGTGTCCGTGTTCACGTGTTCTAATTTTTTTAAATAGTTGATGATGACGTAGTACTGTTGGCTACATCATTAGAAGAAGAAAAAAATTAAATCATAAAACACAGCAGAAGAAAAGAAATATTTGGATTGATAATTATCGAACGCGACGACAGCCGAAAGAATCCAATCGGATACGACGACAGGCGATCGGAGCCGATCGCGCATCGCAGCAAACTTTCGGCTACGATTGCGTGTCGCGGAGACGACCGTGGTCAAGCTTACACGGCTTGGTAATATAGACGTTAAATACTGTGTACAGGATTTAATATCGTTTAAAGATTGGAAAATCCGTTCCGATCCGATGTGATGCGAGCCGTTCGGTGGAAATCATCCTTTAAAAGACTTATAGAGTGGTCATTGGGAATATTTTCATGGAAATTTTTGATCCCGAACATTTTTGATGTTGACACACGAATGATGCCTGACAAGCGGCATGACACTTGACAGACTGACTTGTTACTAAGTAGTAACAAGTATTGGACCACATTTTGCAACATGATAACAATAAGTAAGTTTCTATAACTTTCGCGTCTTTTGCTACAACTCTTTGACATCTGATGTTCCCACTGACACTTGCAAATGTTACTCCACAAATCATGACTACGGTGTAGATGCACCTTATCGCTCGTAAATATTTTAATGCCTTCGTCTCGAAACAACCAGAAAACACATTTAATTAAACTTACCTTAAACGTGACAAGGGGAGCAATATCGTAATCAATACAATGGGGAAGACTGTTAATGCTCATTGTAGATGGCGCGACCATAGCTGTACCCGAATCTGACCAATGAAGCCGAGCTATTTTAAAATATAAAATGACATTCCATATTTTCCACCAATGACGATGTAACTAGGTATACTAGCGCCATTAGTTGCACAGCTGCCATCCGCATTGGTAGCTGGCAGTACAAATGTGAATTTTCAGACTTGGCTATTGTCTCTCTCTCTTCCTGTAACCCATCCAAAGGTCGTCTTCAAAAGATTGCTTTTAACGATGAGACCGCCCATTGTGTCACCCTATGTGAAATATTTTCTCTTATGAATGTTACTTGTACAGTGTACATAATAAAGCATATTCTATTCTATGTCATTTGGCTATTCGGCCTAACTGAGGCATGAAATCACAGCTTTTATTACAAACTTCTGCCAGCCTCCTTCATCATCTTATTTCTCTAGCCTTTTCCCAACTGTTGGGATCGGCATCCAGTCTAACCGGATGCAGCTGAATATCAGTATTTTACATGGAGTGACTGCCTCTGTAACGTAGTTACTGAAGGTAATACGATACCCCTTAATTTTTGTCAGAGTTTCGAATTTCTGACCACTCGTAATGCTCTTTATAAGCTATCTTAAATCCCTTTGAAAAAACATTGAACCTCACCATATTTACATTATTACTTTCATTTAACTTCACCATAGTCGGGTAGAAGCTTTACAGCCTATTTACGTAACCTGTAATTTTTCACCTTTTGTGGCTGTTTCGAAATTCCTTACACAAGTAGTAACGAGGCAATGCTTGAGTAATAATTGGGCAATTATAAGCTCCTAAGGGCTTAATTATTAACTCTAATGAGGCAATTCAATTTCAAGTTCTCATTTGCATTCAAAATTACAGAAACTAAACGCTTGGTTGCTGCCTGAAATATTTTTTTTTTAAGAATTATAAATCGTGGTTTCATGTAGGTACACTTTCGTCTACTGAAAGAGTAATACTGATATTTTAATAATAAAAAATAGACTGGATTGAACTGGTTAGATTGAGTATTTCTCGCAATGCCTCTTCCTCGATTCGCCAGTGAGGGACTGGGGTGTAACCTACCACCATCATCATCATCAGCCGACAGCAGTCCACTGCTGGACATAGACCTCCTCAATCGCACGCCACTCAACTCGATTCTCAGCAACTGTCATCCAGTTGCTACCAGCCACCCTGCGAAAATCGTCACAGCGTGGGCGCAGTGCGGGTTGGTAACTGTGAGTTGTTCGAAGACACGTGACATCCAATAACACGTTGGTCTTATGACACGTCATTTCCTCATAATATTTTGCTTCCCAGTTTTGACTTAATAAATTGCACACCTAAGTTCTACGTCAAAGAACTACTCGTAAGGTAAGGCCGTTACCACTGAGCTACCGTTCATTGAATAACGCTGAAAATGGTAAAAATAAACCCACAAAAAAAATCCAATAAAAGTCATTTGAATATCGTAAAACTGGAGCCCTGAGACAGCCAATAGGAGTCGCGGCACACCGAGGAGAAGATGGTGGGACGCCTTGGATGGCTTCCTCGCGAATTGGCGAGAAAAAGCACACTATCCAGAGAAATGGAAGGAGTGGGTCCTTTCACCGGGAGTGGCATAAAGAATGATTTCCACTAAACGGCTCGCATCGAATCGGATCGGAAAGGATACGAACGGATGCGGCCACAGCTGATCGCGTCCGGCAGGATGTCGACGCATACGATCGGCTCCGTACCGTCGCTTACCAACGTATCCGTTTCTTCGCCTCGTCAAATAGTTTCATTCCTACCGTGTCGGATACGACGACAGGCAAACTGAGCCGATCGCGTGTCGCAGCATACTTTCGGCTACGATCGCGTGTCGCGGAAGACGCCCGTGGTCAAGTCAAGCAACTTGACTTGGTAATATAGACTTTAAATACTGTGTACACGATTTAATATCGTTTAAAGATTGATAAATCTGTTCTGATCCTATGCGATGCGAGCCGTGTGGTGGAAATCATCCTTAACACGTGCTAAATAAAATAAAGTAACAAAGATATCTCCTAAAACAAATTTTAAACCTTTATTCCCAAAAAGATCTCAAAACAATTTATAGAAAGCAATAAGACCAGCCAATATCATGGCGATCTAACTCACTGTGTTGACACGAATATTTAGCTTAAGGCCCTGCAAATCCCTTTAAAAGTATTAAGCACTTTATTTATTGTCGCCAAGGCTTTTCCTAAGAACTGGGAAGTATTAGAGTATTATTTAGGTTTATCTTTATAGGCTGAAATGAGACCAGAGTTGGGTCTCGAATAAAGAATTTTAGGATGGAGACATAATATGTGTAGGTAGCCTCGCGAAATTATAAATTTAAATTTAATCATCTATCTATGGATATAAAACAAAAGCTTGGATAGGATAATAGACGCTTATAGATAAATAATTTAGTAAAAGACAGAAAGTGAAGTGTTAAGCCATTTTGCAGGGACCATGTGCTGTCAAACAATTAAAGCAGCTATTGGCAGCCAAAGCGTAGTGTGTGTGTAATGCGTGTGCAGTGTTACCCAATACTTCCATGACTTTAGCTGCCTTTTTTGTTGTTTTTTTTTTTTTTTTGGTGGGTGGGAAATCATCAAATGACCCCCCCGCCCTGGGCGGAGCGGAAGGGAGTGTCAGACTCTTACTGACTAAAAACCACCCATGTTCCTTCATTGGCTCTTTATGTTCCAGGGCCGCAGTATCTCTTTCGAACAGTGCCGTGTCGACGGCGGACGTCGACACGGCCTGCCCGTCGTCATACGACGGACGGACGGCGAGCTAGCCCATTACTCACCGTCCACAGGCCCGTGCCTACGGTGGCCGAGAGCCATCACGGCGTGGCCCCCGACGCCCGGTGCTTCTCCTCCCGCGGCGGCTGGGACGTGAGGCTCTCTCCCTCTCACGTTCCGCTTCCTTCTTCGCTAGCATGACTGCTTCGCAGAAGGAGGCGACGGCTTCCCATTCCCTCTCGCCCCGGACCATGGCTTGAACCAGGGCCGGGCGCGAGAGGTCGCCGCCGCCAATCGCCGCTACGAGGACACGGCGGTGCTCCTCCCAAGCGGAGCAGACCTCGACGGTGTGCTCCACCGTGTCCTCCGGTCGATCCTCGCAATAGTAGCACCCGGGCGTTTCCTCCCGCCCGATTCGGTGCAGGTACCTCCCGAAACATCCGTGTCCGGTGCGGACCTGCGTCAGGCGGAAGGTGAGGGCGCCGTGGCGCCTCTCAAGCCACTCCTCAAAGAGGGGACTTATCGCCACTATCGTGGCGTGACTGACTGACTGACTGATGACTTTAGCTGCCTTAAATGATTATTATGTTACGGACCCAGATCATACATTTTCACCTTCACATACAGTACTGTGACAATTTGGTCCTAGTAGAAATAGTAAACGCCTAGACCATAGACCATAGATCGTAAACAGGAATTGGTGATATCCCCTAGGTGTTACGAGGATTGAAACACGATGACTTGACAATTGTAGTGGACAGTATTCTAAGAATTAAAGAAAAAAGGAAAACAAACGGTTAACTAAATTTGAATAGGCAAGAATTAAATCAGTAATCAATCACTCGGTGGATGATGGTACTCGTAGTAGAAACATATTCATAGTGACTATACGTGTCTATACAAAAACCCATCATCATAATCCACAGCCCGACTTCACCCACTGCTGGGTATAAGCCTCTCTTTGCTTGTGCCAAGCTCCACGCTCCTGTGCCAGCCTCATCCAGGAAATTCCCGCAATGGTAACAATGTCGTCTGCCCATCTCGACGCCGCCGCCGGACGACCAACACTCCTCTTTCCATTCCTTGGACGCCACTCGGACACAGCTTTACTCCACCTGCCATCACCGCGCCTTGCTAGGTGTCCTGCCCAACTCCATTTGAATCAACAAAAACCCACTTTAGTTCTAAAAATAGCTCACAAAACTTCCAAGCCACACTAATCACACTCAATCAAAACAACCACTTCTTACAACAGAGCCATCCATTCAGAACGATTTCAAACAAATAGCAAAAACTTATACATCTCGCATCCCCGGGAAAGTTGCGTCGACTCCGCAAGAAAAATGCCCGCGCTTTGTTACCGAAACGTAATTTGTATTACTAATAGTTCGTGTTTTCCGATCCCCCGTTCCCCTTGGGAGCTAGCGGTTTTTCTCGGTTATTTCCCGGTTATTTCTCGGTAGAGTGTGTTCTTTGTCCGCCTGTCTGCGTGACTGATATCATAACTACTCTTTGTGAACGTTTCGGAAAGTAGTTCGATTGTTCTGTTCGATGGTGTTTGAGATTAGTATTGTGGTTTCGGAGTTTTTGTTTACTGAAGATTTTTTGGGATTAAATCTGTGCTAGTTTTTGGTAAACAATATATAAACAGAATACACTTTGTGATGTGAGAAATTTTTAGAATTAAATGATGAAAATTAAGTCGTTGTGTCGCCCTATGTGTTAAAGTGACCTTTAAATACCAAGCTTTGTCATCAACCAGCTGACTGAATACCTAATTTTTTTTATCACAACATGAGTCAATTACAGGGTGTAAGAGACTACCCTCCGCAGACCGATGGGGTGAATTCAGTATATCATACTAAGATGACCGGTACAAGAAATTATTTCAAGAACGTTATGGGAATCCAATTAATTTGATTTGTTTTATTTCCTCATACGTAATGTATCGTTACCGTGGTAAAACGTACGTTACGAACGGCAAGCGCGACGACGAATTCGATGAACTCTATAGCTATGCAGGAAGTGAGCAGCTCATTACACGCGTCGTTCGTTAGAATATTTCAACATCCATTGTAGTTTTCTTCAGCTTAGCCGTATTATTTACTTAAATGGAGTGTTGCGTACAGATAATGTAATTTTACATTGAAATAAAAGAAAAGTAACTGAAAAACGATAAAAATTGAATTTTATTCTGAGAAAAATTTCGGTGGAACATGATTCAAAATAAGGAGCTAAATGCACCCTGTCAGTTTGCGGAGGGCTGTCCCTTACACCCTGTATAGTTCGATAGACAAAAAAGAAATTATTTCTACTGTAATAAAGTTACTTTCACATGGCATACTCTGACACGGAACAGAACTAACGCTTATTACCTATCTGTAGACAAAATAAATATTAAGTTTCATGCCGCAATCGACCAGCTACTTCCCGTTTCTACTACAAAATATTGACCTGTATATCGAAACCACAAATTAACAAACTTTTAATTTTCTTCATGATTCGAAGCTAGGCAAATTGAACGCTAATTTTGAAAAGTTTAGAATTGAAATAATAATACATATCTTTTTCTGTAGTCAGATACATAGGTTCACCTATGACTACAGAAAAATACCAGGATTATATATTATAACCTGGAATAGGTAAGTTGCCTCAAAAGACTGTTTTTTTTTTTAATAAAACCTTTACCCACACTAGGAATTTCTCCTGTATCGTGGGTGCATTTACAAACATTTAGACTCACATGACACAAACAGCAAGACCCCCTCAACAACTCCCTCTAGGCCATACTAATATATGTTACGCGCGGGTATCGAACCCACGACATGCAGGACAGCAGCCACAGCGCCAACCGTGCCGTTGCTCTACATTTTCTCATTCTGCTTGTAAAACTTGTTTCAATTACCAAGTCTAAGTAAAAAAATATATCATCTACATTTTGTATCAGTGCCCCATTTGTCTGAAAGTTTATTCAGTTAAGATTTCGGGGAGGGTCCAGAAACAAGAGAGCTATGTCTGAAACTTTTACAGTGAGGAGAAAAAAAGATTAGTAGACGATTAAATGTGACTAAATACTTTGTAGATTAAGATAAATTGCGTCCATTATGTTTGTTTTTAGGTAGGGTTAAAGCTACAAATTGGAGTTAGCCGAAAATAACAATAACTAAAACGTTCTCAGTTTTTCAGGGTGATAATTACAAGTTCTTGCTGAAACTAGTTAATTTATATGACGGATATGTCAGAGCGCCTCGAGCTGTAAACATCAGGGCTCTGTAGAAGCACGCAGTGGTGTGGGTAGACTTGTTTGTAGGTCGCGTGATGTCACCACTAGCATACTTGCGATTCATTTCATGTCCGTACCAATGACCGGATCCGACAAATGTAATGTAATGTATGTGAATTCTTCAGAAAATGCGGTTTTGGTAAACCATATTTTTGTATAAAAAGCAACGATTTAGAAAAGTCAATTCTGAAAAGAAAATTCTAAACTAACACTAAACTATACTAATATTTAAAATACAAAGAATAGATGACGTCGCGGCCAATAGCTAGTTAGTCTGTATTTTTCATCCAAAAAATAACAACACAAAATTCATCCCATTACATCTCATTCACTTATAATTTAATAACAAGCTGTTTTTAAATTACAAGCGAATGAGTTAAATTAAACTATGCAACGAACATGCAATCGTAAATGTTTGAAATAACTTCATTTACGGAATGTATATATGTATTTTAACTTTCAATAACGTATTCAGTATGAGGGCCTTGTGGCTAAATAGTCGGCAACGCTTGCTAAGGCCGGTCCGTGGATGGGAGATCTTCCATAACATAGCGAGATGACTGAGATCCCTCCGATCCTCAGAAAGTTGGTGCCACCGATCATTCGTAGATCTTTGTCAGTCATTACGGGTAGAAGATCAAAAGACGACCATCTTATCAAAGCAGTGTCCATGTTTTCCTGGAACTGGGTGGTGTAGGTCAGATAAACAGTTCCAGTCGCGCCAATAAAACTAGCCAATTCAGTCCAGTCTATTTTCTATATTTAAAATATCAATGAGTGCTTGCAGTTCTGCATATAGACGAAAGTATACACGAAACCACAATTTGTAAGTCTGAAAATAGATACGAGTATTTCATTCAGCAATCAAGCGTTTAGTTTCTATTTTCAAACTGTAATTTTGAATGCAAATGAGAACTTGAAATTTAAATTATATTAAATCCTTACGAGTTTATGATTACCCAATTATTGCTCAAGCATTTCCTCATTACAACTTGTGCAGGCAATTTAGAAACATTCACAAAGGTTGAAAAATTACACGTTACGTGAGTAGGCTGTAAGCTTTTACCCGACTAAGGTGAAGCCCTCTAAGTTCGATGTTTTTTCGAAGAGATTTAAGATAGCTATTATAGGGCGAGTCGACATAACCTCGAAGGTCTGACAAATGAACAAGGAGTACAGGAATGGAGGTCAGATAAACAGTCGCTACATATAAAACACTGGTATTCAGCTGCATCCGGTTAGACTGGAAGCCGACCCCAATATAGTTGAGAAAATGCTAGGCAGATGATAATTTGTATTCAGAATACGTGGGTGTGAATTAAATAAGTTATGTTGACACAAAACAAGAAAGTTTTTCATAGTGGGTGTGGTTCTAGTTGCAGCGGAATTCGTTTGGATAATAACATTATAGTTAATTGTATGTGGGTGTAAAACTTGAATTAGCCTTAAACAATAAATCCTAATTTGAAGCGTGCCTTCATTTAACCTTTTGGCCTTTTAAACTTAATACTAAATTATTGTGGATAGCATAATCAGCGTATAATGCTGGGATTCTTCTTCTCACGGGAAAAGGGCTGTAAAGGGCTTCTTCATTTGGTAAATCAATATAACAACCGTGCAAAATTTAAGTCAGTAGAGGTGAAAATTGGAGAGATTTGGAAGAGACCTACGCTCATTATTGGGTGGCCAAAGGTTGGAGAAGAGAGAGAGACAGAGAGAGTAGAAATTACAATTTTTGTTTAGTATGTGTTACTTATTAAGCTTGTTTCACACGTACCACAACCACACCACGTGGGCGGACGTAATTTTGTATTGAAAATGAATAGTAGAATTTACACGGACCAAATTTTGCCGCCATTATCGACCACATGGGTGATATACCCCGCAACGCAACCACACCGCGAACTAGCGTCCGACACTCCGACCACATCGCAGTCAAGGCGTGTTTCCTCCACGAAAGCCGGTGTCGAACTGTCTGTCTGCACTCGTGAGTGTCATTGGGTCGTAGCAACCACATCGCAACTACTAGCGACAACGCAACCACATCCATATTTTGTCGGAACCACAACGCAACTGCACAAAGCTGCAGCGACACTATTTACACGTAACCACTGCTTGACTACCTTTTGTCGCTGCGATGTGGTGTGGTTGTGGTACCAATGCGTATTGTGGTTGTCACAAATGTTTTCGAATCTTTGGTTCTAGGACATTTGTCACGATGTGGGTCATTCTCAGACGCCTCAAATAAGCGTGTCCGGGTCGAAATCCAGTACTAAATGGATAACTAACAACTTGATTTTTTTTTCTATAACAGGTACGATCAAAATATTAGGAGGGGCCTGTGTTGTTTTTTTACATAAAGTATAGAAGTTCGTTTAAAAAAATAAAAACCTCCAAAATATTGACCTCGGTGCCGCGTCCGGCCCCGTATTGGGACGGAAATTAATTTTTATCTTTTTTTCCCCAATACATGGCGCTGTTTTGCATGTGTTCACAAACAACTAGATAGTTACTAACTCAATTTATAATATTTTCACGCTATAATAGGCTTTAGTAGACAAGTTACAACTAGTTGTATTCACGTCCGACGTTTACAATTGATATCAGTGGCACGCACCGATCGGTTCATAAATCCTAAAGTGTAGTGACTGCGAGAATAGTTGTTCGGGTAATACAAAGTGTCAGTTGGGCCGCATCCGCAGTAAGGATAACAAGTCTGTGCGTCTCCATGCCACTCTTTTATTAAGGTACGTAATCATTTTCGGTGGCTTGGTATACCCTTAAAATTGATTTCGGTGAATCCATTTTATCCACATTCTATTTGAATAAATATTTTTAAATTATAATCAAAGTATGTCTTATGTGTATTCGATTTTAATAAAAGAGATTAATATTAAAAATTCGGGTTACTTTTGAAAATATCCAGGATTTTGCTCATTATTTTGATTTCAGTGGCTTTGATTTCGGTGTTTTCGGTGGAAAAGGTGCACCGAAATCAATTTTAAAATCACCGAAATCAATCAATAGTCATTTATTTACATTTTAAGATCGTTTATATAACTGTCTCATCACCTCTCATCTTGTTTCAGTATTGTAATTATGGCAGATTCAAAAGAAGATCGGTTGATTAAAAAGAGATTGGCTGAACGAAGCGCGACGTCGGAATTCGGAAAGCTCGCATCAAGAGTGATCCAGAGCTTTACGCAGTGCATAAGGAGAAAGATAGGCAACGGTATTTTAAAAGGAAGACTGAAGGAAAGATAAAGACTGTAAGTGAATTAGATCCTCACCAACAACGAATTTTTAGGGAGAGAAGTAGAATGTCTTCCAACAAATACAATTGGAAAAAAAGGCGCAGAGATGAGGTGTCTTGAAGAGGATCTAATAATCGTACCAGAAACAACGGACGAAACTGACGATCCTTTGGTTACTTCACGATCACAACTAAAACGATCAGGACCACTTCAAACTGAAGCAAGGTCCCATGTTGATTTGCTACGGTTGATTTGGTCGTTTTATCTCCTTTAGGAGATGAAACGACCGATGAACTTGATGGATGTGAACCTCAGCGTGTTAAGGCTTATCGCGACTGGCCAGCACCATTGAGTCCGTGTAGTGACGTAAGTACAATTTCAAAGCCATGTACCAGATCATCAGTTCGTGTGATTGAAAAGGAACTTCTTCCAACTCCAAAGGCTAACAAGAAACTAAATACCAAAGTTATTATACGTAGACTTAAATACCGCATGAACAAAATGTATCAATTACAGAAAAAGAAAATTGATGAATTGAAGACTGTCAACGAACGACAACGAAAACAGATATATAGATTAAAATACCAAAGTGCTGCATTAATAAAATATGAACCGACAAGTAAAACCAATACTGAAGATATGAAACAACAAAGTGAATCAGACGCTATAAAAACAATTAAAAATAATGTGGAAGAGGACATTAAAACTTTTCTAGAAGAAGGTGAAAACAGTCGTATGTGTTCTGGAAAAAAGGAGTTCATTACCAAGATAAAGGATAAAAAACCAAGACGCTACTTAAATGATTCTTTATAAGACTTATATACTAAGTTTAAGCAAACAAATCCCCAAAATAAAATTAGTTACTCCAGTTTTTGCAAAAAACGGCCGTTTTGGATGCTGAAACCTACTGTAAATAAACGAGAAACCGAGAACCGAAGTATTCTCCAAAATTGTAGATTCTAAAGAAAGCAGTGACGAGGAATATATCATTTTTTAATTAAGGATTGAAAACTGTAATATAAAATTATAGTTATGGAAATGCTGGGTGCTTAATACACCTAAAAGCTTATTTAATTGTGTTAAAATAATACAAAATTAATATCTATAATATAAAAATGAATCGCAAAATGTGTTGGTAAGCGCTTAACTCAACAACGCCTGGACCAATTTGGCCAATTCTTTTTTTTAAATGTTCGTTGAAGTTCAAGGATGGTTTTTACAGCGAGAAAAATTTAAAAAATTGCCTGTAGAAGTCTAAAAACAACACTAGGATACTTTTTTTTTTGGTAGGATTAGGGTAGGAGTAGTGTAGGAGTAGTGTAGGAGTAGGGTAGGAGTAGGGTAGGAGTAGGTTAGGAGTAGGGTAGGAGTAGTGTAGGAGTAGGGTAGGAGTAGTGTAGGAGTAGGGTTGGAGTAGGGTTGGAGTAGGGTAGGAGTAGGTTAGGAGTAGGGTAGGAGTAGTGTAGGAGTAGTGTAGGAGTAGTGTTGGAGTAGGGTAGGAGTAGTGTAGAAGTAGGGTAGGAGTAGGTTAGGAGTAGGGTAGGAGTAGTGTTGGAGTAGAGTAGGAGTAGGGTAGGGTAAGGGGTATGACACCACGGGGACGAAGTAGCGCTGGGCAGCTAGTTTTTAATAAAAGCCTTCTATAATTGTTGATGTTGTTGAAAATTTATACTGATTTTTAAGTGATTTTTGGAGTGATTCTGTATCAATAAGTAAGTTGTCTGTGATTAAGCTAAATCTCAACTAAGACTTCAGATTTATTTAATTTCCAGTTAGTTTAAGACTACCTACTATTTTTAATAACATTTAATATAATAATTGTCGCTTCTATCCAAAGTTGATTTTTGTTTCCTATAACTTAATAAATGGGGCATAAGTCTTGAAACAATAAAATGTTTTATTGTAAAATTAACCTGCAATTTCTTACAGATCATATACATCATTCAGATCATTACATAGCATATCTTACAGATAATAATATATAAAAAACACTCTTTCAAATATAAATTATTTGATATATTTGATTTCGGTGGACACAATTAAAAAAAAATTAAATCCCTTCATGTCCATTCGGTCTATAGGATTCCCTCTACTACTAATATGTTTTAAATTAACTCTTAATTTGATATTCCATGTTAATAACGGAAAAATTTAAAAAAAAAAAATACCACCGAAGTCAACCTAATAATGAGTCTCCTGATAATGACCCATGTATTCCTTCACTGAGGAGCTCGTGGCTAAATAATAACAGCCGCTCGGGTCGATCGGTTAAGCCGTGCTTGCCTAGGTTGATCCGTGGATGGGTGACCACCCATTACATACCGTTTTTCCTCCGTGCCTCGGAAAGCACGTTAAGCCGTTGATCCCGGCTGTCATTTGTAGATCTTTGACAGTCTTTAAGGTAGTCAGTGGCTCGAAAGTCTGACAAACAGTCTTACCAAAGGGTATCGTGTTACCCAGTACTAGCTGGGTTGTGGCGGTCAGATAGGCAGTCGCTCCATGTAAAATACGGGTATTCAGCTGCATCCGGTTAGACTGGAAGCCGACCCCAACATAGTTAGGCTAGGCAGATGATATTTCTTCACTTTTACGTCTTGAAAGCAGTGGTTACAAAAAAAATCATCACCATTATCCACAGCCCGAATTTACCCACTGTTGAGCATAGGCTTGTCTTTTCTTGTGCCAATCTCCATGTAACAAAACATCATACAAAGTAACTTTACTTGTCTGGTTTCGCACCCACGACTTACCTATACCTAAACAAGTTGAGGCTGAGATCACTGGACTACGACTGCCGTAATAAACAATAAAAATAAGCTCAATCATAAACTACTAACTAACACCATACCCCAACAATATCTCCTTGAAAAATTGTCCGGATGAGACGACACCGGGCTAGCAAATGAATATATATGGTCGCAGCCTGAACGGGTGACCATGTATATCACTTTACACCATTAAACTCGGCCGTCACAGCTTTGCACACTAATCTGAACAAACGACTTTGGAACTTGATAAAAACTCCGACACTTTTGATGGAAAAGCTTTTTCGGAAAAAATGAGTGGTTTTCTAATTGCAGCTTTAGGGTTGAAAATTGCATGATAGCTGTTCTTATAAGTGATCTGTCGTTTAGGTAAATTGCTTCGTTGGATACTGCCTTTAAAGATATCTGGCTTTTTTTTTGGGTGGGAAGTCCTCATGGATACTCTCTGTCTGTGGCGAGCGGTGGGTTATGTCGGACTCTAAACGATTTAAACCCACTGTTCCTATTACTATCATGTGTCGAGGGCCCGGGAGATACAAGTACATTCGCGCGCATCACCGACTGGAATCAGCTCACCCGGGCCCCATCACCAAGTGCGGCCTATACAGCGACCGCACGTTCTCTATGAAGACGCGCCACCTCTTTGGGCCTGGCTGGTCGGGCGGTGACTCCACAGATATAAGCCCACAATGAACGGCAACGGCCACGGCTGGGACGCAGGCGTTCTCTCTGAAAATGTCTCGCAGAGATATGTTCTGTATCCCAATGGCTGTGATTCCACCAGGACCTGGTCACCAGGAGTCTGGATTTGGTCGTCTTTATCATCATTCTCAATTTAATTGGGGTCAGTGCAATATGTCTTCTTCTTCCCTGCATTTATATCAGTCTTCCTTGCTTAGAAACTACGAGAAGAATGATGAAACATCGAATAAATGCTCAGTGTGTTTACGCACTACGAACGGGAGCAGAGCTCGTTTGGTATAAAGGCGCTTTTAGAAGTATTTACGCCTGAATAATACACACCTTGCTACATTATCAATCTATATTACGATTTCATGACTCGTTTAATCCAAGATTAAAGTGAAGTATTTTGTCTTCGTCGATTTTCAACGCAGTACCAAAGCAATAATCCTCTCCCACTTTTCTTGTACGAAATTTCATACAAATTCTTGCTCCACAAAAATAAATAAGACCAAAAAAGGGTGTCGCATTTCTAAGTCGACTTAAGAAGGCTGTGCCTTGGCCTAGTTACTACCAGTTCCGGATTAAGGCAATGTGTCGATATTTATCGCTCGTTAAAATTTATACAATTTTGCCGTCGAGTTTTTCCCGAATGGCGTCGTCGCTATAGTGTTGTGACTAAGATTTTGGGGTTTAAAGGGTAGTCTCGTTTAGGTAAAAACTGCTGTAAACGTGTTGAAACCGAAAATTTTGTAATGCCGCAGTAAAAGAAGCAGCAGTATGTAATATTGTGTAAATTTTGTGCCTTTTAGACTACAAAGAAAAAGAAAAGATTTCAGGCTCAGTTTTTGATGTCGGTAAAATTACAAAAACATTGGTTTCATTTTCACGTAAATTTAAACCAAAAATCTCTTCCTTTTATAATTTTGTAATCCTTTTTTGACGTTAATATTTTGCTGATTACCAAAACCTATATTTTAAATATACAGGGTGATAAATTTTTCATCGGTAATTAAAAAACAGCTGTTACTGTGTAGGAATTGAATTTTTATAGGAAACAGCAGAATTTTTTTCAAATTACCGATGAAAAAGTTGTATTGAATGATGTACTGAGTACGTGGTAACCGTTTTCGCGTCGGTGTCCCTTCCACCCTGTAATATAGTCCATAGCAACATTTCGTAAATAAAATAAACCAACTGAGCTAATAAATTTAATGCCAAACAGTTCCACTAGCCTACCTACCCTAAGCTTCTCCCCGATACTATATCATATATTATGCAGTCGCTTATTCTTGTTGGTAAACTAACTTCGCCCGCGCCCCGAGTTCTTTCAGAGAAAAACCTAGAACTATGTATAACAACGTTCTTATTGAAATAAAACTTCTGATTGTCCTGTAACTTGATTCAGTATTCTTTGAATAAGTATGTCGTTTGTTATGCTCCTCATTACTAAGAAATGGGACAGCTAGAACACCTGTGAAATAGAAAAAAAACAAGTTTATACTGACAACATTTTTTCATTTCATGTAAGCAGTATAAACTTAGTGTCATCATAGAGTGGATCAGATACTTAAATATGACAAGGATTGGGCCGGAATATAGCAGTTCCTCGTGGGACGTGGTAACGACAGCGGCTCGCCTTCATGATCATCTGATGGCAGCCGCCACGTCAACCAACGTCACGACGCTCCGCTAGAGTGACAGTCATCAGCCAGTGTCACTCTTATCCGAACTGCTTCGTTAGTTCCTGGTTACTTCGCAACAAGCAGACGCCACCACTTTCAAAGCGTCTCGTATTTCCACAATGATTCTCCACCACCGTTATGCTGAAGGCATGTCTCTTTCTCCAGGTCATCTGGTCTACTTAGCATAAAAACAGACTAGCCGACAATTTCCAACGGTAGAAATACCTGTTAACAATATTGTATCGTTAAACTATCCGTTTTTTTTTTTGTAGAAATTAAGATGGCAATGGCATTAACAAGCCAAAAGAAGTTCCCAAACTAAGCAGTTACATATTTTCTTTAGAAAAATTACGGTACGTCAAAAACACAAAATTGCATATCGACCGCGCTGCACCTCATCGCAGCCGGCGTAATATCCGAATAATTTATTCAATATATTGTCACTACACCCGAATCCAATAACAGTATCCGAAAACGAAAACAAACCTATCTAAATCAATATTTTATTATTTTTACGTTTCGCACCAAAAACTTTTGGAGATCATCCCATAAATAACAAAAAAGTTTGGTCACTTTATGGTATCTACAATTTCCGGTATTTACGCATTCACACTGAAATAAATGGAAATCCAATTAATAGCCCGCCATTTTGTTTATTTTTTCGGTATTTGGGACACTATATTCTGATCATTGTGTCCTAAAATCCTTTTTATATCCGGCGAATATTTTTGTATGAATATTTTAATACACAATGTTTCTGGTCTGCTATTATTTTGACCTGGAGCGCTGTATTTTGTCCTGTTTTTGTACGGAAAAATGGCGCCTCAAATAATGAACTAGATTTTTCTGAATTTTGTGTGATGACTTGGGTGAAACGGGTGTGATGGTTTGCTAGATTAAACTGTGTATTTTATTAAACAAAAATATATTACGTATAAAAAATGTGTCCCTCCAGATCAACGGGATTTTAAAAGTTCTGAATTTTGCTACCCATGAAAAACTTTGCGGCCTAAGATCATGACTGACTTAGATATGATGAATTGTCATAGTATACATAGGCTTTAATAAAGAATAGTACTACAGTCCACCGCTGAATCTTCACTCATTCAACGCTACATTACCGCTAGCATGAAATGGTAGTTACCTACTGAACGCTTTCAAAAGTTTCCAACCAGTTAACATCTCCAGAAAGTCACCTCAGGTCACTATAGTTAGCTCAAAAGCATCTAAACTCCGCAGTTAGATAAGGGAAGGTTGCACAAGTTGTAGTAACGTCTGACTGTACCTAATCTCGTTGGTCGCTCCCCTTGTTTACGCTGCAGCGCTGAGGAACTCGGCTAAAAGTTCCGCTGCAGCGCAAAATTTGCTAAATTTACAAGACCCAAGTTCTTCGACCTAGTCTAATTGTTTGATAGTTTTCACAGACCTTTTTGTTTGTACATAAGTTGGGAACATGTTCAAGTTGTAATTTCCGAGGTTTTACTGAGGGTAATTGTTTGCTCGATTATAATTCAAAGTTTCTTGGAGTTTGGCTTAAAGAGCTTTGCTAATTATGGGTTTTAATTGGGCCTTTGTTAAAGATATGAAAGCACTGTGTTTTGAATTTAATTATTAAGGAGATCAATGATGTCATGAAAGCATTTTCTGCGTGCAATTTCAGAATTTGAGACTTCGAGGACAGCTAATGACTATAATATATGCTCCGTCTTAGCCCGAAAAAGGCCGTGTGCTAACCGAAAACGATTATCGTCCGTGTTTATTTAAGAATATAGGTAACACAAAGATTGCTTTTAGTTATGACCCGGAGTAAGCACAATACACGTAAATTTTTAAGTAATTAAGTCGTTAAATTACAACAATATTCATTCTACATCAGCTGGGTAATTTCAACTAATTAATGATACAGCTTCTTATTAGCAACTTGCAAAAATAAAAATTGTTTTTTTCTTCCTCCAGGTCGTCCCCAACCAACCTTGACCTGGCTGATCAACAACAAGCAAATAGATGACCACACGATCCTCAAGAACGACGGAAAGGTCATAGTCAGCAAGATCAGCATAGGAGGCGCCGAAAGGAGTTGGCTGAACACCAGTATACGGTGCCAGGCTACCAACACTCCTCTTTTGAGCCCCCATGAAAGGACAGCCAGGGTTGAGATGCATTGTAAGTACCGAAAAAGTAGCAAGCTTGTAGTAAAAAAAAAAACAAGGCTTTAAATATAGGTGTGACGTCATTTTTTTTCGAATTGTTCTCAGCAAACTCTTTTAAAATGTTATGGGGGTGCATGAAAACTACCTAGTCCGCCATGTTTGGGAGTCCACCATATTGTATTTAGAATGATGTCACTTAGCTAATCATGCATTGTCATTCAAATTTAGCGTGTATGCAAAATTTTAGCTCAATTGGTTGGGTTATCTGTTTTAAAATAAATTCAGTTTCAAGATTTGACCTAAAAAACATTGCTAGTTAAATAAAGGCTTGTAATAAAATAACTTTGTCACCTAAAGTCTGTTATTTGCTTAGTACACGACAGAGTCTTCAATGCTATGCTATCTCAGTATTGTCATAATGTCAATGTCACAAAATGACACTACAGTCCTTTCACACTATATTGCGGCAAATATCACAGTATTAATCTTTTTGTTTCGTTGTGATAAAGTTGCTATAGCACTGCAATCACTGACAAGTCTATCAAAATGACATTGGTCTTTATTACTGTTCAATAAGATTCTTGTTGGAATGCTGTTGCTGACCGAAGTAAAATAACCGTGAAAGGACTTGAAATTGAGAATGATTATTGTGACATTGACAGTTAAATTAATCAGATTTAATTTATACATAATATGAAGCCTGTTATCTCCGAATGGTTAGGCAGATGTGTACTCAATGGTAATAAACCCCCATTTTGCCAGTTATGTTTAAGACCCATGTTATAGGGGGTGAGCCTATTGTCATCAATCGGGCACGAATCCAGACTCCGTGGCTGCTACTGGGAAAATTCCTGATGGAAAAATCCAATAACACTGCATGACTCGGGAATCGAACCCAGGACATTATACTCAGCAGTCGCGCTTGCGACCACTCGACCAACAAGGCAGTCAATTTATACTCCATTAAAAATAAATTAGTCACAGGATTGCGCTACTTTTTAGCGAATCGATGGCAAAAAAATTAAACATGTTTGGCGCAAAATTCAGGTATGCGGACACCGCTTAACACGTTAAAGGATATTTTGACCTTCCTCATCCAGTGGTTAAAAAAAATGGGTGTTAAAGTCGAAAGGCACCAAGACTTGTTTTTTCCGTCATTGCGATCATTTTTTTGTTCTAGGCCATACTTGGGAACCTTCTAGTTACGGAGAAATTGGGGTTCAAAGTTCCAACATTTTCCCAAGTTTTTTTTTTTAATACAGGTTTTTAATTTTATAACTTTACTTTAAATACTTCCACGACCCCCGTACTATTCAATGCATCTATCAGCACAATGTTTTGAGCGCGTCACATTGAGTCCTACCGTAAAACGTGATTTTCCACTCCCGAAAAAAAAAAATTGTTACCCAGTAATATTTTTTACGTAGAGCTACTTAGTTTGATGTACAGAACGCTTGGTTGATGACGGGTCCGTTTACACCTTGTATTATTATTATAGTTTTCTATGCACTAACATAGAGTAGTCAGCTCCGAGTTATAATTTCAAAAGTTAATACCTATGTAAATGTATGTATGTAGTTGATAAACGAAAGAATTTGGAAACTGACGAAGGTTCTAACAACTCGACTGTACATAATCATTAGATTTACATACATGTTACTTGAGCACTTTATAAAGGGCGAAAGGAAACATAACTTTTCACTCTTGCTGGAGTATTTTGGTAATAAAATGAAGACAAAGTAACACAGTTAATTGTTGTCAGACATTTATATCATAATTTTGTTTGAGCCGCAGGTGTGAACTGAACGCGGGACCTCCAACGGATTGACGACATTTTTAACCGACCTCTTAAAATGAGGAGCATCAGCAGTAGTATATTTTTAGAGTTCCGTAGTCAACAATGAACCCTTAGGCCCAGCGCCCACTATCGGCATCGGCACGGCTGAGGATTTTAGGTGATAAAAAGCATTATACATTAACTTCATGGCAATAAAGTAGAAATTTCCATGATATATGATCGTAGTAACATGCATAAGGACGCCTCGTCATCCCTAAGAATGTTGCAGCATGCCAAGACATAGTTTCCGACAGTGTGCGCTTGCATGTAGGAATGCCGAAGGATCCCTTTTCTTGCCGATGCCGATAACGAGCGCCGGGCCTTATAGTTTCGTCATGTCCGTCTGTCTATCTGTCCGCAGCTTAGCTCATAGACTCTTAGTACTAAAGCCGTAATTTGGCATAAATATACAGATTAGTTACGCCGACAAACAATAAATATTTTTACAATAAAATCTCGAAAAGTATTTTTTTTAGGGTATCTCCTGTACACATAAAGTGGGTTTTTTTTTTCTTGCGTACCCCATTGTGTGGGATGTCGTTGGATAGGTCTTTAAAAACTATTGCGAGTTAGTTCAAGTAATGTTTCGATTAAGGGATTCGTTTGTGAAATATTATGCTTTTAAGTGCTAATTTTTGTTAGACTCGAGTGTTCTGTCCTCTATCAGCTAAACGGTTGTGTTTGGATGTGTTAAAAACGGTGGTAGTATATAATTATAACGTAGTTAAAAGGAAAACTATCACAGCTAAGTAGGCTTTACAAGTTTTGGTGTAATAAGCGACCAACTTTTAAAATGTGATAACATATTTTCCTAAATATGGGAGCACAGCTTTTTCAACTGCTTAAGTACTTAAGTTTATTTTTTATAAATGTCCGCATATTTTGATGGGCGTCTACGGAACTTTACATTGTGCGTGGCCAGACACGCACTTGGCCGGTTTTATTCATGTATGTACACCGATTACTCCATGATTATTGGTCCGATTTTCGTAATTCTTTGGTAGATGATTTATTTGGAAAAGGAAGCCCGCGCAGAGGTCAAACTCAAACTGTTTATTGCATTCATGTGTACATTTAGTTGTTACATATGTTGTTGTTGTGTTTTATGTTAATTTGATTAACTTTGCTGGGGTAGTGATGAGCTAGCTTCTATAATACCTGTTTTTTCGTCTTCTCACACGGCACATGAAAATACGTAATTGTTTGCTTTATACATTAACTTTCTTTTACAATCGTTCAATTGGCCGAGTTCGGTAGTCAACGAGCACCGGCCGTTGACGGATTAAAACGCCCGACTTTTTTTAGCCTCAACCACTTACCATCCACCTCTGTCCCCAGTGCGTCCAACCTCAGTGATGATCACCAACAAGCCTGGACAGATGTCTGCTGACTCCGAGATCACCATCATCTGCGTGACCCACGGCAGCAGACCAGCGGCCCAGGTCACGTGGTTCAGGGAGAACAGAAGATACACCAGGGGAAAGGTAAGGGTAAGAGACCATGAAATGCTTTTACCATCATAGTAGGGGAAGTACCCATTTTTTTCAGGATTTTATTTTCTCATTCTGACGGCGTGATTTATATGTATACCTATACCAAATTATGAGGAGCTCGTGGCTAATTATGAACAGCCGCTCAGGTCGATCTTTAGGTTAAGCCGTGGTCCGTGGATGGGTGGCTTTCCGAGGCACGGAGGAAACTCGGTATAAAATGAATGGTCACTCAGGAATCGACCTTGGCAAACGCAGCTTTACCTTAAAGATTCGATGATAGCAAATAATCATGAATGATGAAGCGTCCTAATAATAAACAAGAGTTTCTCTTCTTTGAATTCTTATTATGAAGAGATAATGAGATTCATTGTAAACAGAAAATTTTCCTAGAAAATCTGAGTTCTATGATTATTTTTATTCCGCATCAGATGTTTTGTTTACTAATCGGCCTACGTAAAAAATGTCAAAGCCTCTTCATAAAAGTAATTTTCTGTTGGCCATTTTATAAGGCTAATAATATCTTTGTTTACGAAAATATTCTATAGCTCTGGTCTAAGTAGGAGGTGTATCAGTGGCGAAGGTTTCATACAACTCGATTCCTACCGGATTATCTTTGAAAAATGGCACAGTCAGTATTCTATAGACAAGTAATATAATCACATTAAAGATATGTACTCCGGCTTACTTCTTATAAAAATTGACCCTTCGCTACTGAGGTATATAATATTGAGTGTTTCTTTTAAGTGACACAATATGCGGAAATCCAAATCCCTTTTTTTTTTTTTCGGGTGGGAATTCATCACATGACACCTCCCGCTCTGGGCGGAGCGGAAGGGAGTGTCAGACTCTTACTGACTAAAAACCACCCATGTTCCTACTTTTGCCCTTTATGTTCCAGGGCCGGCGGTATCTCTTTCGAACAGTCCCGCAGCCCAAATCCAAATCCCTAAGACACACTGGAAAACTAGCTCTTTTAGTAGTTTAGTAGCAGTCTGAAAGTGAGTTCCAAGTATATGACTAAAGAGCAGGAGTAGTCTAGTGCTAACGGCCTCGACTTTAAAATCCAGTCGCACGGGTTTGAGTCCTAGGTACACAAAGTAAGACAGACTCAAGATGTTCATCATTCTCCTGCCCTTATCCCAATTTATTTGAGGTCGGCGCAGCATGTCTTCTTCCTTACTTCTCTATTACTCGTCATCTCAGCAGGTACCTACTTCCTAGCCATATCATCCAGCGTTTATATGGTCCTCCTCTACACTTATAGCCATCCGCATCCATAGGTACTCAAAGCTTTCCAGACTCAAGATGTTTTTAGAATAACCACCCTGTATTACCCATTGTACCACCAGTGTTGTTGGTAAGACTCAAAACCCTGCCAAGGAATAATGTGTCTTATTTCAAAGGAAATTACATTTATTCTTCCAATTTTCTTTAATTGGGGAAACGGGTCACTACGGCCCAATACTCTGCAAACTATCTTAGAGTAATCCCAACACAATTAGTACTTCAACCCACTTACACCTATCACTAAAAAAACACACAAAAATAACTAGATAAAGTTCTAGCGCAATCTTCGTTAGACTTTAGGACCAACTTGGGACCAGAACTTTCTACAGCTAAGGTCTTGTTCAGATGCGGCGAGTTCTGTGCGGTCTTCTTCTTAGCGTGCACTGAGCTGGGGCAGAACTTGGCTAAGAGCTAGGCACCAGATCCTGTAATAAGCAAAAAACAGGAGACATAGGACACGATGCTAAGTGCCCCATCTGTTTAATAAGTTCCAGGTTGACGAATGAGATTCTTGCATTAAGGTCAAATTGCCAACGCTTTTCCAAACATTGCTTTTAATTAAATGTTAGTGTCAAAGTGAATTGTTCCTATTTATTATGTGCCTTAGTCGATTAAACAACAATTAACGAATACTAACAATTTTATGAATAAAATAAATAAATAAACATTTATTTCAGAATCACTTCCATAATTGTTAGTAACAATGAAAATACACTAGTGTTAGGAACATTTATTCTAAGCTGCGTGAGGCACGCCGATCCTGGGGAATGTCTACTTGACTGCGTGTAGTCGTATCCACCGCCCCAAGATTGGAGAGTCCCATATATCAGCCAACGGTCTAAGCATGGTGTTGGGGCTGACGCAAACACAGCGTAGCAGAGACGTGCATCTCTTGCACATGATGGCCGAAAAACTATCAACGATAAAAATGCAAAAAAAAAATAACGCAAAAATGCTTCATGGGTAAAGTGCTTGAAACAAAGATAAATAAATAAATAGTTGATCCCAGTGAGTATTTTTTTAAAACTATATAAAAGTCTTACATCTCGGTTTAACACTTGAGCAACTGTGTGGAAAGACACTATCAGATACCTAAATCCAAAACTAGAACTTCAGTTTTATTGTAGCCACCTTTTAAATCGAAGCCTATCGTGGTACATAAAACACACAACTTAAAAAAGGCACTTTTTAATAATAATATATCTTATGTCTGCATCATACCGTCGATATCTTGCCATAAACAACTAGAACCATGGTTCTGCTGCATGCAGCAGACATAGGTAGACCATACATCATGGCTATACAAAAACACATGCCTTTGTGCATGAAGGCAGAAAGGCAAAATACAGAAAGCTACCAGCTTCTAATGTCATATACTCCTTTTACTTCGTCCAAATGCATGGTAGACCATTAAAAAAAACCGTGTCAACCAAAAGATAACACACAAAATCGCCTCACCAGCACTAGCCCTTAATTCTAACAAACTCCAGCACTGAACTAGACTCTTGATAACTGAGCGTCATTAATTTTCGTTGTCCTGTCTCCTGCGAGGGAACCCAGCTAATTATCTAGGTAAACTTAGGTGTTTGCTAATCTGTTACCTAATCTAACTCCGAAACAGGACAGCAAACATGGCGTTATCATACAAACTTGGGACTGCGTCTTTAGGTACTTTTTGTTACAGTTTTTTTTCTTTTCTTGAGATAAAAACTTCGGGGGCTTCCTTCGGGGGTGCTAAAATTATTTTATTAGGACGATATTCTTATGAATCTCGACTGTGTTACTGGAGAGGGTAGTGTTTAGTAAGTCTAGTAGGTCCCTATTATGTTGTTACTCAAGAGCCTAGTCTTACAGCATAATACCTAAACCTTAAATTTTCGCACCATTGGAACACAAGTCTGGGACTCTGTGAGATAGATGTAATCCACCACGCGGGCCCAATGCAGTTTGCTAGCTGACCTTCGATTTTTTGGTCACTGTATCAAAAAACTCGAAATGTAGAGGTTAGGTACCCTTATTTCTTTGCCATTGCACTCAAAACTGTGATAAAATAATTATGATACCAAACTTCTAGTATATTAAGTTATCAGGTAGGTATCATAATTATTTTATCACAGTTGATACCAAACTTCACCATTAGTTCCATTATTTTCAGATTCTTTTGAAATGGAATTAGTAATTAAAAAATAACAAATAACATCAGTATTTCCAACATGGAATTATTAATGGTACTAATGGCAACGAACCCCCTTGGTAAGACTGGATGTCAGTTTCGGGCTTCTGACGCCTCGTAACGACTATCAAAGATCTACGAATGACAGCCGGGGCCAACGACTTAAAATGCTTTCTGAGGCACGGAGGGGTGTCGGTATATCATAGATGGTGTGGTGCCGCATCCACGGACCTAATTAGGCAAGCAAATAATTTTCAAATATGATGTATTACTGTTGCCGCTCTAACAACAAATACTAAAACAGAATAAAAATATATTTAAGTGGAGCTCCCATACAACAGACAGATTTTATTTGCCGTTATTTTAGATTTGGTACGGAACCCTTTGAGCACGAATCCAACTCGCACTTGTTTATTATAGCGGAAACAAAAATAGACAATCTGTGAAAAGGACAATGACCAAAGTTGGTACCAAAAAGTCTCGCGCCTCAAAACCAAAATATTATAGTAATTAGTTTCATATTTTTTTACGGCATTACGCGTCGGGGATTTGATTTTTGAACTGGAAATATACTTTTCGAGTTTAAAAGTACGAATATTGTTTTACTCCCTTTATATGACGTTCCGTTTCAACTGAATATAAATGACGTTCCGTTTCAATTGAACAAACCCTTGTCTGTCGAGCGGACTCTAAAATTAATTACAATTAAGTAAGATCAGTACACCAAATCGATTTAGTTTGGTTTATTGCTATTTGCAACAAAATAGATTTTCTCAGCCTAAAGATTTTGATTTATCGATTACATCCCTAAATCCCGACTAGTTTATAGCACTTACTATACTCTATGGTTTATAGTTATCTTATCTGTGGCATCTGACATTTGTACTGTACTGACTGACTATTGGCAATGTAAAGGTCTAAAATAAAATCGAGTTTCAGTCAAGCATACTGTGGATGTTACTTTAACTCGTAATTCTTACTAATATTAGTGTATTACGCTGTTTTTAGAGCAATAATGTAATGTAGTGTGTTAAAATACGTCGTTGGTAGCGTCGAAAAAATAGACCTACTTTTTAGGTTAGTTTCGATTTTATAAAATAACTCTGAAACGCGGGTTTTTTTTTCAAAAATAATTTTTGTAGGAGTTAATACGATCAGTGTAGTCTATAAAAAACAAGGTTTGATTTTGATGCAGCATGGTACGGGATTCCATACTTCCATGAGCATTCTCTTTTCAACTGTCTACCTATTACGAATCATGAGAAGTCCGCTGACAGAAAGACGGACGGACAGCGGAGGCTTAGTAATGGAGTCCCGCTGTCCTTCGTGTACGGAACCCCTAAAAAGAACACGAGCAGAGTTAAAAATTCGAAGACATGTGACACCCCCCCTCTCATCCCTCAAAATAAAGACAAGGCTAGGTTAAATAAATAAAAACATTCTCAGAGTATACAACACTGAATACATAAATGATTTAGCAGATTTCCTCTTATGTCTCCTCCAATTAGGTTAAAATCTTGTTACAAACTGTATGAAAAATAAACAATTTTGTGTTGTATTTTAGTAATAAGTTATCTTTCGTGCACTCATTTTTTATGTGTTTTTCTTTTAGATTGTCTTTCATTCCTTTGATCAGTAATTATTATTCAGCTGTAATAATTATGGATGTTCACATGGAACTTAATTATTACCAAAATTTATCAGAACGCTATCATTGCCCGTAATTAAGAACGATCAATATCTAGTCGCAATATCACCTAAGCAGTGATAGTCTAGTGGTGTGACCGTCGGACTGACAAGTCAAAGGTCTCAAGTTCGAACCCAAGAGAGGCACGTCTGATTTTTGGGATTTATGTGCATATTGTATAATTATCACTTGCTTCGGTGAAGAAAAACGTGTTGAGGAAACAAGCATGCCTGAGAGATATTAATTATCGACGGCATGTAAAGCCAAAAAAAGCATATTATTATTATTATAATAAAAGAAGATTTGACATCTTCTTTCTTCTTTACCTACCCCCCTCCCCTACACCCCTGTCTTTTTTGACCTACTCCTTCGATGTCTCAAAATCAAGTGCAATTCTCACAGTACCGACTTCAAAATCAACCATAACATTTTCATAACAAAGTTCATTTTCTCAACAGCACAGCGAGTTCACGAACGAGACGACCACAGTCAGCAAGCTGACCATGCTGCCTCAGCCAGAAGACGATGGTGCCATGATCAGGTGCAGAGCTGACAACCCGGTGCTCAGGGTCGCTTTGGAAGACGCCTTCAGGATGAGTGTTGTTTGTAAGTACCTTTTGATCACCCTCTTATCAACAAATCGCGAAGGTTAGGATAAGTAATGAATTATCATCATTTTTGCGGACCCCTTCAGCTCATAGAACCTCAGCCACAATTGACTGCTGGGTAGCCGCTGAGCAGGCGTGATGTTTGAAAAGATTAACAAGAAAATCGTTAGAGCATAAATGAGTTAAATAGATCTGGTATTCTTTTCAATCGGCACTAATAGTGGTCACATTAGAGGACTTAAAAAAATGCTGCAGACGCTGCGATTAACAAGGCTACCAACTGGGCCCAAGAAATTGAATAAATCGTACCATTGTAACAAAAGAAGAAGAAATGGTTCGAAATTGAAAAGAGGTATGTATGTGGCACGCCATCTGCAACGCTACTTAAGAGCTACGCACCACCCTGACGACACAAAAAATGCTGCATCGCGCAATCAAAGTTAGGCTAGCGAATAGGAAATTATACAACAGTGTAGTACTGATATTGCATCCCCTCAAGTTGCCACTCGTCAGGTCGAAGGATTCTTCTGTTTCAACGAATGACGAAGAAATTTACTCCATGTTCTTCATATCTTTTTTTTTTTTAACGCTTCACTTACTTTTTACTTATACAAGATGTAGCTATAGAAACTTCGTACTCGTCACAGATATGATATGTCTGAACACGATGAAATAAAAAAAGGTTAGGGTCTTATTGGGTCTATGGCCAGAGGTTTATAATTACTTGAAATATAACATAAAAACATAATATCCTGCCTGTAAGTCCCAAAGGGTTAGGCAGAGGTATAACTAATAGTACTCCCATATTTCGCCAGTTATGTTTAAGTCCCATGTAATAGGTGGTGAGCTTGTTGCCATCAACCGGGCACAAATCCAGACTTCGTGGCTGCCACTGCAGCTGCATGCTGCTATTCCCGATGGAAAAACCCAATAACAATTTGCCCGACCCGAGAATCGAACCCAGGACCTCATGCTCAGCAGAAAATACTTGAAACATGTTTTGTAAAATCAGTTCGTTTATGTTTAAACTTCTCAGGCGTTGTAGGCAAAACAAAAACGGCTCTGAAAAATAGTTGTCCAAATTTATAATTCATCTCTAAATAAGGAGATCGTGTTTAAATTTTAACAAAGCGTATCTGAACCATCTGTCGGGGTGTCCGGGTATCCGGTGTGACGTGGACAATCCGATCAGACGACAGCGACACAGCCGCCGCTGTGTACTGCACTTGCACGCTGTTGTTCATTTAATTATGATGAGGACTACATCAGTTTAATAGGTTCGGTCTTTGCGTTTGGGTTTTTTTAGCTTTTAGACTCAAAGTACCATAACAAGTCATAAAATACTTGCGACCCGCCCCGGCTTTGCACGGGCGGGTCTATCCTAGCTGACCCGCGCAACTTCATCTGCGTCACATTAGAGAGAGAGAGAGCGAGAATGCGCGCGTGGTACTTCTTCAAGTACCACGCTTTTTAGTTTCGCCTGTCACGCGATTACGACAACCGATTACTATACAAATTTTCAGTCACTGGCGCCACTTTCAGACCTCTTATGTACTCACTAGCTTTTGCCCGCGGCTTCGCCCGCGTGGATGTCATAAAATATCCGACGGGAACGTACTACCGGGATTAAAAAGTAACCTATAGGTTCCAGGGTACGGTAACAAACATAGTTAAATACCTTCATCCCCCTTTTTAGCCCTTCGGGAGTAGAATTATCAAACACGCTGAGACACGTATAAATTACTTTTCAATCGTCAGCATAAACAGAAAATTTGAAGATCCTAACTTCAAAACTGACGGACTTTCACATAAACTTCCATCCCCTATTTTACCCCTTCAGAGATGGGATTCCCAAAAATCCTTTCTTAGATACTTACTCTTTACAAGAAGTAAGTCAAGTACTCTTTACAAAGAACACACCCTCCAAGTTTCATGTCTCTAGGACCAGCGGTTTAGGCTGTGTGTTAATATATCACACAACACAGCGTTCAGTACGTCTAACCAAAGATATCTAAGCAAGAAAATCACTGATTAAAGTGGTTTTGTTTTGACCGTTTTGTGGACGTGTGTATTTTAGAATGCCGGCAATTTATTATTTTAGGTCAAAATAAAATCACTTTAATCAGTGTTTCTTTTGCTTGGATATCTTTGGTTAGACGTACTGAACGCTGTGTTAAAATTTATCCATCTATTTTAATGGGACCTTATTTATATAGATTTACCAATATACTGGTCGGATATTATTTGAGTCTATCGACAAACAAAGAAGTAGAAGCTAGATTTACCGTTCATCCACGGAAAGTTATTTTGTTTTGAGGACACGTGCGATTTTAAGCTTCTTAATCACAACGCCTAAAATCCCCCCAAACGCAACAAAGATAAGACAACCATGCAGAAAAATGGCTACATCAGATATCCAACGTACGTCTGCGGTCAAGAACCACATACCTAGGTATCCGTATACTAAGTCCAGCGTATTGACGGACCGCATGCCTGTAATTAGGCCCGGGCACCGCTTCCTACCAGCGAATGGCTGAAATGAAGGCAGTGGACAGTGGGTATTGTAGGTCAATGATTTACATGGACGTATGTTAAGTAGTGTTGTTGTAAGCGGTTGTGTGGTGTGGTTCTAAGCTTGAAGAGCGATATTGGTGTTTGTTTATCTTCATACAGGCATCTCAATCATATAATCAGACTGGCAAAAAAATTCATGTTAATAAGGCCAGAACCAAATATAGTTTCAACACTTCTTTGAAAAGCAAGAAGACAAGATACGATAAAGTGCAAGTGACATAAAAAAACCTGTCAAGTAGTCTATGGTAGTAGGGGAGCCCCCTTTGTTTGTTTATCATTGGTTGTTATAGCGGCAACAGAAATACATATTCTGAGAAAATATCTATTGTCTTTTAAAAAAAAAATACGGATCATGAGATACAGCCCGCTGACAGACAGACGGACGGACGAATGGACAGCGGAGACTTGTCATGTCCTTTCATATAAGTCATTGTTCAATAGGATTCAATAAGATTCAAGGTTGACCCTGTCAACCTGGTGAAGAAAAAGCGAATCTTAAACTCCAATGACGCACAAGAAACCCAACAAAATGCGACATTTTAATTTGCTACTAACTAGAACTTAAAGCCAATGAAGTGACCTAATGAATCTATTTCCGAAGTTCGTTGCAAACTGGCGTAACTTTGTCGTAGCATACCGATTGCAAAGAAACGTAGCCGCTTTTACTGAACTAGTTAAGTGCTCAACATGTTTTTTATGGTTCCGTACCCAAAGGGTAAAACGGGACCCTATTACTAAGACTTCGCTGTCTGTCTGTCTGTCTCCAGGCTGTATCTCATAAACCGTGATAGCTAGAAAGCTGAAATTTTCACAAATTATGTACTTATTACTATTGCCGCTATAACAACAAATACTAAAAATTAAAAAAAAATATATTAAGGGGGGCTCCCATACAACAGATATGATTTTTTTGCCGTTTTTATAGATAATGGTACGGAACCCTTCGTGCGCGAGTCCGACTCGCACTTGGCCGGTTTTTTTATGCTAATTTCATATGTTGTTTTAATGTCTTCAAATAATTAATTTTAAGTACTTGTTTACCTACTCCCAATTTTAACCTTAGAATGTTGACAAAAAATTTTGCTTCATATAATTGTTTTAAATAAGCCGGAGAGGTGATCTGTAACTCAGGACCTTCCTACTTCAGACACCTTTCTCTATATACGATTGTACATATACCAGCGCCTGTAAATTCTGATGTCGAGATATATAAAGATTTATGATTATGATTATTATTATCATCAATTAACACAGTTATTTATGTGATTAAATAAAAATATTTTTCAACTTTTAAAAACCAAGCTCCATGTTTTGAAAATGCGAACAGTTAATGCTTTAAAGTTTTTACCATCTGTTAACTCTTACTTAATTTTAACTTTCCGTCACACCATAGATTAACATCACGTAACACATACGTTAGGTACATCATGCCTGTAATTCAATCACTTTTCGCCAGTTATGTTAAGTGCCATCAATATATAATTTATAGGCTTTAAATGCGAAAAAGGGTTGAAATAGGGTATAAAAGTTTGTATGGAAATTACGTCATATTTAAAGCTAGAAGCTTGAATCTTATTTTTAGGCTTTTGATCAGATTTAAATAAATACGACATTCAAAGTTTATACAAAATTTACTCTAAAGGGGGCAAAAATAGGGGTTGAAAGTTTTTGTGTGATGACGTCGGCAGAAAAGCTTACTGACTGACTGGGTGACATATCAAGACACAACCTAAACCGCTGGTCCTAGAAACATGAAACTTGGAGGGTGTGTTGTTTGTGAAGAGTAAATATCCACTAAGAAAGGATTTTTGGAAATTCCACCCCTAAAGGGGTAAAATAAGGGATGGAAGTTTATATGAAAGTCCGTCAGTTTTGTAGTTAGGATCTTCAAATTTTGTGTTTAGGCTGACGATTGCAAATTGACTTATAAGTGTCTCAGCGTGTTTGATAATTCTACCCCAGAAGGGTTAAAAAGGGGGATGAAGGTTTGTTACCGTAACCTGGATTAACTTATAAGTACTTTACTTTTTAATCCCGGCAGTACGTTCCCGTCGGATATTTTTCGACATCCACGCGGGCGAAGCCGCGGGAAAAAGCTAATAATCAATAATTATGTTCTCTTTGAGTGAGTGAAAAACGTGGAGTTTGAATGTATTTTTAAGTCTATGCTCCAGGCACCATTTTGTTTGATTATTCCGATTCACCCATAATCTTCTCCCACAGACAGACCAGTCCTGACCATGTCCCTTGGCAGCACCCTGAACCCCAACGACATCAAGGAGGGGGATGACGTGTACTTCGAGTGCAACATCAAAGCGAACCCCAAGGAACATCGCATCTCCTGGTACCATAACGTGAGTGAGTCGTGGCCTTACAGTAATGTATTTTTAGTATATTTATCATTTAGTATAATAGAGGAGCTCATGGCTACATAATAACAGCCTCACAGGTCGATCTTCAAGCTTAAGCAGCGACTGCCAGTCTCGGTTTGAGGATGACGAGTTTCCTCCGTGCCTCGGAAAGCACGTTAAGCTGTTAGTCCCACCTGTCATTTGTAGATCTTTGAAAGTCGTTACAGGTATATCGTCGTTTAAAAAAATTAAACAGGTTTTCCGTACATATCATCATCTTCCTGCCCTTGTCCCATGTTATTTGGGGTCGGCGCAACACGTTTATTTCTTCCATTCTCCTCTGTCAACCGTCACGCTATCATTTACTTCTTTAACTTTCATATTATTCCTCACACAATCCATCCATCGCTTCTTTGGTCTTCCTCTCCCTCTCCATCCATCAACGTTTATATTCATCACTCTTTTAGTCGCATGCGATTCGTCCCTCCTCATCATATGTCCAGGTCCATAACAGGTTTTCCGTACATGTCCGTGTAAATACTGGTTTTCGTATGAGACAACAGACTTTTGTTTGTAACATGGTAACAGTTTTCGCCCCTTATGTAATATGAAGGTAGATAATAATTTCAGTAAATTGTACGAGTATATCAAATTCTAAACCCCAAAAGAATAAAGTATAAAGGCTCTCAAAACAGTCGAGGAGCTCGATTAAGGTAATTTAGGAGCTGAGTTCAACTCAACGAGGCCCTTCGAGTGTGTGGGTCAAAGTGGAGAGCCTTGGAGTAGACCTCAAGTATTTACGTAACGATTCATTCAAACGTTACTTACTTCTTCAAAGTTTTTTACTTCAACAGCCACCGCCATCTTGGATGAAATGTTCATAACGATTGAGTTGATTTCGTTTTGTTGAGATAAGGAAGTTTTTTTTTTCAATAAATCGTTTAGTCAATAAGTTTAGGTAAGTTATTTAATTAATTAAACCCATTGGTTTGATATAATATCCGCCTAAATCCTGATCTTTAAGTGGTACATCAGTGATAGTCTAGTGGTGTGACCGTCGGACTGCCAAGTCATAGGTCTCGAGTTTGAACTCAAGACACGCACTTCTGATTTTTCGGATTCATGTCCGCGTTATTAGTTAGTCACGATTCTAAGTAGATACTTCTTCTCTCTCTATTCATATTCGTTTTAGACTACGTTTTAGACGCAGTGTGCTGAAGTTCATACAAACAGACAAATAATCCAGCTGCCAAGAAGTTATTGGATAAAGTCATCTTACCGTTGATGTCGTAAAAAAGTTGATGTCCTGTTTTGATAAAGTGATCGCCAAAAGGTGGCGCTGTATGCAATACTAATTTTGACATCACGGTCGGCGTAGTGGCTGCGTGATTGGCTGCTGCGCTGCGTGCCGCGGGTTCGATACCCGCACGAAAGAAATATTTGAATGGCCTACAGGTAGTTGTTGCGTGTCCGTCTGTTTATGTGAGTTTAAATGTATGAATGTGTGTTTGAGAATTAAATGTCTTTAACCAGAAATGTTTGTAAACGCACCCACGATACTGAAGAACTTCCTTGTGTTGTCTACTGCATTTCTAGCCTATAGTTATCTGAGTCAAAGGTCTGTAAATTTGGTGCTATGTGAGAAATAGTCAGCTATAATCGGCCGTTCAGGCCAAAATCAGATTGTTGGATGTCACGTGTCTTCGAATATTTCGTTCCAGGACATGTCGGTCGGCAGAGTCCCATGTTTAATACAAATAATAACCTAGCTTTTTCCCCTAGGACGTACAAGTAAGCCAGAACATGTCTTCGGGAGTGTTCATCAGCACCAAGTCTCTAGTTCTACAGAAGGTGACCAAGAGGGATGGCGGGCTCTACACCTGTAGGGCGGCCAATCAGATGGGAGAATCCAGCAGTCAGGCGGTGTATCTTAGAGTGCAGTGTAAGTGCTAAACCGTGACATCATTGTTTCTTATCATGATCAGCCAATATTAAAAAAAAACCGGACATATATATATACAGCGTGTAACGGAAGGGGGGTATAAACCCTGAAGGAGGTGAATGTGCTCATGAAACTCAACAATTTTCCCCAAAGAACATAGGTCGAAATATGAAAAAAAAATTTGGCCCTCCCTTACAAAACTGACTACCAGCTGATTGATTTACTATGGGAGGGCCAAATTTTTTTATGTTCTTTGGGGAAAGTTGTTGAGTTTCATGAGCACATTCACCTCCTTCAGGGTTGATACCCCTTCCGTTACACGCTGTATATATATATATTTTGTTAGCTTGTCCCAAGGGGTTTAAACACCAAAGCGGTTCTGATAACCCGGTCGCGCCGTCGAGTTTTCTTTGATAAAATCAGAAAAGAGAAAGAGGCTCATTTTACTGATTTCACGGCTCTCGTGACGACAGCAAAGTGGTTTCGGCAACGTTTTGAAGCTGCCGGTAGGCTTTGATGTGTAAGCCCCTTTGTAATAGTCTACCTTTTTAACTGTACTAAATTAATCTTAAATTGCACTCGCCAACCTCAAAATGTCAGATATGTCACGAGAGTCCTAAGATCCGTCCTGTTGTATTTATAAATATTTGTTATGCTTTGTATGTTTATTGTTTATTTTTTTTGTCATTTTGTATGCCGTCATGTTCCTGCGACAAATTAATATTTTTTCTTTCTTTCTTTAACACAAATAAAAGGAAACCTACACATTTCGATTTTGAAATGCCCGTTCCAAAGCTAGAACTTTTTCGGTGGAGCTGCGTTTAAATGGCTGCCCTATTTACAATGCTTTGCCTAGGTCAATTACTCAACTACCCTTCAGTAAGTTTTGTGTTGCGTTGCGGAAGTGGTTGTTACAAGAGTGTTTTTATTTGATAAATGAGTTTTTCCAAAAGTGTCCCTGTAAATTTTACACTTTAAAGCACAGGCATGTTTAATTAGTACCGACAAAATGCCCTACTAAATAATATCTTAAGTGTAAAAAATTGTACTAATGCATGCTATCTATTGGCCAAATGTGTGTTACTAAATATTTTATATAAGAACTTCATGGACCTACCATATTTGATGCAATAAATGAATTGAATTGAATTTAAGTTCCAAAACGACCTAAAACCAGAGTAAAATTACAAAGAATTTGATTGTAAGTTCAAAGACGAGGCATCATCGGAGTTAATGGAAATAATGGATTCCGAGTTATGTTAATATCAACTGTTCCTATTACTCATATCTTTTTTACTGTTCTGGTCCGACCACAGACGCCCCAGTCTGCGCACAACCGTCTCCACTACTAATCGGCGCGCGCTTGGACGAGCCGCTGCGCGTGCGCTGCACAGTGAACGCGGACCCTGCTGATGTTACGTTCTACTGGCAGTTCAACAACAGCGGCGAGAGCTTCCAGGTGTCGCCTGCTAGATATGGTAAGTGGAATATCTGTACGATTATGATATCCCTGACTGAACTCGTTACTTATACTGTTGGAGATGTCATTATTTCCCAGAATTTATTTATTTATTTATATATTTGGATCTCCAACAAAGATACACAGATACAATATAAGTCACAGTTATATAAAGGTTCTTTTAAGTGTGTTCCTTCAATTACAGGAGACCACGGCATGCACATAAAACTAGGAGTTAACACAGAAATTAGACAAAAAGAAAATTAAAATATTAAAAAAAAAGAAACAAAATAATAAAAAAGATTTTTTTTTCATTTGATTGTTTCACATAAAAAATATAATTATTATTTTTGTAACTTGCCTAGTAATACGCTTCAGTCTATGACTCCATTAAATATTTTGTGGGGTGGGTTTGTTTCTTATTAGCGTAACTATCGAATGGTGTAATAATACAGCGTGTTTTTTTCCCGAAATCAATGGGTTCGATACCTGGCAAGCAATAATGATATTTCAAAAATTTAATGATGCAGTTTTAGTTTTCATCAAAATCGGGCTCGGGACTCCTTTGAGTATTTTTCGCCACTTCTCAGTTTCAGATTTGGCCATTCACGCCCACTTCAAAAATTCATAGTCGTCAGAGGTATATTGTGACACTAACTGGGCTGTGGCTGTCGCTCTATGTAAAATATTGGTATTCAGCTGCAGCCGACCCCAAAATAGTTAGGAAAGTAGTGAGTGACCATCTTTTTTGATTCGATAGTTCAGTTAAAAGGAGGAGCTCGTGGCTAAATAAGAACAGTCGCTCGGGTCGATCTTTAGGTTAAGCCGTGCTTACCTAGGTTGGTCCGTGGATGGGTGACCACCCATTACATACCGAGTTTCCTCCGTGCCTCGGAAACCACGTTAAGCCGTTGGTCCCGGCTGTCATTTGTAGATCTTTGACAGTTGTTACAGGTAGTCAGTGATGCGAAAGTCTGACAACCAGTCTTAGCAAGGGGTATCGTATTACAGACCTAGTGTTAACTGGGTTCTGGAGGTCAGATAGGCAGTCGCTCCATGTAAAATACTCGTATTTAGCTGCATCCGGTTAGACTGGAAGCCGACCCCAACATAGTTGGGAAAAGGCTAGGCAGATGATGAATTCAGTAAAAAGTTATACATGGAAAAGTGCGGGCTTGCAGGGAAGAGTATCAAATACTGGCCAAAATCAATAGAATTTAAACCTATAAACAACCTCGGCTCTGGATGCTGCATTAACTAACAGACCATACAGTGCCTTACTTAAAAAAAAAAGATAAGAGTTAAAGAGGACAATGTGGCCATTGTTTTTATACAAATATATCTTCAGTTTTATTGAGTTCTTACACTTACAAAACAAGTCAAAATGATTATGGTAATGGTACTTACTTGTTGAGTAAAAGTAATAACACAAGAGACGATTTTAAGGTAAGGAACGAGTATATTACAGGAAGTTTAAAAGTGGCGCCAGTTACAGAAAAGTCGAAAGGGAATCGACTGTCTTGGTATGGACATGTGGTGAGGAGGGACAAATCGCATGTGACTAAAAGAGTGATGAATATAAACGTTGATGGATGGAGAGGGAGAGGAAGACCAAAGAAACGATGGATGGATTGTGTGAGGAATGATATGAAAGATAAAGAAATAAATGATAGCGCGACGGTTGACAGAGGAGAATGGAAGAAAAAAACGTGTTGCGCCGACCCCAAGTAACATGGGACAAGGGCAGGAAGATGATGATGAGTTTAGTAATTGCTTGACCTTCGAACTGTCAAAAGTTATAATTCTTAGCTTTGCTTTTCGAGGCGGTATGGTCCAAGACTTAAGCCTGTCCGAATAGGGCGAAGAAAAAAATAAATTAGCTTTGCTTTTATTTGACGGTTCCGACTTCATTCAAATTCATGTCTATTGCATAAAAATGTTTGCATAAGTAATTACTTAAACTCAAGTAATTAAGTACTTTAATTTGACTATAGAATATGTTAGTGATTATGACTTGTCAAGAAGACTGATTTGACCAAAATGTATGCAAGCATAAGTTAGGATATCTCAAAGACATTCAAATACTAACGAGTGATAGACGGGACAAGACGAAGAAAATCGTAATCCAATACTTGTTACTACTTAGTAACAAATCGATCTATCTAGTGTCATACGCCCGCTTGACAAGTAGCATTCGTGTGTCAAAATCGAAAAAGTTCGTGGTAAAAGTTATTGTATGACAATATTATTCCCAATATCCGCTCTATAACTCTTTTTAATCTCTATGGTATAACTTAAATTGGTACCGTTTAAATGGCTATGAATACAGTTCTTCTTGTTATGTTGTGTAGTATCAACGGGCGGTACGTCGAGTGAGCTCCGGTACCGGGCGGCGAGTGAGCGTGACTACGGCGCGCTGCTGTGCCGCGCCACCAACGCGGTGGGTAGGCAGAAGAGACCGTGTGTGTTCCAGATTGTTCCAGCGGGTAAGTTTCAACTACAAACACACTACACAGTGCAACAACAACAACAACAACAACAAACAACAACAACAGTACAACAACAACAGTACAACAACAACAACAAACGGTACAACAACAACAACAGTACAACAAAAACAACAGTACAACAGCAACAACAGTACAACAACAACACAGTACAGTGTAACAACAGCACTTTAAAAAAACATATCGCCATCATTTTTAACCGACTTCCAAAAAAAGAGGACCGTGTGTGTCACAATGGAAGTAATAATACTATAACGGTAGTATTGTGTGTGTATTTTTATAGTAAATAATATGTTAACACTATACTATATAATATAATATACTTGATGAAAAATAACTTACCGAGTACTAGTATTTACATAAAAATATATAATAAATATTTGAGCTACATCTGCCAACAAACTGCTTTACAGTTTGGCAGAAGTAACAGGTTTTGTAATATTTAGGATGTCACCACGAATAAACATTTTTTTAACTAATCTTTTGGCAAATCGCTAGTGAGGTGGTGGTAAATTCTTTCACAGCAGGTAGACCGTCAGCATGTTTCCCGAGTAATTGCTTAGAAACCAAAATACAGAACAAGGGATTGTTTAACTCTATCAATCTATCTAATACGGTACTTCAATAACAATGATTTCATTCATATTTCAGACATAGTCCATACATTATATAAAAATTAACATCACATAAAACACAAATAATATACATTAAAATCCATCGAGTCCAGTACAATTAAAATAAATAAAATATAAAAATTAATTCACATTAAAACAGTCAATTAAACAATAACAAAATTATGCATATTCACGTATCCTACGCGGAGCATGAAGAATCCACCTCTGTATTAGGGACAGGTCCCAACGCTCGGACAAAATTCTCAGGAGACTGTTCGAGCTGCTTCGCAGGCGACTTAATAGTGAAGCGCTCCGTTTCCTTATGATCGCGAAAAAATCATCGGCCCGCGCCTCTGCAAACATAGTCGAAGTACTACAAAACCGCGGAAGCCCTAACAGTATCCGGAAAGCATTGTTGTACTGCACGCGCAGTGCGCTGTACGCCCGCTGCGTAAAGTTGGTCCACAGGCTGCACGTGTACGCGGGCCTGTGGACGGTGAGTAATGGGTTAGCTCGCCATCCGTCCGTCTTGTGACGACAGGCCGTGTCGACGGCGCGTTCGTGTTCCACGCGCGCCTCAAAGAGATGTCAGTAAACAAGAGGGGCCCGCAAGGGCCGATGCCTGCCAGGGCTGCGGGACTGAGTTCGAAAGAGATACCGCGGCCCTGGAACATAAAGGGCAAAAGATTCCTTCCATGGGTGGTTTTTAGTCAGTAAGAGTCTGACACTCCCTTCCGCTCCGCCCAGAGTGGGAGGAGTCATTTGATGATTTCACACCTGAAAAAAAAAAGGCTGCACGTGTAAAACGACTGGCAATATGCCTTAAATAAAGTCACCTTCACAGGCCTACATCGACAACAATTAAGAACTAGAAGTACATACTTTAAAACAAATTATTTCGAAAGATTTACTACCTTCCTATTTGACAGACTAATTAACTTTAGTACATTAAAACACCTTGCCCTCCCATTTCTCAAGAGGTTGGCTCCATAAAACTCATGGTCAGGACACCATCAAGCCAGCGTCGACCCGGAACAGGTACCATAGAGTGTGGAAACAAAATAGATGTGCCATGAGAAGGAACTTACTTCTGTTCATTAGTCACAGAATAGTAATTTATGATTTATTTGAAAATTCTACATTATTATTCTAACTTTCTCCATGGACCGACCATAGAAATCACAAAAAAATCTGCTGTCCAGTACAAAACAATAGAAGAATTATGTACAATAGAAGAATTTATACTAATATAATATTATACAACTGAAGAGTTTGTTTGCTTGAACGCGCTAATCTCAGGGACTGCTGGTTCGAATTGAAAAATTCTTTTAGTGCTGGATAGATCATTTATTGAGAAAGGATATAGGATCTATAATCACGCTAAAACTAATAGGAGCGGAGCATCAATGAAAAAAATTCTAAAAAAATCTCCGCAATAGCATATTTCTATCTTTTATGGTTGACTCACACTAACGTTTTTTAGAGGTATTCCTCGTAGCGCTCCCGTTTTGAAACGCTCCCATCTAAGCGCTCCCGTTTTGTTCCTCCAAGCGCTCCCAAAAGGAGCGCTTAGAGGAACCATTAAAAATATTAAAATTTATTTCCTCGAAGCGCTCCCATGATTAACTTTCGGATAGAGATGGGACTATACTAACTGAAATTATCGATAATAAGTAGAACACATTGTTATAATATACAACTAGCGGCCCGTCCCGGCTTCGCACGGGTTTGGTATTTTTTTTTTTTTTTTGTTTTATTTTAAATCCTTTAGTCCACCAAATAGATGAATATAATCTACCGACATATGTACCTATTCATATTTTTTTATTGTTTAGAAAGCTTATGTTTTACCTCCATTATGTTTCCCATTACTACCCCCTTCCCCGCACACTTCAATGTTTTTTTTCGGAAGTTTTTCGTAGAAATAAGGCAATGAGGTGTCTATCGTTTACGTCAATGGTAGAAATGACTTTCCTTGTCCTAGGCGGGGCGAGAGAGTGTCAGACTCTTACTGACTAAAATCACCTGCTCTGAGCCGGGATCCAGTAACGTATTGCGCTCAACGGTGATGCTACCTATGCGATTGATAAAATGGTTAACCCTTTATGGCGCAAGGTCATTATTTATATTAATTGTACAGAAACAAGGTGGTAAATGGGTATTTATTAATGGGAAGAATAATTAAAAAAAATCTCATTACAAAAAAAGTATTTATTATTCCAAAAAAACTATGTGTTGCAGAAATACAACATTGCTTCATCAATGCTAAAATAACTAAATAAAGTTAAGAAATATGCAATTTTTTAAAACAGTTGTTTTGTTTGTTGTAGCACAAACTAACCCCGCATTTTTCGCAAACTGTTTGCGTATACCCTGTGCAGCCTGGAAATTTGCACCTCATTCTTTTATCCACCCAAACTGGCCAGTGCCCGTAATGGTCCAACCTCACATCTTTCGGAGGAACATGTTGTCTTCTTTTTATCTTGAATGAGACATTCAATATCACTTTTACACTTGACATGTAATATACAATACCAATAAATTGGCGTATTTCTTGACTAGTTACATTTACGGGTTTATTGGCATCTTCCTGGACAGAGTATAAATTAGTCTGGTCTCATAAAAGGTTGATAATATCTTCAGTAAACGAAGTATTTCTGGAGGTAACGTGTCTGATCCATGAAAACGTAGTTGGTCATCATTTATGTTCAGACTCTTCGTTTTCCAAATGATATTTGTCCTAGGCACACGGTTAGTTGTACTTGGAGCCGCTGTAGAACTAGTACTAGGAGAATCTATGACTGGACTTGGATCTGTTGCAGTACTACTAAACTGAGTATTTATGGATGTAGTTTCTAGGCTGTTGAGCGCCTGACGTCACAGTACCGTGGCGTGGAGCTAGTCGCCAGGGGTTATTCCCGTTCGTCCACACCCCGTCGCCAGTGGTACACACAAAGTACTAATGTAATTATTATGTAGGTCTACTGCAATGTGATTATTATACGTATATAATTTATATTAAGTATATCTATGCGTTTTATTTATAACATCCTCTTTGAATACCTACACAATAACATTGGTCCTTGTATACACATAAGAGTGCCGAAAGCAAAAAGATATTATTCTCTCAATTTCGTAATTTGGTTAAGCAACTTCGATGTCGATGATGCACACATGAGTTTTTAAAAATTATCGATATAATTCATTACTTCATGCTTTTCCCTATTTTTAAACGTGGGAGCGCTTCGAGGAAATAAATTTTAATATTTTTAATCGTTCCTCTAAGCGCTCCTTTTGGGAGCGCTTGGAGGAACAAAACGGGAGCGCTTAGATGGGAGCGTTTCAAAACGGGAGCGCTACGAGGAATACCTCGTTTTTTATGGTAATCTTTGTTCTAAAATAATGCATTATTTGCGAAGAAGTTTTAATATGCATGGTATTAATCTTTATCCGAATAAATACGTTAAACCTGACAAGTATATAATTTTGACCAAAATTACCCTTACATCATTTGCTTTCAATGATCATCTTAGAAGATATCGCAGTTTTATATGACGCATTTATGATATGTTGCGCGGTTAGCCAGTTTGTGATATAATTGAAAATTCTACCTTATTATTCTAAAATACAGCGTGTACCAGAAAGGTCTGGTCATATTTCAGGGTGTGATTCAGACCATCAAACTGAATTAGACTCTCCATAGAACCACCATTGAAATCGCGAAAAAAATCAGTTACCCATACATTTGGGACGAGTAGGTATTGAATTTTTGGTTGGAAAGGTTGTAAAAATACCCTTAACGAAGCCGGAAGGTACTTGTTTTTCCCATCATTGCGATCATTTTATTGTATTGGACCATACCTGAACCTTCTAGTTACGTAGATATTGGAGGTCAAAGTTCCAAATTTTTCACAGGTTTTTTGAATACTAGTATTTAAGGTTTACTTTACTTTAACGGGCAACCCCGGTTTTGCCTCCATGCCCGTTTACTATTCAAAGCATCCATCGGCACAATGTGTTGAGTGTGATACATTGAATTTTACCGTAAAACGTGATTTTTCACCCCAAAAATAAAGTCGTTTCCCAGCAATAATTTTAGCGTAGGGTTACTTAATGCTTTGTTGACGACTTTGTGACGGGTCAGTTAACACCCTATATTATTATGCAAAATAGAAAAATATTGAATACTTATTCTACTATAGAAGCAACTAGAATACATGATCAACACCTTCTGCTTTATTTGTAGTTCTTGCAAGAATGCGCTCAATCTTTTGTTGTGGCTTAAAATGCAGGTGCCCAATTTTATGATAAAGAAAGAAGCATGGAATAAGAAGACCTGATGCACCAAACCTCAGTCAATTGGGATAAGGGCAAGAGAATGATGATTCTTTTATCAACTTTTTTTTTGTATAGCATTCAACCATTAATGAAATCTATTCAATCAAATATCAAGCGGTTGGTCGACTCTTCACATGACCAGAGGGCGGGCCTATTTTTTGGCCAAAGAATCAGCATTGCCATCCAACGTGGTATTGCTGCCAGCCTTCTGGGCACTTTTCCTGTTGACAGCGATGCGGCCGAATTTTTGGACGCCCTGTACTTAACCCTTTTATACTTGTACATATTTATTTCTATTATAGTTTTGTAGTTTGTAAATAATTTAATTATCTTTGAAATTTATACATAATATTAATTAAAATTTATTATCAAATATTTTATTTCACATAGCACTACATGGGTACTTATAAAACGTTGAGGAAAAGTGCACGGTTCAGGTTGGTCGTTCCCTATGGAGAAGGACCTCCATGGTTCCCCTTTTAAATGATTTGTTTTACAATATTATCATGTTAAATTTATTAAGTCTTGTCGTAAAGTTCAAGGTTCTCATAGATTTTGAGTTTTCTCATGCTTTAAATTGTATAATAATATAATATAATATCTTGGGACAACCAACACACCGCCATCTGATCCCAAACTAGGCAGAGCCTGTATTATGGCAACCAGACAACTGATAAACTTACTTATATATTTCTAAATACATACATATTATAGATAAATACACACCCAGACACAGAACAAATAATCGTGCTCATCGCACAAAGATTTGTCCTGTGTGGGAATCGAACCCACGACCTCCGTGCTAGCAGTCAGGGTCACTAACCACTAGACCAACAGGCCAATCAAATAAATAAAATAAAATAAATTATATCATCATTATTTTATTTTATTATCAAATAAATTATATTTCTATGTCGACACCCAATATTTTCCAAAAACAACAAAAAGCAATGCACCAAACAATCTTTTCTAAATCAACAAATAACTTTTTTTCTACGATCCACGGTCCATCGTCCCTTTTAATTTTTTTCGGCCATTACGAAGAGGGACGCTAATAGAGCCTTGTTTTTCTGAGGAAAAGAATTATCCTAAAATAATATATTGAACTCCGACCGTCCCGTGCCCGTTGCCGGAGTTAATTAAAAAATAACCTCCGACATTTTGTATGAAAACAGCATTGTAATTGGCTGAAAATAACAAAAATAATTTATTTCGATAATAGAGATTGGATAAATGTATATTTCTTGCCCTGTCTTGCAGAATATTAAAACATTAGGAATGTAATTGATCATGATCAAACTAGATTTCTAACGGGTTGTTTTATATGCCTCCAGCGTTTAGTACATAGGATCATAGCTACCTCGTTGGTTACTGGTCGCAGGCAGACTGCTGAGGTCCTCGATTCGATTTCCGGGTCGGGCAGTCTTATCAGGTGTTTCCATAAGGATTTTTTCAGTAGCAGCCACGGAGTTTGGATTTGTGCCCGGTTGATAGCAATAGGCTCGCTCCCTATTACATGAGACTGAAACACAACTGGTTTGGATGTAGGATTAGGTACACCTCTACCTAACCTTTCGGGGATTACAGGCGTGATGTTAAATTATGATCATGGCTAAGATTCTACATAGTCCCTTAATTCGTGTACGAAATGACTGCCTAAAAATCTAACAGTGCTATGCTATACATTTCCTCGAAATCGAATATTGTAAAGCCGCTAGTTTAGCTAGAATTGTTTCGATCCGAAAAAGATTTGACCATGGCAGATGCCAAACGAAGTTTGTGGATTGTCAACTTGTGTAGCAAATCTTTGGACTGGCTTAATTATTGATTACTAACTTATGCCCGCGGCGTCGCCCGGATGGAGTTCGATAATTGTTCCACCGGATCATACTACCAGGATACAAAGTATTCTACGTGTTAATCCAGGTTATAAACTATCTGTGTGCTAAATTTCAAATCTGTTCAGTAGTTTTTGCGTGAAAGAGATAAACCATCCATTCATCCATCCATCCTCACAAACTTTCGCATTCTTACTATTAGTAAGATAAGATAGTGCAGACTCGAACTTGTAGACAGGCATAGCACCTTTTCATAGACATCAAAGAAAAACAAAATGAAATCAGCGAAAACACATCGTAAACATCCTTACACAATGCACCTTTCGCTAAAAAAACAGCTGTAAGTAATTCAAGTTGATTCAATAAATACTTCCGGTAAAATTTGCCGTACTTATGTATAGCACACGGATCGATCTTTAGGTTAAGCCGTGCTTACCTAGGTTGGTCCGTGGATGGGTGACCACCCATTACATACCGAGTTTCCTCCGTGCCTCGGAAAGCACGTTAAGCCGTTGGTCCCGGCTGTCATTTGTAGATCTTTGACAGTCGTTACAGGTAGTCAGTGGCCCGAAAGTCTGACAACCAGTCTTACCAAGGGGTATCGTATTACCTAGCACTAACTGGGTTGTGGAGGTCCGACAGGCAGTCGCTCCATGAATAATACTGGTATTCAGCTGCATCCGGTTAGACTGGAAGCCGACCCCAACATAGTTGGGAAAAGGCTAGGCAGATGACTTATGTATAGCACACCCATATAAAGATCAATACCGACACAAAAAAAAAACAAAAGAAATTCAGGGAAATAAACTGCAACACCCCCGTACAACGCACCCTTCTACAATTTAAGTACACCTCCCTAACAGTCGACAAAAATGCAGTAATATTCATCAAGAATCTGACATTAGGGAATGCCAGACACGGTCCTGCGCCACTAGTGAAGTCGCACGTAGTTGCTCGTAAAGATAGAATTTAATCGACTTTATAGCGGAGCAAATAACTGAGGAAATTACTAATTTTATAGCCCATCGAATGTTTGCACCGTATTCTGAACAAGTGGGTATTGGGTGTTTAAATCTTGTAGTTTATTGAGCTCGTTGTTGTAATTTTGGTTAATTTATGCTAAGTTAAAAAGGTGGAATACAGTGTAATAAATTGGTGAAACTTACAGGGCAAAATGGTGAAGCAGTTTTTTCAATACGAGAACACACCATTTCTGCATCTATACATATGAATGGTGTTACTTATGCACTGTTTAGGCTTTCACGGTTTACAACTACATTTATGCTATCACTTACAGAATATCTTCCGTGCTATTCCATTATTGTGAATTCCCGATTCATTAGTCTTTTGCTACGCGCACTATAATAGTCGCGCGCATTTAGTCTTTTGCGCGTCTTTTGCTAAGAAAGAGGGTGGACAGATTTGTCTGCATCTAACAATATATTTACCACCCCGCATTCACCAGTTATACCGCGATCACTGCGCTTGCTACAGCGTCGAAATATCGGGAGTTCACAGAAATGGACTACCATGGATCATATCCCGTAAGTGACACTATAAGTGTGGTGTTACTAACTTAAGTGATCACAATTCAAATTTCGCGGGCTGCCCTGGCGCTTTGTCGTATAGTCAGTGACCACTTGCGATCAGGTAGGTCAAGAGTCTATGTCCCATCACATTAAAAATATTGTTTATTCAAAGATAAACCTAAATTATTAATTAAAAAACTAACAAACCATCACAAAAGTGTACTGTCGAAAATTGGCAATCCAGCACAAAGTGAATTGAATAAAACAAACTATCGTTTGATTAGTTTCGTTTGAAATAAAATGGTGAATAGTGGCTGCCATTTTTTTTCGGTCGACTTACACTCGAATTTGATGTTTATATTGAAATTGTAATATTAGATTGTAATTTCGAGGTACACAATTTAGCATTTACTAAATCTGAGTACCGTCATTGACATTAAAAAAAGTATTACATAAACATAACATCACGCATGTAATCCCCGAAGGCTTAGGCAGAGGTGTAACTAATAGTTCATCCACATTCCGCCAGTTATGTTTAAGTCCCAAGTAATAGGATGCGAGCTGTAACTTTGGATACCCCCGCTTCTGGAGCAGCTGACACGCTGACCCCTATTGTGCAATGGTTAAAACTTCGTCAGATTGACGGTACCTCGGTGCCTCCCGTACTAGAAAACTACGGCTACCAGTCGCAAATTCACTGACACAAGTTCTACGAACATCCGAATGAAATTATCCACGTAGCTATGTAGGTGTTTGTTAACTAGGAATAAAACATCCCTCACTTAACGCCGTAAGTTTGAAAATACAGTCCTACTATTGAATGTGTATTTTCAAACTGACGGCGGCGTAATGTAAGGAAAACATCAGGATCTGCTTTCGTCTCGCGGAAAGGGCATGTCAACATGGAGAAGTGAGTTTGTTGAGCCATTAGTTAGTTAAATAGAGACTGTTGTCAATCTTAGTTTAAAAAACTGTAAAAAAAGCAAACATACAATTTTTATTCTGTAGTTCAGTAATTGCTAGATGTTAGAACTGTCAAACGCTTAGCTAGTTCTTAGCTAGCTTTCTTTGACGGTTCTATTTCATTAAAATTCTTGTCAATATTCTATAAATACGGACGGATGGACAGCGGAGGCTTAGTAATAGGTTGCCGTAGGGTATGGAACCCTAAAAAAGCATGCTAGCTATTATTTTTCACTTTCCTTACACATATGTACACTCCACAAACTCTAAGAACACACCAATGAGCCGTAACTAAAACGGAACAGAAAAACGGATCGCATTCAGAGCAGTTGAAATGAGGACTTGCTTGTAGTGCAAGTTTCGCCGTAAACCGGTATACGATCCGAAGTCGCGATTGCGAAACTTCTACCGTATTTTAAAACGGAGCCTTCGAACTCGGGTCACCGATCAATTTAGGAAAACTGGAATGTTTTAATTAACTTGGTGAAATTATTAATTTACACTAGGTACAGTCGCGTGGACATTTTTTTTATTTTTTTACACTTAGAACTGTTAATCAGTCAAAATTAAATTTGATCGGATAAAAGAATTGTTTACTAAAGTAAATGTTGGTTTAGTAAAACATGTCATTGTGTTCTTGGAAAAGTATAAAGCTGGCAGACACTTTTGTTTGTGATCTTTTCTATATCGCTGTTTGCTAAAGAGAATCTAAATTCTTAAAATAAAGGCGGTCCTAAAAAGATTATAAATACAGAAAGGGTGTTTAACTTTATACTGATTAACAGGCGTTTTTTCGTGGGAAAGCGATCGCAAAGAAAGACCACATCATGCCTGTAGTTCCTGAAGGATAAGGCAGAGGTGTACCTAGTACACGAGCATTTCGCCAGTAACGTTTAAGTCGCATGGAATTGGAGGCGACCAATTTCGTTTTGTAATAACTATGGGTGGCTCTAGTAGTCGCGAAACTCCTGAGCTTTAGGTTCTGGGTGAGATTCCCGGGTCGGGCAAAGTGATAGGTATTGGGTTTTCCATCAGAAATTTCTCTGGATTCTAGATTTGTGCCCGGTTGATGGCAATAGACTCGCCCCTATTTAAAACACAACTGGTGAAATGTGGGCGTACTTTTAGGTACTGCCCTTCGGAGATTACTGGCGTGATGTTATGTTACCTACGTAATGTGTTATGTTACGGGAGAAAAGTTTTTAAAAGAGGTCAAATGTTGCCAAATGCCAGATATTGGTGGGCGTGACTGTACCTTAGTTTCTAGGACTTATCTGCCAAAGTCTGCCCGATGAAGTTTGATAAATTGGTGGCCGTTGAGATTTCTATTTCGAAGTTGAATTGATTGAGTGGGTGAGGAATTTAGAAAATTTTCTTTTTATTTTTATGCTTAAATTGAGAGACCATCTGATAATTATGATGAAGTGATTGTTTATAAGATAAGATTGATAACTTTGTGTAGATAGTTAAGTATTAATTTCCCAATTCATATTAATTTACAAATTACTGGAGGGATTAATAAACTGTAATGTTTTTCTCTGTATCTTGGTCCTTTAAAAACAATTGACGCCATGAGAACCTCCTCCATTTTTACGACGTTTAAAAATATAATACTCCTTGTAACACCGATGTAGTTTCTTAAGTTAGTTGGCTTTTGAATTAAATTATTATGGTTTTTAATATAGGGTTTATGTTTGATTACTTCAATTTCATGCAATTGCCATTCATTACGAGCATTCTACACTAGACCATGTTCTGTATTGTTTTGTATTTAATTTATTAATAATTTTCTACACATTGGTCCAATGGTTGGTCAATCAAAAAACTTATCGATCAAATGTGACAATAACATATGACGTTCCCTATATAAACAGTGCGAACAATGTACGTCTCCTGTACAGTTCAATTGTTTTGTTTTTGTAGTGTTCTGAATTTAAGTTTTATTTCAATTCATTTGTTTTAGTGTCTACACAATATTGGTTTCCTTATGAGTGTTCTCGGTAAAAAAATTCAATAATCATAAATTCGGGGATTTTTAAAGTGAAATTACTCCATTTTGCCTGGGATTTGTAAAAAACTAATTTCAGTATCACATTAAGCATATCTTTAAATTGTATTTGTATAGAATAAAACGTTGAAAAATGACAAAAGTTGCGCTGCGTTATTTATTAGTAACTTTGGAATTTTATATTGTCGATGTACTAATGTAATGTATATTTTTTTTTTTGGTTTTCTATTTGCCTGAACCCCACTTAGAAATAGTGTTTTTTTTTTTAGTTATTTCTGCCGTAATAAAATATAAAAATGATGTTTTAGAATGCAACATTTAAGTAAAGGAAATGTTTTTTTTAGGGAGTTTATGGATTAAAATTACTTTTCTATTCTATACAATAACATGAACAGTATCTTGCCTTCCGCCATGATTTTTTCCAGACTTCCACGACTCATTGTTGATTCACAATTTCATTCCGAAATTCAGCCTTCTCGCAAAATTCCAAAAACATGTGTTTAAAATAAGCTTTATTTTTGATAACTTTTGTCATTTTTTAATGTTTTATTCTATACAAATACAATTTAAAGATATGCTTAATGTGATACTGAAATTAGTTTTTTACAAATCCTAGGCAAAATGGAGTAATTTCACTTTAAAAATCCCCGAATTTATGATTTTTACCGAGAACACTCTTAAAGATTAACAATATTTGTGACTAATGTTATATTCCACATTGGAAGAGACTGGTGCCTTATTTTTTCTTGTCTCTAATATTCATTCTGTCATTAATTATGTCAATGTCATTCGTACCTGTTATTTGCATGGTTACTGTACTGGACATTTTAGATGCTGTTTTATGTATTTGAATTGTAAGTGACAGTGCTGTTGGTGTGCATAGATAAATAAATAAATACTTAGTCCTGCCTCACGAGCAACTGAACAGAATGCCTTATCATTGGTGCGTCGTGTTTTCATCATACTGTTGGTGCTAGCCCACGTTCTGCTTAATAAGAATGCGGCCTTTTTTTCTAATGATAGCATAGAAGTCTGGTAGACGCGCTGAAAACCGGGACTATCTCAACAGTACCTTGAAACCAAACCAACCAATAACACACAACGACAAATTACAACAATATTCTAACAGTATTTTTTTTCCACAGCTCGGCCGTCACCCCCACGGAACTGCACAGCCAAGCGGCTGCTCCTACGCAACGAGCCGCATCTCTCCGTCAAATGCGCGGCCGGGTACGACGGGGGCCTGAACCAACACTTCACGTTGGACGTCCTGGGGGAGCATGCAAGGGTGCTGGGGAATACCACTGCTAATTTTGTTGGTAAGTTCATCGTTCTTTAGGTATATGATTACTGGTTTATTTTTACTGGGTACCGATGGGGGTCTCAACCAACACTTTATACAATCTGTTTCTGAAATTATTATAAAAACTAGCTTTGGCCCGCGGCTTCGCTCGCGTTAATTTAGAATTTGACAACAAATTCGGGTTGTACACTGCTTGTAACAATATAATTCAATCATGATTCGAAATATACGTGGCGCCATCTATTATCATAAGAACGTTATTTTAGTTTTCCTCCTGAACAGTACTTCTATTCGGGATGAAAGGTACCCTATGTCCGTTCCTGTACACCTGACAACGTATATGCATTTGAGGATGATCGGTTCAGTGGTTTAGGTGTGAAAAAAAAACAAACAAACTTACTTGCGTATTTATAACTAGCTGTGCCCCGCGACGTTCGTCCGCGTGGAATTATTGAAAAAACATATTGCTTCCCTATTTGAATCGGATTTTATTAACAACTACCTTCCGCCCGCGACTTCGTTCGCGTGGAATAGTTACTTTGGGCTAACATGACTGCCCGGCTTTGCACATTGTGCGCGCAGTACCCGATCATTATTTTGCTGTCATTTTATTTTAAAACTGCGACAGCTCCTAAGACATTCACTTAAATCGAATGATCAAAGGGCAATATTGTTTTAAATTAAATACTTGTGATGAATAACGTATTTATTTGGATAAGGATTAATATCAATAAGGTTTATAAAAACACCTTCGTAAATAATGCATTATTTTAGAACAAATTTGGTTAGCATAAAAACGGTTATAGTGAGCTAACCTAAAAAGATAGACATAAACTGTCGCGGACGTTTTTTAGAACTTTTAAAGAGGAATAATTCTGTAATACATGATTTTTGCGAAACTTTAACCGTTTACGCAGCGCACGCAGCGGAAGCTCTCAATAGGAAAAAATATCCCTCGATTTTGAAACACTCTTCATTAGTGCTCCGCTCCTATTGGTCTTAGCGTGATGATATATAGCCTATAGCCTTCCTCAATAAATGGGCTATCTAACACTGAAAGAATTGTTCAAATCGGGACAGTAGTTCCTGAGATTAGCGCGTTCAAACAAACAAACAAACAAACTCTTCAGCTAATATTAGTATAGATTTAGAACAAATTTGGTTGGCATAAAAAAGGTTATAGTGAGCTAACCTTAAAAGATAGACATATGCTGTCGCGGACTTTTTTTTAGAACTTTTAAAGAGGAATAATTCTGTAATACATGATTTTTGCGAAACTTTAACCGTTTACGCAGCGCACGCAGCGGAAGCTCTCAATAGAAAAAAATATCCCTCGATTTTGAAACATTCTTCATTAGTGTTCCGCTCCTATTGGTCTTAGCGTGATGATATATAGCCTATAGCCTTCCTCAATAAATGGGCTATCTAACACTGAAAGAATTGTTCAAATCGGGACAGTAGTTCCTGAGATTAGCGCGTTCAAACAAACAAACTCTTCAGCTTTATAATATTAGTATAGATATTAGTAAAGATACAATTTTACCGTTTTTGCAACATTTTTCATTGATGCTCCGCTCCTATTGGTCGTAGCGTGAGATGTACTTACTATAAACGAAATAAAAAAGTGTGTAATCAAATTACGTAGGTATAGGTAAGCCAGACAGGAACAGTGAACTTATTTTGTACGTGTCTTTCTATAAAACACTGCACGAAAAGAGATTGATTACATTTGTTGCAAAATGTTTTAAATTTTCTTTTTTGCTTCTATGTACTCTTATGTCTGTCGTAGCTTTTCATAGCACCATGCACAATTTCTTCTCTTATGACCTTTTTCAAGGCCTACTTTTGATTTGTCCTTATTTTTAAATTTTTTGTAATGTATATTTTATCGTATGAGTTTTTGGGGGTATGAAGAACAGGGTGTAAAGTTCTTCATCCCCCATGGAAAAGGGAGGATCCTCCGACCAGACGGGTGTTATGTCTGCTGGACTACCGCCCGACAGTTGTTGTCGGGTTCTTCTATATAGTCTTAAGTCGCGGATAACTTTACTTGCGAGATGTAGGATTTTTAGATGTATTTCGATGTTTAGTTCATCCTCTGCGTCATAGATGGCGTTGTAGTACTTTTTTGTTCTATGTTGCTGTAGTACTTTATGTAGTGCCGCTAAAAAGTCATGGTTTCATACCCCACTCAGCAGTATATAAATATATAGATTGAGGTTATTTACTGTTAAGTACTAATAGGTAATGATGAATAGTGTGATTTAATAACTATTGGTTTTGCAGCATGATGTTTTGTTTCTTAGTTTTTTTATCGTTAAAAACAAAATTTGAACTGTCACGGGAAAAATATCTATGAGAGGCAAATAATAAAACGCACGTTTAAATTTTTAAAAGGCGTCGTATGCCAGTAATTGGTTTTGCAGACCAAAATCAATATGATATTGATGTCAAAATGTCCATTTACAATAATGAGATGGAATGAAATATCCGACAGATTTGACGATGTGTATGTCTCATATAGGACAGGGTTTCATTTATTTTGCTTTAAATGTAACAAAATATTTGGTGTATTATATGCAGACTGCAAAATGCATTTTTATTCCCGGTTTACAGAAAGCTGATCACGTCATTTATTTATTTATTTATTTATTTAACACTTCAACCACAAAGTACAGAGGCGGACTTAATGCCATAGGCATTTTCTACCAGTCATTGTGTTGTCAAATTGTCATGTTTGTTGTTAATAACAACCAATTAGGTATGAACGACTTCAGACTACTGGGCACGAAGATCTGGTTTCCCACTCCCAGGTCTGGCAAAGTTTTATTGGGTTTTTCCATCAGGAGTTTCTCTCGTAGCATCCAAGTCTCAAGGAAGGAAACTACATTATCTCCAAGAATTATGTTCGAAACTGGGTTTATTTCCGTAAATAAAAAAAAGCTAGTGTTCTTACAAACTTCTTTTCTCCTCAGATCTAATTGTCTGGTTCAACATAAGCTGGTCAGCGGTGGAATCTTTGGAGGAAGATGAGGACCTGGCGGTGACGGCCCGCAACAGTAAGGGTGCTTCGGATCCTGTGCTACTGAGAGACCTTGTGTTTCGAGATGCGGAGAAGAGAGCAGGTGAGAGTGACTGAGAGATTTTATAAAAGAAAGAGAGAGAGCAGTGGTGGTCTTGTGGTAACGGCTGTGGGTTTGAAAATAGGTATAGTCGCTTTATTTTCTGTAATTGCAATTTTGCTTGAAAATCCCACCGAAATACGGCCACTCTAGTAATTAAAAAAAAAGTACATACAGACAGTAGTGTTTTATATTGCCGAATAATACAGGTACATGCTACTGATATTTAATACATCATGAAAACTAAACATTCCAAAAACGCCAACATTTTTTGTATTAGCTTTGAATTCCAACCACATGTAGGTACATTCATAGGTATTATTTATAGGCCTCATACCTCACCATACCTCACACATGGCGATATCATGTCATATGGGCCGAAACATCAAGGAGAAGTGCGGACATGGCTCGCCTAAATGGACGTGCTATCACCGCAGCCGCTTCTTGACTCCCTGATATAAATTCTCCCGTCCAGTCCCTTCTTAGGGTTTCGTACCCGAAGGGTAACCAACGGGACCCTATTACTAAACCTCCGCTGTCCATGTCTGTCAGCGGGCTGTATCTTATGATCCGTAACTAGTGGACAGTTGACATCTTGACAGAATGTGTATTTCTGGTGCCGCTAGATAATAATAAAAAAAAATTGAAGGGCCTCCTCTACTACGATGGTACGGAACTCTTTTTGTTTTTTTTTTTTTTTGGGGGGTGAGAAATCATCAAATGACTCCTCCCGCTCTGGGCGGAGCGGAAGGGAGTGTCAGACTCTTACTGACTAAAAACCTTACGGAACTCTTCATGCGCGAGTCCGACTCGCACTGGGCCGGTTTTTTGCCTTTCTCCCCTTTCTAGCAGAACAGCTTCTCTGCCTGTCCTGGTCCTCAACTGGGTGGGTTATCCTCCTCCTCGCACCAATTATAGTGCCACTTGTGAGCGAAGTCCTAGAGCCAGTCGTTATGGATAGTCAAAAAACCGTCAGCCCCGAAAGTATGCCAACAAGTTACCAAGGGGTATGGTTCTACCCAGTATCTGGGTGTTGGAAGTTAGATTGCCAATCACCAAATGTAAAATACTGGTATTAAGCTGCATCTGACGGCCTGAATGACACCCGCACGTAGTTGGGAAAAGGCAAGGAAAAAAACAAATTATTTTTCAAAGTAAAATGGATTTATTTCTACAATTTTAGATGCAATAGGAAAACACTTCTTAAGTATAAGTTAAAAATAAATTTCAAGAATATCGTAAGATATTTTTAATGAGTATTTAAATATCAAGATTCATGGGTCGATCATCTGTAGGTTCACAAATGACTCCTCCATGCATATTAATATCGTGATTCTTATGCCTTTCATTTAATTTATTTACATAAAATTCATGCCATATCTTCCGATTACTTTTTACAACAACAAAAAAAATATCCAATATAAAAGTATTAAAGCAATAAACTATGTCTCTGAGAATTGATAATGGGTATCCGTGGAAAACCATTAACCAGTCAATAACAAAAATTGACAGAAATAAAATGTCACTCAAAATAAATATTAAAGTGGCTAGGTATAAACGTTGCCAGTTGTTCAAGCCTTTATGGGCGTTTGCATTAAAACTACGACAAATTGAAAATAAAATAACAAAGTATAAGAAACAGTTAACTATAAAAGGTAAAATTATATTTCCTCCAATTATGATAACCATAATATTATAATCATTAATAAAGTTAGCACAAACACACAATGCGGTTATGATAGGCGAACCCCAAGCAAAGAGGCTACTTTTAAGAAACCTTCTTCGTTTATGTCCCTTGAAAACTTTTACAAAGTCAACATAAAACATATGGCATATAACTACCAACCAATTGCTCTTTGCTGACAAGTAAAAATATATATAGTTAACTATTGTTAGTAGCTATAAATGCTTAGCAACATGTTTTATCATTAGTGTTTTACCGTAAATTTCGAACATTAAGAATGCATAAAACAAGATGTCTGCTAAAATTGCGTTCAGATAAATGTAGTTTGTGATATTACGGAATTTTCTTAAGAGGCACCATGATGTTACTCCGTACATGAACGAGAATATTGTCAGCGCAAACACAATCCGATTATTGAGTCTTTTGTTATGTACAGTTCATACTGGTCAAGACTACTGGAGATCCCTGACGAACTATTTCCACCAGAATCGTTACCATACATGGTGAATATCACCTGCACAGTCTAATTCACTTCGAGCTTATAACCAGTCTTGCCAGGGTATCGTGTCACACTACTGGGCTGTAGGGGTCAGATAGGTACCCACTTCATGTAACAAACTGGGATTCAGCTGCATCCGGTTAGATATAAAGCCGACCCCGACGTAATTGGGAAAAGGCTAGGCAGATGATGATGAAATGGAGAATGTTCGCTAACTTTTATAGTATTTCTTAAACTGCGTTGACCTGACGAACTCACACTGCGGTTGAACTAAAGGGCAAAAGCAGAATCCAGAAAAATAACTTTGGTTGGTAGAAAAAACACATTATCCACTCGGGTGTAATTACACTCTTTGCACCATATTAAACAGACGGCACTAGAAGCTTGTAAATTCTAAATAAAGTGTTTTTGTCCTTGTATTTTGAAGGGGCCGCTTATCGTAACGGACACGCTAATTAATGGCTTAGTCTGGTAATTGGATAGCAGTATCAATTCAGGAAAAACGTTATTATTTGTGCCTAATATATTGCAAGTAGGATAGCAAGTAGAGTTAGTATAAACATTTTATAGCTTGAGTTAGAATAATATTTTTTGACGTCACTTATAACAAAAACACATTTTTTTCAATTTCTGTCTGTTTGTTCCGGCTAATCTCCGAAACGGAAGGACCAATTTTGACGGGGATTTTATTGGCAGATAGCTTTTATTTTAGAAAGAATATTTGGGCTCCTTGCAAAAAAATTAACCCATAAAACTGGTAACAAAATCCGATTCAAAAAGGGAAATATTATTTTTATAATAATTTCACGCGAACGATGCTCGCAGGCAACAGCTAGTTAATATTTTTTTTTTAAGTAAAAAGCAGAAAAACTTAAAAACACACTAACACCGACCCCTTTAACAATACGGGGTCATTGCTAGAAGTAGGTAATACAAAAACAAATTTCCTTATAAATCTACACCTATAAGTAATACTAATTTTGGTATCTACTATAATCCGAAAAAAAAACATAAAACCCATTTCACATAGTTCCTTTTCCTTGTAGTTTCACTATTCTCCATTTAGACTTCGATGATACCTCTCCATTTAAAATTGACAGTTAACACGTCCTTACGTCAGTTCGTTCGAAATTTTGACGTTTATAAATGTCAAAATGCTCCCGTCATTCGTGACAACTGAATTGTGGTTCAAACGGGGTCAAATTCTGCCTGGCTTTTGGGCGCGAATTAGGAAATCGTTTTTTTCGGAAAACTGTGCTTTAGTCAATTTGGAAGTCATTTAGAAATATAAACTCAATATAAATTTGGAAAAAGAAAAGTAAACGTTTTCTTTTGGACTGGCAGATTTATAACCTATGAAGGACACTTCGTAAAAACTGCAACTGCAAAATGGGAAGAAAACCGTCCTATCGCAATACCAGACCATAGCGAGAGGAACACGATGGTATTCAATGTAACTCCAAGAAAAAGACAACTTCATAATTTCTTACTGCGAGAAACAGTGGGGTTACCATGACGACGTCTTAAAGGAGTATTATTTTAGTCATTCCAGTGTGAGAAAGAGACAGAGCTATACAGGATAACTAGCGCCATCTCTTTCCCACACTAGAATAAGAGAAGATTAAAATAATACTGTATTAAGCCGTGAGGGTGTAGGGTATCGTCGATGCTGCCGCGTGCGATGGCATTCCGGCTCTGGTTCTCGCTGTAGCAAATGACGGTTCGGTTTCAGGGTATGAGTCCGACCATCAACCTGAACAGTTTTCTTCGTGGGACCAACATCGTAATCGCGAAAAAATAATGATAGGTATGGGACAGCAGACTATTTTTCAGCGATTACGAATTTGTTCCGTCAGAAAAAGTTGTTCAATTTTGATGGTATGAATCACATCCTCAAATGTGACCACACCTTTCTGGTACACGATGTATTTAGGTAACGACGAGAGAATACTCGTTTGAATTTTGGTCTCACAGTACCTGTAGAAAATGTTGTCAATACAGGGTGTAAGGGACAGCTCTCCGCAAACTGACAGGGTGCATTTTAAATCATATTCCACCGGAATTTTTCTTAGGATTTTATTTATAATTTTTTAGTTAGTATTCCTTTATTTCAATGTAAAATTACATTCTCTGTACGCAACACTCATAGCAGCACACGGCTAAAATAAAAAAAGCAACAATGCATGTTGAAATACTCTACGAACGACGCGTGAAATCAGCTGTTTACTTCTTGCCTAGCTACAAGGTTCATCGAACTCGTCGTCGCGCTTGCTGGTCGTTTTATGCGTTTTACCACAGTAACGATACATTGCGTATGAGGAAATCACAAATCTGGATTCCCATAACGTTCCTGAAATAATTTCTTGTACCGGTTATCTTAGTATGATATACTGAACTAACCTCATCAGCCCGCGGCGAGCTGTCCCTTACACCTTGTATAAACTAACAATCGGCATTGCTCTGGCAACTGCTCGCCTTTTCAACATCAGTAATCGAAGTCCTAAATTGAATTGAACCAGAATGCAAATGAAAGCAGTCGAAAAACAATTGGATTTTGGAAATATTTAGTTCAACAGCGATTTTGTTGGCAATAAAACATTTTTTCGTTAGATAAAAGCATTTTTGGAGCCAGTACTAGAATTCTAATTGAGCAGAGTAATTGAGTCCATTTCTCTCCGTTCGGATACATAATTAATTTAAACTTTTACCTAGCCAGATTAGGCAAAGTGATATTTTATCAGCGATGCGATGATGAAAAACTGGCCAAGTGAGAGTCGGACTCGCACATGAAGGGTTCCGTACCATCGTAGTAGGAGAGCTCCCTTAATGTTGAATTTATTTTTATTATTTTTAGTTACAGCGGCAACAGCCGCGTTTGCGCGCGTTTTGTGGAAATATCAACTGTCTACCTATTACGGATCATGAGATACAGCCCGCTGATAGACAAACGGACGGACGGACTGACAGCGGTGACTTAGTAAACTATGTAGTTGGTTACCTATGGGGTACGGAACCCTAAGAAGTCAAATTCAAATTCATTTATTTGTCCGAATATGGTAAATTATATGGTCTTAAAATAAAAAGTTCGCGGACAAAAACCCAAAATAGATTTAAATTATTGTTAAGTTAGGCCCCACTTTTCATTCCACGTATTATTTTTTTCAAAAGCCGAAATGGAAGTAAATATAACCTTCGCCTGCGTGAAGTTCAGTAACTGTCCCACGGGATCATACTACCGGGATAAAGAGTATCTTATACTTATGTGTATCCAGGTTATAAACTATCTTTGTGCCAAATTTAAAAATATCCTATATGTTAATCCAGGTTATAAACTATCTATGTAGCAAATTTCATCCAAATCTGTTCAGTAGTGTTCGCGTGAAAGAGTAACAAACATCCATCCATCCTCACAAACTTTCGCATTTTTAATATTAGTAAGAAGTAAGATTAATTAAAATTCATATTATTCAATTAGATTCATTCTAGATTTTCTGTATGTTCATCCAGGATATCTAGAGATATCTAGCAGATAAGGATAGAGCTAGTTAAACTCGTATTTCAGGAAGCCTGAAAAGGTCGCTTTATCAGAATCGTGGAAATCTTTGAACCGACTGCGTGCTCAATAGCAGGCCGCTGCCGATCCAATTTGGCTAGATGGAGTCTCATCGACCCATCTAGGTCACAATGCGAGAGGAACCCCAACACAAGATATGCCACACCTTCTCTCCTGCCCGTCATCCGTAACTAATTGACTCCAGGACTTGATGAGCAAAGGACAGAGCTGTCCAGGTTGCTACGTACTGCTCGGACTAAATCTGAGTCATCGATTTGAGAAAAAGTAGAAGCAGAATCATGAATAGGATAACAATATGAGTCACTTTACAATTCGTAAAATCGTCGCAGAGGCAGTTATTATTTTGAATTGTCATCTTATGTTACAGATCTTATGTTTTTTTTGTAGATCTTTGACATTCGTTACAGGTAGTCAGTGGCCCGAAAGTATGACAACCAGTCTTAAGTCCAAGGGGTATCGTATTACCTAGCGCTAACTGGGTTGTGGAGGTCAGATAGGCAGTCGCTCCATATAAAATACTGGTATTCAGCTGCATCCGGTTAGACTGGAAGCCGACCCCAACATAGTTGGGATAAGGCTAGGCAGATGATGATCTTATGGTATTCTACAAATTTTAACGAAGTTCATGTTGTGATTCTGCTAAAGCGGCCTCTTTGGGCCCCCCAGGGCAATAGTTTGAGTCCACTTTGGTTTGGTTCCGCTAAGCCTGGAATCCTTTTATCTGATTCAGAAAGCGGTTCTTCTGGAGGTGGCTCGAATTTTAGGAGATTAACCTCTCTCTGGAGCCCTGCCCGCCGGTAGCTTGGACCTTGTTCCCGATATCGGTGGTAGCAGGAAACGCTTTGAAATTGATTGTCATTCTTATCTTATTGTCTTGGCCTCAGGCAGGAAATCAACAAGAGAGATAAAACAGATTTTTAATAAAAACTCTGTGAATAAAAAACAGAACTTATCCGTATTTATAAATGTAAGAATAATAATTAATAATACAGCAGTCATTGTGCCGATAGTCGTGTCGGCCAATGGATTAATTGCTAATAGCCTCGACCAACATCTGAAGAGGCTCTCGCTTAGCAGCTGGATCAAGGGCTTGATTCAGAAAGCAGTACTTCTGGACACGGCACGTATTGTTAGGAGGTTCCTCTCTCAAGAGCCCTGACCACCGGTAGCTCGGACCCAGTTCCCGATGCTGGTGGGCTACTATTTTTTATATTTTTAAATGTTTTTTTTTATATTGTTTTATATTTGAATATTTAAAAAAGTAAATAATATTTTTAAAAATGAATAAACGGAAATAATTAATAAAAATAATAATAACTAAAAATAAGGTAAGATCAAGGGCTTGATTCAGAAAGCGGTACTTCTGGACACGGCTCGTATAGTTAGGAGGTTCCCCTCTCTGGAGCCCTGACCGCCGGTAGCTTGGACCTTATTCCCGATACCGGTTGGCTACAATTTTTTTATATTTTTTAAATGCTTTTTATGCATTTTTTTAATCAATATTTAAAAATGTAATAAATTTGTTTACAGATGACAAGATAATAATTAATGAGTGGTAAACTGTTTCCAAAGACAGGTTAAAGAATTCGTAGAATTGAGAACCATAATTTTATACCGTAGTATTTTCTATCAGTCGTTGTGAACTATGGGTTATGTATTATTTCTTTGATACAATAACTTTGCTTCCTCTACCCGTAATGAAATAATAACAGGAAGATATTCGATGTTTATTCCAGAGTATAAGTTTAATAAGACAAACGGAGTTGTAGGAAGGGGTCTTATTTTGTTTAGATTATGTTCTATTGGATTTCGAATGACATTATTATGATGGAATACGCGAAAATATTATTATACAGGTTGATCCAAATAGTGACGTCATAAAAAAATATTAGATTCGTCACGCCCAGGGGTATCCGAAACTGCCCCATGTATGTTCCGCGATTCTTGATAGTTTTCGAGTTATAGATTCTTAGAAACCCTGTAAAAATAAAGATCGTTTTTTTAAAGCGGATGACATAAAATTTTCAAGAATCTAGGTATAGATTAGTTATAATTATAGTTTAGGCGCTACAGAATCCATGATAACAAAATGTTATGCAAGAATATTTAGTTTCAATTCCACAAATACTAGAAATTTACTAGAAAAGACATGAGTTCTTGGGTTTGATTTTCGGGTCGAGCAAAGTGTTATTTCCCATCAGGAATTACCCGATTGATGGCTACAGGCTCGCCAACATTTTTTTTTGTTCTTTTTTTAACGTTGCCCCACACTAGGAATTTCTCCTGTATCGTGGGTGCATTTACAAACATTTAAACTCACATACACAAACAGCCAGACCCGGAACAACTATCTGTAGGCCATACTAATATTTGTTCCGTGCGGGGATCGAACCCGCGACACGCAACGCAGCAGTCAATCGCTCAGCCACTGCGCCAACCGTGCCGTTAAATATTTATTTATTTTTATTATTACATGGGACTTAAACATAACTGGCGAAATGTAGGTGAACTAATAAGTACACCTCTGCCTGACCCTTCGGGGATTACATGCGTGATGTTATGTTATGATTAGGTTAATGATAATAATGTTTTCATTGACACAGAGAGCACCACTCGAGCGGAGACCAAGTTTCCTACGGCAGCTGCGTTCGCGGGACTCGCTGCTATTCTTACGGCGGCAGGCGCCATCGTCGTTCTCGCTGTGAGAAAGTAAGTATACCTACATTCTAATTTAAAGAATATGAATAATATTACCTGAAGAGCTCGTCGCTAAATAATAACTGCCGCTCGGGTCGATCTTTAGGTTAAGCTGCGCTTGCTTAGGTTGGTCCGTGGATGGGTGACCACCCATTACATACCGAGTTTCCTCCGTGCCGCGGAAAGCACGTTAAGCCGTTGGTCCCGGCTGTCATTTGTAGATCTTTGACAGTCGTTACAGGTAGTCAGTGGCCCGAAAGTCTGACAACCAGTCTTACCAAAGGGTACCGTATTACCCAGAACTAACTGGGTTATGGAGGTCAGATAGGCAGTCGCTCCACGTAAAATACAGGTATTTAGCTGGATCCAGTTAGACTGGAAGCCGACCCCAAAATAGTTGGGAAAAGGCAGGCAGATGATGATGGATAATATTACCTATCCGTTTTCACTAACAGTTGCTGGCGCCTAAATAACAGCGCTCTAATAGATTCTTAAAGATTAGGCTGAAAATTGAAATTACAACAGCGCAATAACACATCTAATAGGCACTAATTCAGGTATCGCTTAATATTTGTCAAAACATGTGTACGTATTTTTAAGGGGTGGTTGAGTGTTGAAACAGATTGTGAACCGTCTCTAGATACCAGATACTGGCAAATACTCCAGTAGGTACATTTTAAAGGATGTAAATAGATCCTTAACGAAGCCGAAAGGCACTTGTTCTCTCCGTCATTGCGATCATTTTTTTGTTCTAGACCATACCTGGGACCCTTCTAGTTACAGAGATAATGAGGGTCAAAGTTCCAACTTTTTTTTTAAAACACTGGTTATTAATGTTAGAACTTCACTTTAATTTTTTTTCTGCTGACGAATTTGCGTGCCCAGTGTGGCACCGATCCGCACACGCAAAGCAAGTTGATACTGCTCTACGACGAGATATGTCGGATAATAACGGGCTGCCTAAAACCGACCCCTCTCAATAAGCTGTACCCGCTAGCAGGCATCACCTGCTGTACGAAGGGATGTCGCAAGCGCGCTGGAAAAAAGAACCAAGAATCCGATTCCCGACATCCCCTCTACGACCACACAACTACCCCGGGCAGATTAAAAAGCCGCAAAACCTTCCTACGCTCCACTCAGGCAACCCAAGACAGCGAGGCCACCTAAAGTACGGAGCAAGCTATGGCAAGAGAAGTGTCCACCACCCCACTAGGTACTTCTTAAAGCTCCAAGAACACCTGCTCCTGGCAGTGAACTACAGTGGCCTGTCTGGAAAGCTTTGAATCGATTGCGTACCCAAGTAGGCCGCTGCTAACATAATCTGGCAAAGTGGGGTAAAAATGGTTCTTCCAACACCGAGTGCGAGTGCGGCGCTCCGGATCAAACTATGCCCCACCTGCTGGAGTGTCCCAGATGTCCGTTCACCTGCACCCTTGACGACTTGAATGGCGCCTCTGCCGCTGCAATAAACGTGGCCACCTAATGGGCCGAAACCGTGTAATATGAAGGAATATCGACAAGAAGAAGAAGAAAACTTTAAATAACGTCATGACCTCTTTACTGTTGCAATTACAAAGCATCCAACAGCACACTGTTTGAGTGCGTTACATTGAGTCTTACCGTGAAACGTGATATTTTACCCCAAAAAAAAAATCGTTTCCCAGCAAAAATCTTTGCGTACAGTTACTTAGTTTGACGTACCTACAGAATAAATAAATAAATAAATAAATAAATATCCCTGGACATTTCACACAGCACCATCTAGTCCCAAGCTAAGCAACCTAATGCTTGTGTTATGGTAGCTAGATGGCTGATAAACTACATATATACATTTTTTTTTGTAAATACATACATATTATAGATAGAAAAACACCCAGACCCGGAACAACTACTTGTAGATCATACAAATATTTGTTCCGTACGGGAATCGAACCCGCGACATGCAGCGCAGCAGTCAATCGCTTGACCACTGCGTCAACCGTGCCGTCAAAATGAAGAATGCTTGGTTGACGGCTTCACGAGGGTCCCTTCACACCTTGTATGTCAGAGTCCGGTGTCCGCAGCCGTGTCCGTACCGTTCGACCTTTGCTGCGTCTGTTATGAATGAGATATTTTTTTCCTGTATAAAGAATTATTTAGTACAAAGAACTAAAAATTTACACATGGACGTTACACACCTGCATTTGCAATTTAAAACAAAGATATCTCATCTACGATAGGACCAATAGTTCTGTTCAAACACATACATAGATAACTTGCCGTTTGCAACTGTGTATTAACTTGGAAGTCTCCAACTCTGTCAGGTTTGAATTCAAAAGTTATTATTTATTGGTTCTCTATGAGTGTTAGGAGACACCTTTATTGGACTAAGAACTAGTTTGGTGTTTGCATCAATGGAATATGGCTGGACTTGGGTACCATTTAGGTAGTCTTGTAGGAGCAAGTTAGTTACCAGTTAGGTAAAGTTTTGCCTTTAGAATGATTGTCACTTGTACGTCACAAAACCATCCAGGATGAGAAGTAGCTTATGTCCTTTAAGACCCTGGCAACCTATCAGTTCGTAACGATCGCTTCAATGGCTAAAGCCATTGTGTGAAAATTTAACAGACAGAATTATTTTCTCATTTATAAATAGAGTGGAAGGGACACCGACGCTAAAATGGTTACCGAGTCTTCAATACAGCATTCTAAACCCCCAACCCCCCTAAAACAGAAATTTTTCGTCAAAAAAAACAGCTGTTTCCTACAAAACTGCACCATATGATACACACATGGTCAAAATGAACGGAACAGCTGATTTTTAAAATTACCGATGAAAAATTTCTATGTGGAGGGGTTCAGAATGTTTTCACCAGGAACAGGTTACTTAGTAACAGCCCTTTTTTTTTTGGGATGGGAAATCTTCAAATTACCGCTCCCGCAGCTCCCGCTCTGGGCGGAGCGGAAGGGACTGTCAGACTTTTACTGACTAAAACCCATCCATGTTCCTTCTTTTGCCCTTTGTGTTCCAGGACCGCGGTATCTCTTTCGAACACTCCCGCAGCCCCTTAGCAACAGCCCTGAGTCTGAATTTAGCCCCTATTACATAAACTGAGAAATGTGGGCGTGCTATAGATACACCTCTGCCAACGTTTGGAATTACAGACGTGGTGTTATGTTTTCATATAATTATTATTATTTAATGCGTGTGGGTACTTTAACAAAGTATTGAATACGTAATAACCGTTTTGGCCTCGGTGATTCAACTCTGTATAATAGTCTAGCTTTTTCTCGCGGCTTCGCTCGCGTTATGGACGGAAATTATGCTCGCAGGACGTTTTAAATAAAACCTATGACACTCTGGGATAATGTCGCTTTCCATTACCCTCGAGGTTCCGAAGATTACCCTCTCCTTACAACTCACAAACATACAAAATATACCTCCTTATAATATTAGTATTTTGGATTATTTTAGATTTGTGACAAGTGAGGAACTATGTAGCTTGGTTATGGAAAAAACGCTTAGCAGATTGTTTCGGTAGTGTTGATTAGTACGCTGATTTTGTCAGGCGCAATATGGCGTGGCTCGCGTGATTGCTCAATGTGGAGGGGTAAACTGGGTATGAATACAGTCTACTAAACATTTCTCCGACCTGGAAATTGAACGCAGGACCTCGTAGGTACACCCAGCAGACGTGCGCTTGCAACCACCTACCTAATTTGACAGTACAGCGTATGAAACAAAACTTTAATAAAATCTGTATCTCTATGGAGATTCACTAAACAAATTGATGATGAAAATGTGTCTGTCTTGATGTGCCTGCCCCTTCGTGTAATAGTGTTTAACTACCTCTTAATGACACGACCTGAGGACGCATAATTTCCTATAGAACATCTTTAACATCTGCCTAGCCTTTAACCAACTTTGTTACATAACTCATATACTACGCAATGCACTCTCTCACACACACACACACAATAACCCACTCGCTTACATCACACAAATGCGGTCCTCTTTTACTTTAATTTTGTATTTTTAGTTTTTCTTTTTATTTTTAGTCATTTATTTTAAAACAATATACATTGTGTAAAAAATCCATAAAATAAAATGTAACATAAAACTTAACAGCACCACTAACATTACGATTGAAAAAAACCTTAATACAAATGGAATAATAAATTCAAATAACAAATTGTATTAAAAATATTAATAATATTTCAACTAATTTTCTGTGATAATCAACAATAAAAATAGAATGTCAAATATAAATAAAAAAAAACAAATTGTTATAAAGAGGTCAGTAATACAATGTCATCAAATTGTAAAATATAAAAGTAAAAATGGAATGTCAAAACCAGAATTTAAAATTCTTACTGGAGATAATATGTCATTTAATAATCCATGATTAATACGAAAATAAAAACAAAATTACAATAAAATTTGTTTTCATTTGCATACATTGCATGTTAAGTGGAAGAGCTGAGTCACCTAACACAAGCATCTTTTTGCTTAAAAGGTGATTTCCAAATCATGTTTGATAAGCCTTATTTAATTGAAATAAACATTTTTTTTTATGTTGATGTCTGCTGCCAGTCAAACCAAATGTTGCTAAATACATAATTTTACAAAAAGCGCCTGCCTATCTGACCTCCACAACCCAGTAATTGAGATACGGAACCCATTGCTAATTTTCTTTAGGAAAGTAATTAGTGCCCCAAAAAACCTTGAATTACCCCTGCAGCAGCCACAGTCCCCAAGATCTCTTGGAATGGCCTTATTATTAGTCAATTGTTATTTAAGATAAGACCCCGGTAAATGCCTTCCCTGGCGCTTAGCCAGCCGACTCCGGCCAAGTTCTGTGCCGACCATACGTTTTATAGTTAGGACGGCAGAGGTCGCTATTGTTTTAAATAGTATTTAGGAAGCTTGGGGAGTTTGTGGTTAGAGGTCTAGTGTCTTTGTTTTCATTAAGGCCTCTCTATGGGTCACGTGGGCCAATACACTGTTCCCAAAAGTTTTTGATGAAAGTTCTTACGCAATCAGTTTACTAAAAGGAATAAACAACACCTTCATTTATCAGTTTTAAGAAGTTTTCAACTTTATAACTGACCACTGTTTCCAAAATTATTTTTATAGAACATTGCTTTCTGAATATATTTTACATTTTCACCTAATTCTTTTGGAACAGAGTAGGTACGGAAACACTGACTAGCATTATTCAAAAAATATTAAGCATCATCAGGCTAGCTCATTGCGTATTTAAAAAATATAGGTTTTCTTAAAATATTTATAACTAGCTTATGCCCGTGGCATCGCCCGCGTGAGGTTTGGTAACTGTCCCCCGGGATCAGAATCATGAATCATGATGCCCCGACCTTAAATAAGGTCGGGGCATCATGTCTTCTTCTTCCATACTTCTGTATTACTCGTCATCTCAGCAGACACCTCCTTTCTAGCCATATCATCCTTCACACAGTCCATCCATAATTTCTTTGGTCTAATATACGCGAATAATATAGTACCTATTAATAGTAGAACACAGAAGTTAATTACAATACAATGCATTAATTATATCATAGTAATCAACGATGTTATTGTGTTATTCCAACAAGATAATTTGTATGGTACACAATGTATGGTTTCTTCATTGCTAGCATACTAATAGTATTATTTCACATAACTTCAATGATTCTGTACTCAATGGTGTTCCGTTTTATACATATTAATTAGGTTTATTTGTACACTACGTATTAGATTTGGTATACGGAACCTGTGTAAATTATTTTCAATAACTCAATGTCTAGTAATTAACTGCTGATTATAGTGGCAGTATAGTAAGTGTGGTGAGCATGAGGGGTTCGGATTCGATTCCCGGGTCGGGAATAGTCCATTTTGATATAAGTGGGGAAACTTTGTTATTGCATTCGAGGAATTAACACCCGAGCTGCAGGCTAGGGTGTTATGGAACAGAGAACTGCAGCCCCATGCGTATCATTCAACGTTTTTCAATACACTTTCGAAGAAATGAAATATTAATAATATACCGATGCAAAATTTCAAATTCAAATTCACATACAAATCAAAATTACATAGAAATTTTGCATCGGTTATTAAAAAAGAATCTGTTCCATACATTTCTGACCGTCTAGGTATTGGACTTTTGTAGGAAACAGCAGTTTTTTTTTTAACAACCGATAAAATTATATGTGGGGAGTTCAGAATGATGTTCTGAATACGTGGTAACTGTTTACGCGTCGCTGTCCCTTCCACCATAAACTACACCTCGGCTTATCGATTCGGGAATTATAGCGTGATGTTATGTTATGTTTATTGTTACCAGGCGAGGTGAGACCACGACCAGCAGTAAGCGACCCTCACAGAGCGTGGTCCAAGTGGACGCGCAGGGGAGGAGGTTCCTCATCGCGTACCCTGCGCCCGCAGACAAGTTGGAGACCAAACCTGACATATTGAACCCTAAGGCTGGTGAGTAAGATCGCCTTCTTTGCCGGATAAAAGCAGACAGCCAGTCTGACTGCCCAGGTTATAAATAAAATGGTTATTTTTGTCCCCAATCTTGACTTTATTTTCTTGGTTTCAACAAAAGAGGTTCCGTTTTCGACCATAAGATGTGCAATTATTGAAAAAGAGGAAAAAATATCATGAACATTGCAAAATTATTCTTTCGTGAATGCGCAACGCAAGTCAGGCTTAAGCCTGATTTGCGTTGCGCAAAAAGTAATAGTTTTTCAATTATTGCCATATTCTATTCAACATGGCGTCTTACAGTTTGCATAGTCTACTTTCGTTCTGAAATTATGTCACATAAAAGCATAATATCACGTCGATTTTAAATATGAAAAGAACCTATGTGTTCTTTTAATTAATTATTATTATTATTCTCTTAAACCTCATTTTCAACTAATTACATGCAAGTGTAATGATTTCATAAAAAATAATAGGTACTACTTTTCTGGAGTGTACTTTCATTAAACGAAAAATTTAAAAAGACATTTTGTTCTGACAAAACCCATCAGTGTCAGACAATATAACAATTTCTAGCTTATGTCAACGACAACCTGACATGGCTGTCATAACTCTCACGACAAACATCAAACGCATAAAAAACACATATAATGTTGCTTTATTCTATTCAGGGGTTTGTTTCCCAGCTTTTCTGAAAGGTACAGGTTATGGCCGGAGTCCCATACAAAAATGAAACATCTTCTTTAGTAGTTCTTCGATATCTGCAGATCTTCTCTGAAAGCAGCATGTTTTCAAGATTTGCTCATTACTGCTATCAAAAGTGTCTGTCGATGATGCACCGGATTTCATTCATAGCATTCATTAACAAACTTAATATTCAAAAATACATTAAAATTTTCAAAACCTAAAATTATCCGTTCTTTTATTTTATACTTGTCAATCCACAGGAATAAACTGATTATAACTGATTTTCTTGTCCAGATAACGAGCCTCCCCGAGTGGTGCTGGAGTCCAGTGACAGCAAGACATACAGCATTCGGGGGGCGAGCAGTGAGCCACACAAGTCAGCGTATAGCCCACCGGCCACAGCTGAGAATATGGTAAGAGTCGCTACTTGAGGCGTCTGTCTCGTCGTGAGGCGCTGGCTGTGATAGCAAGCCATACAGCAACCGAAAGACGAGCAGTGAGCCACACTAATCAGCGAACAGCCTACCGGCCAAAGCTGAGAATATGGTAAGAGAAGAGAGCAGCTGAGAGTATTTGGTGAAGATCATCTGTTCTTAGATTAGCAGGAGTTAGATTGCAATCCACCCGCTGAGAGGAAGAAGCAGGAGTTAAACAAGAATAGCTCATGTTCTGGTGAAAAGAGGAGATAGTTAGCAAGATTGGGGTGGCCTTTACATCTTCTTGAGATAACGAGTTATTTACCTTTGAGTATAATGCATAACAGTAAAATGGTTCTAAAATTAGCCGTAAATTCATACTTCAATACAATTAGGAGGAATAGAAACACCAGCTCAAGACGGAATAGTATTTTTATGCAGCAAAAATCAGCCCATGTTTTAACTTAAAAAAAATAGTATTCTTAGTATTATGTTTTCACCAAGAATACTGAAAGCGAAATATACTAATAATACCTAATTAATATTATCATTAACACAAGAAACGAAGTCGTGTGGTTTAAAAACTTACACCTAATTAGTAGTAGTTCATAAATTATTCCTTTTGACACATCGCAATCATATTAGCATGACGTCAAAACTTCAAAACAGATTTGTTGAAATAATAACATTATTAACCGAAAACAAGCCACTTATCATCTAAAATTAACCAAACAATCGTCACTCCACCAAAACTAACTGTAGACTAAATTCCAATAAATATCTAATGATATTCACCTCAAATCTGCCAGAGCTATTGTTCGTCACTGTAGCGCCCCGAAACCAATACTTCGGCGTATTAAACGCGAGTTCGGCATTTGTCCCACCGTGAGCGATAAGCGAGAAGAGCTAGAAAAACTAAAAGCGAGTTATTTTTTGACTGAGTTCTCGTATGCTTAGGAATGGGAAAAATGTGGGGAGCTTTGAGGATGAATGTGTAGCGGTACTACAAAAAGTACTGCGGCAACATAGTACAAAAAGTACTACAGCGCCATCTATGACACAAATGAAGAACTAACATGAAAATTCAAAGTCACACAGTTAAAGTTATCCGCGACTTAAGACTATATAGAAAAACCCGACAGTAACTGTCGTGACCAGACAATACCCGTCTGGTCGGAGGATCCTCCCTTTTCTATGGGGGATGAAAAACTTTACACCCTATTCTTCATATCGCTGTAAATGTGATGGCTTTAAGGACGAATACCAAATAAACGGTGGCCGGACTGTTTGAAGGATGATATGGTTAGACCTGTTGAAATGACTAGTAATAGAGAAGTATGGATGAGGAAGAATTTTTTTTTTCTTTATTTGGTTTTGCATAGCTTGATTGGTAGTCGTGCGTGCAATACTAATAATTATTATTTGCCATGTGTTCACTTAAAATTAGATAGAGACGTTGCTTGTTTCTGATTGGCTGAAACAACACGTCTTCCGATTCTCTAGCAAATTGCATCAAAAAATCAAAACCACCAAAAATTACTTACCTGGTGTTTGAACTGCAACGACGTATAGACGCCAGCACATAAAGCTACTACAATCTGACAAATATCTTTAATAGATTTTCAACTTTTTCGCTTCGCTTAAGCATTACGTAAAAAGTTGATTGGGAAAATTTTACAGTTTCGGGTAGCTTGGGTCTGTAAAATCGCTTCCGCGTCAGCGCGGCGGCAGTGAAGGCGGGACCTTAGGTACGCGAGTTCAGTAGCTTCAACAACATCAAGTTTATTTGTAAATCGTTAATTTACCCTTTCTAACCAGTTAATTTTGTATTTATTTGTATCATTATTCACTTGAAATCCACTAATTAATTGTAACGATAGAAAGGGAGCTAGGAAGTAATTCTAACATAACAACTAATAGAGAAGTACGGAAGAGGAAGACATGTTGCGCCGACACCAAATAGATGGATCAAAATCAAAATAAAAATATTTTTATTTCACATAGGCCTACATGGGCACTTATGAAACGTCGACAAAAAGGTGCACGGTTCGGGTTGGTCGTTTCCTATGGAGAAGAACCGGCAAGAAACTCCATGGTTACTCTTTTAAAATGATTAGATTTTACAACATTATCATGTTACAGCATTAGTACTCAAATATGGGGGGACAGCATAGGCCCGACAATAAGTCGTTGCTTACTACACAAAAAAACGGAAAACAAGATAAGAGGTTAACAAAAGTTAACACACCTCTAGGAATCTACAAGGTCTATAACTCTATACTGTTCACACATTCACAAACAATCTTTAAAAAGAATCGATACAAAGGCACGAAAATATTATAAAAGACTAAATTAAATGAAGAAAGGATCTTAATGATGGTGATGGTGATGAACGAAACAAATGAATGGTTTTTCCATAATGAAAGCTTCTACAAATCTATTAATAAGTATGTAAAACTGTCCCAATGCAGGCCAAATACCTCTCCATAAACAAGGTGTAAACGGACCCTACACGAAGCTGTCAACCAAGCATTCTGTACATCAAATTAACTAATTAACTACGTGAAAATAATTGCTGGGAAACGACTTTTTTTTTGGTGTGAAAAAACATTTTTGGTGGGATTCAATGTAACACACTCAAAACATTGTGCTAATTGATGCATCGAATAGTTTGGGGGTCATGGAGGTATTTAAAGTAAAGTTATAACAGAATGTATGACCATAATGCCATGGAAGTTGCCTTTGGTGTGGGACGCAACTTGCGTCGACACCCTTGCGCCATCCCATCTTCCTAGCACAGTGGGCTGCGCTGGGGCGGCTGCTGCAGGTGCTGAAAACCTCAAACGGCGGAAATACAATAATTTAATTGGTAGTTATGTGTTTGAGCCGTTTGGGGTTGAAACACTAGGGCCATGGGGTCCGAGTGCCCACCTAGTATTTCGGGAAATCGCCAAGCGGTTGGTCGACTATTCACGTGACCAGAGAGCGGGCCTATTTTTTGGCCAAAGAATCAGCATTGCCATCCAACGTGGTAATGCTGCCAGCCTTCTGGGCACTTTTCCTGTTGACAGCGATGCGGACGAATTTTTGAACGCCCTGTAACGCTTTTCTACTTGTACATATTTATTACTATTATAGTTTTGTAGTTTGTAAATAATTTAATTATCTTTGAAATAAAACCGATTAAGAAAATCTTAAAAGAAATAAGTTATAACATAAAAAAACTTGTGAAAAAGTAGGAACTTTGCCCCCAATATCTCCGTAACTAGAAGGTTCCCAGGTATGGTCCAGAACAAAAAAAATATCGCAATGATGGGGAAAACAAGTGCCTTTTGGCTTCGATAAGGGTATTTTACACCCATTATAGAGAAGGCAATAGCATTAATCACCACACATTCCTTGACCTTCTGCCTACCTTTGTATTGTAACGTAGCATTCCTTCAAACTAATGTAGCACTCGACTTCAATGTAATTTAGGGTTTCATAAAACTCAAACTTCAATCAATATTTCAGACACCGGCAATGAAAATAATATCTAAACTTATACTGTCACTTACGGGATATCTTCCGTGATTATTAATTATTTTGAGCTCCTGATATTTCGACGGTGTTGCAAGCGCCATGATCGTGAAATGACTGGGAAATGCGGGTGGATGGAAAATAAACTGTTAGGTGCAGACAATCTGTCTACCCTCTTTCTTAGCCTTTTGCAACGCGCACTATTGGAACTCGACACTAAGTCACGGCAAAACACACTCACAGTTATATCACTACGTTTTGTGGGGTCCTTATTACGACGCCGGTTGCTACTTTTACTTCATACAACTGGATTCCACGTACTTGCCAATTTGAAACCCTCCTCTCGATTGATGTTTTTGTTTTTTCTTATTAAACCGTAGAAACTTAAAACAGTGTTTAAAATAATATCTCTTTTGTTTCAGATGCCGCAAAGATAGCATACGGATCAAATACAGAGTGATAATAATGTAAATAAATGTTCCAAAGACTATAAATAAATTGTAATTTCGAAGGATGCCAACAATTATTAATAGTTACTAAGATAATTATAGAATTTATAGACAAACTCTTCCATATCAATTTAAATATTTGTAAATTAATTGAGATTTTCTTCTGCGAGGCGTTTTTTTTTAATCATTTCTGATGATTTTGTAAATAATGTTTGGTATATCTGAGTATGCATAGTTATCACAAATAATTAGTAATAACATATCGAAATAAAATACATATCTAGAAATAAAAATATCGAACAAAAAAAATATCACTGAAATATCATTTTTGTTTCATTTTCAGTTAAAAAACGCCTTCAGAATCTACAATCTCAGAAAGTTATTTTTAAGAGAAAACTATGTGAATTATGTGATTAATATAATGAACGTTGAATTATTAAATAAACTTACGGTTTTCAAATGTGTTGTATTTACTTATTTCACACTTTTATAGCGAAAAATGAACGAAAAAAAAACAAATGAAAATCACTTATCACTTCGTCACGTCTTTTCGGCTATATCCCGTCTGGTAACTTTCCCGATTTGCCAAAATTATTCAAAAGACGTGCAAAACAAGCGAAATAAGTGCCTTTTCGTAACTATTTTAATATTATTACATCTGAGTCCCGTTTCGCCAACCATAAAATTACAAAACATTTTCAAAGCCAACGCAAGACCAGTAAAGTCGGCGGCGTTGCGGTTCACAACAATCGCAAGCATCAATGCTGCTGCGGTTTGAATTCTGAACGCAACCTCATACTACTACGGCTGTTGCATTTTTCTTCTTCATGTTAGCGATAGTTAAACAAAAAATATAAAAATAGTCGTCTAGTCGCTCTATTAGTGACTGCAGATGACGTCACTACGGTCTGCGGTAGCCGCTCCACCGCAGCGTTAAGCGGCAATATCGTAAGCGCTTACATAGAATTACATAGAAACACGTCGTGTCTCATTAGTCTGTCGTAGCGATTGGAACGGCTTAGCCGCTGCGGTTTGCCATTTGCTGTCGCCTTTTTAGGTGTACCTTTAATTTAAAGTGAAAAATCACTTCCATGCTTTAAAAATTCATGTCAAATCATTGTTCAAATAAAGCTAAAACCTAATTTATATCAACTAGTAAAAGCTAGCTTTAGAACATCTAACTTTAGGATTTTATCTTCACACTGCAATGAAAAGAATTACGAAGTGCTGCTTATTATTCTAAGCGAGTCAGTACTTCTAAGGCATGTGGATTACTAGTCTTTCAGACGATAAAAGGTTAGGACAGGTTCTCGTTGTCTTTTCTTGTGTCCAGTTCCGGTGATAAAGTAAGAAAAAAGACAGAAAATTGTTAATACATGCATGGAAATGAACACAACAGACTAAAACCAAACAGTTGGATGCAGTTTGTTAAAAAATATTAAGATGCGGAAAAAAAAATACAGATTACATTATTCTTCAATTGTTAGTCAAGTGAGAATAAGATTCTTTACATATTATTAACAATCTTCAGATGTTTAAGAGGGAACAGGGCCTGTCAGGAATTTTACGGATAGGAATTTGTAAAAACTATTGCCATCGCGCTGCGTCAACCCTGCCTCCGTAGGGTGCGACAGGGATAGCAGCTTGTTGCAGCTGCAGCAAATTTGACGAGATCGATGTTTCGTATTCGCCTTTTTTCTTCTCGAATACTGAGCCATTTCAGTTTTTTTTACTTTAAAATATTAAGAAAGAGTATGTCCAGGTTCCTATCAATGTCTTTTATGATAAAAACTATTAGAATTGTCTGGTAGTCCTCTAATCACGGCCATAAAAATAGGGCATTTTTTGTCATTTTTGGAGGGTCATTATATTCTGAAAAAAAGGAAATGACAGTAGACTTTGATTTTATGAAAAAAAAATATTGCTCTAGAGGCATTATTTAGGAACAAAAAAGGGGAATATATTTGTATGGAGAATCGCAGCCCCTGTACCCTCTTAAAGATGCTGCTGAGGTTTGCAATTGTGGTCACATTCGTAAACAATGACAAATATGACCGCAATAGCCGGGGCCATTGTAATGACAGACTGCAGTTACCAGACAGGTTGTCATGTAACGGTAGTCAGACTTTTTACGCGCCTTATGACATACGCTCACCATCAATAGCTTTACTTACTTGTGCCCCATTCCCATGCCTTAGGGCCCGTCTCCACGAGCGAGAGAATAGCGGCGATATTATCGTCGTCCCACGTATTTGTATGCGAAACTATCGCCGCGATTCTCTCGCTCGTAGATACGGCCTCATAGAAATACGTGGCACGACGATAATATCGTCGCGATTCTCTCGCTCGTGGAGACGGCCCCTTAGATTTTACTGTATTGGTTTTACGATTTGTGTTCTTTTATAGTACCGCCATACGATGACAAATGGATGCCACAAGTTGACATCGCAATAAAAAAAAACAATCCATTGCTGGTTAAAGAGGAAGCGGCAGGGTAGCCGAAATTCAAATTTTCTTAATTTTTTGCAAAAAAGAAATATATATATATAATTACAGAATAAGAATCATTAAAATCATCAATATAACCCTCAAGTTCGTGTAACCCCATGCAATAACTGTTACATGAAAAAGTCAATTTCGCGGGCTACCCTGGCGTTATCACCATAAAGGACTCTCTGGATATTCATCTGCGTTCAATCCCACCCCGTCGCCAATACATCTAACTTAGAACCCTCCGACGGCTGAATCAAGAGCTAATCTGCTCCAACGGCCATAGCCATAATTATAAGATGTCAAGCGTAAGATGAAATCTGAAATAGGGAGCTGTCTCCCTGTTTCATATTTCATCTATTTAAAAACAGCTGTTCCATACGTTTTGACGGTATATGTTTTGCCCTTTTATAGGAAACAGCAGATTTTTTTTTATATTTACCGATGAAAAGTTTCTATGTGGGCCCCCCACATAGAAACTTTTTATGTGCTGAATACGTGGTTACCGCTTGTGCGTTGGTATCCCTTCCACCTCGTATAACTTACGAAATGTGGGTACCTACTTATAAGTACACCTTCTTCGGGATTTACATCTAAAAATACGTCAGAGTTTCTAAAACTACAAAGTCACGTTGTTAGAGAGTCGTCTTAGAGATTTTTTCAATAAACTCGTTGTCCCGAAAAAAGGTGAAGAAAAGGTGATGTAAGCAATGATAGTACTATTTTTAGTCCACAGTCTACATCCATAGATACAAATATTAAAAAAGACGAAAGTAACTTTGTCTGTCCGTCGATCCATCTGTGGGATTGTCTGTCAGTCTGAATCTCAGCCTGTCTATCCGTTTGTCTGTCGGTCAGTCTGACTGTCAGTCAATCAGTCAGTTGGCCTAACTGACTATTTGTTACCTTTTTTCGCCCTAACGGCTAAATGGATTTTCAAGAAATTTGGCGCACGGGTAGAACAAACGTGGCTACATTAAATATAGGACTATAGATATAAAAGAGAGTACTTTTGATCATGGAAGAACGTATTCGTTATGCTACGCGGGTGGAGTCGCAGGCAAAAGTTAGTCTACAATGAGGCGCCCTCTGGCCTCTTTCTATTTTTACTTTATTGAATTGGAGAAAATCATTGTATAAGCAATAGGTACATTAGATGTCATACAACTTTGATTTCGGAAAGGTCGAAACCCAATGGAGTGTTTTCAGTCAGAAAAGGCGGCTTTCAATAGTGGAGTAAAAAATAACAGTGTAACATTATAGGTGGATTATGCTATACTTAGGCCGTTTTAGTTTAGTTCCATAATAACGTAACATCACGCCTAAAATCCCCGAGGGGTTAGTCAGTGGTGAGAGGTGTACACCCACATTGCGCCAGTTATATTTTTTAAGTCCCATGTAAAAGGGTTCGAGCCTAATGCCATCAATCAGGCACAAATCCAGACTCTGTGGCTGTTACTAAGAAATTCCTGACGGAAAAATATAATAACACTTTGCCCGATCCGAGAATCGAACCCATGCTCAGCAATCGCGCTTGAGACCACTAGACCAACGGTGCAGTCAAAACTTGGAGAATACGAGAGTTTCAAAACGATAATTTGACAATACCTCAAGACAATTCCTTACCAAAATGTCCTGTACCCTACCCTGCTAGAACATGTTACATATTACGACAATACACTTCAGAACTACCATAGTTTCTCCATATTATCAACCCTATACTTCCTTAACGGTTATGAAACAAGCCACGATATTATGTTAGTTTATGTGAATCACGATAAGCCGGCATCCAATCATACGCTTAGCTCCCGGGGGGCAACTATTCAATTTTATTTACTCCATTCCTATAGTAGTGGGTACGTCAGAAGCGGGTGGGTGATGGTTGCAATCTTGAATTGTTGTTTGTGGTTATGTCTTCTTGTGTCGTCAGTTTTAAGAGTTACGGAAGTACGTATGTAGGAACTATCTTCATACTGTTTTAGGTAATACCGGCCAAGTGGCGATTTGCACATGAAGGGTTCCGTACCACCGTAGTAGAGGAGCCCCCTTTTAATTTTTATTTTATACTAGATTTCCGCCTAGATTTTTCAAGAGAACTCTTCAAAAGTCCGGGATTAAAACTATCCTATGTTCTTTCTCAAGGTCAACCTTAAGGTCAACTCTATGATCTCTGTACCAAATTTCATTAAAATCAGTTCAGTGGTTTAGACGTGAAAGCGTAACAGACAGACAGACAGACAGAGTTACTTTCGCATTTATAATATTAGTAGGGATTTATTATTTGTTGTTAAAACGGCAACAGAAATACACATTCTGTGAAAATTTCAACTGTCTACCATTATCTATCATACCTTAAACAAACATAGTTCATAACATATGTAACTTAAACATAGATATGTTTTAGTTTCGGATTTCTTGATAGGTTTTAATCGGATCCAGCTGACTACTAATGTTTTACACACCTAGTTACTGGGTAATAAGATACCCCTTGAAGGAACTGGGATGATCGCTATCCCTGAAGAGAGATCGAATTAGCTATACAAGGTTTACATAACCTTATATAAAAGACACATATAAAAAATATATACATGTATAAAAACAAGACCTCTCGTGTGGTGTCTCAGGCCATGAAACTGAACAACTTTTGTTCTATGACTTTTGGAAATTCATAACTTTTTTTTTAGTTTTACCACACATGTTGATCAGCTGGTCGTGTCAGTTCCTGTCATCATCATCTGCAGAGCCTTTTCCCAACCATCCATCAACCAGCTGAATACCAGTATTTTACATACACACAGTGACTGTCTATCTGACCTCCACCACAACTCGGTTAGTACTGGGAGATACGATACCTCCTGGTAAGACTAGTTGTCAGACTTTCTGGCCAATTGCTACCTGTAACGACTGTCAAAGATCTGCAAATGATAGCCGGGACCAACGGCTTAACGTGCTTTCCGAGGCACGGAGGAAACTCGTTATGTATCAGTCATCCACGGACCAACCTAGGCAAGTGCGGCTTAACCTGAAGATCGACCTGAGTGGCTGTTATTGGGATCCTGCCGTTTTGCCGAAAAGATTTTGCCAAATTTTCATTGCCCAAACAAATTTTAGCAACCTTTTTTTATACCAATGTAATATTTGGAATAATTTTAGTACGCACATTTTCATTTGGTCAAATGTTTACTTGGCAGATTATTACCAAGGATAATGTCATTAAGGCTTTTGGTCTTTAATCAAATGATTTATTAGAGCAAACAAAATTAAGACAAGAAACGTTTAGTCAAATGATTTGTTATGACAAAAAATATAAAGGCAAAAATTTTGGAATGAAGACATAACACAAATTGATTTAATATAACGTAATTTAAATTTAACAGATGCTGACAGAAACCCTAACCCTAGACGGTCGACGTCAGGGGCACCCCGAGGTTCGGTTAGTTAGGTTCCTGTAAACCTTGCAGACAGAAATAGGAGCCCCGTGCAGCGGGGATCCGTCGACCTGCTGACGGAAACGCTAACCCTAGACGGTCGACGTCAGGGGCACCCCGAGGTTCGGTTAGTTAGGTTCCTGTAAACCTTGGAGACAGAAATAGGAGCCCCGCGCAGCGGGAATCCGTCGACCTGCTGACGGAAACGCTAACCCTAGACGGTCGACGTCAGGGGCACCCCGAGGTTCGGTTAGTTAGGTTCCTGAAAACCTTGCAGACAGAAATAGGTGCCCCGCGCAGCGGGGATCCGTCGACCTGCTGACGGAAACGCTAACCCTAGACGGTCGACGTCAGGGGCACCCCGAGGTTCGGTTAGTTAGGTGCCTGTAAACCTTGCAGACAGAAATGGGAGCCCCAACCGAATCCAAATAGGAGATTCCAACTAGTTAATAGTGCTTTTGACTGAAATGGTAAGTTTAAAATGGACGACACCAAATATTTGGCTTATTTAATTTTGCGTAAAATATGTTATACCAACTGAAATATTTGACTAAATAAAAAATGGTAAAAGTACTAGTTGGTGAACAAGTTATTGTTCAAACGTTCACTTGCCAAACATAGGTTTTCGTAACAATTATTTGTAAAGAGATTTTTTGGTAAGTAATAATTTGGCAAATGAAATTATGCGAAAATTTGTTTGGGAAGTGATAATTTGGCAATTTCTTTTCGGTAAAACGAGGGAGACCCGCTGTTATTATTTAGCCACGAGCTCCTCCAAATGCGTCAAGAAAGAGTCAGTTCAGTACTCGTAGAACTAAACCTGTTCAGTTGCAAGGTCTGAGACGGGAGGTCCTGCGCGTATTATGTTACACCTAATATAGCCAATTCGAGCTATCTTCAGGGATAACCATAATTCCAGTTTATGTAGCATACCAACCATACATTGTTAGTAATAGCCGATACTACGCCCCAAACAATTACGCCGCCGTGTATCGGTTGTCCAATGATAAGCAGGAGAGCTATTACATTGGATGAGGGGTAGAACTAGTTCTAAGTTATTGCAGTTAAGTTGAAGTTAAGTTAGTCTAGTTATTAGAGAATGTGAGGACTGGGGAGGTGGTGTTGAAATTGCTATTAATAGTAATGTTTGGTTTATCAATTAGACTATAATATGTTGAATTCATTAGTAAAATTCTTTGTATAGATAGTCGGCCGTCCACTGCTTTTTTCCATCTAATTGACGTTAAGTAGTTCCGTTTGAACAAATATCACCTTTGGGCTAGTGTAAATTAATTTGATTTCAGTATGACTAGGACAATAGAAAAAGTCATAAAATCTTTAAGGGCACACTTTTAGTAATCCTCAAATAAGTCGCATTTTGATTTCAAGGGGAAGGAACATTGAGGGGATGATACCTATACATAACAAAACAGCGGCTGGATGCTTATGAAATAAGCAGTATCTTTGTGCTTTTCTATCTTATGTAATGTCCTGTTATTGATTTTGTGTGTACATAAATAAAATATAGTTTGGGAAAGGCTAGCAGTTACATAAGAGAGAAATGAATTCACCTACTGATTTTCTCAATAGAGAACTTCTGCAAATATCCAGCGTCAGAATACAATAAGTATGTCATCAACATCTGCCTAGCCTTTTCCCAACTATGTCGGGGTCGGCTTCCAGTCTAACCGGATGCAGCGGAATACATGTATATTTTACATGGAGCGACTGCCTATCTGACCTCCACAACACAGTTAGTACGGGGTAATATGATAACCCTTGGTAAGACTGGTTGTCAGGCTTTCGGGCCACATCTACAAATAACAGCCGAGACCAACGGCTTAACGTGTTTTCCGAGGCAAGGAGGTAACTCGGTATGTAATGGGTGGTCACCCATGCACAGACCAACCTTGGCAAGAGTGGCTTAACCTGAAGATTAATCAGAGCGACTGTTATTATTTAGTCACGAGCTTTTCATAATACAATACTGCCGTTTTAATTAAAAATGGCACAACTAACATTTTTCATGAAATTGAGTTATATACAGGGTTATTTGTAGAACACCAGCCACCTCTTAAGAGGTCATTGTATTCATCATTATGAACAACTTTTACTATGGGAACAAACCTGAAATCGCGAAAAAAATCAGCTGTTCCCTATATTTATGATCGATTAACTCGTCAAAATGTAGGGAACGGAATTTTTTTTTTCGCGATTTCAGGTTTTGTCAGGTCGGAATCAGGAAAAAAGGCCTAATTTTTTTGTGATTTTTAGCAACAAAATTAACTGGAGATAGCATAAGCTTAAAGGGCACAACTGCAACATTTTTTGAAGTTTTAGTAATTTTAACATCAATTTTCTCAATTTTTACAAAATGTTAGTTGTGCCCTTTTTAATAATGACGGCAGAATAGGTATGGAGAATAAAAAAATACGCTCCGTATTACTAAATAATGAGATTATAAAAAGATTGTACCGACAATGTGTTGACAATGGGGCTGTTCTATCGCTGTCGGCGATCTTTTTCAGACCATCTTTGGTACGACAAAGAGTGGAAATAATCAAGGGGTTGTCTGTGATCCTAACAACAATTTTATCCAAAATCAAATAAACTGCCTCATTGGTCTAGTGGTGTTTATTGCAACTTCTGAGTATGAGGTCCTGGATCCGATTCCAGGGTTAGGAAATTTTCTATTGGGGGTTTCCATCAGGAATTTCTCAGTAGCAGCCACGGAGTCCAGATTTGTGTTGATGGCAATAGGCTCGCCTCCATGGAACTTAAACATAATTAGCGAAATTTGGGTGTACTATTAGGTACACCTCGGCCTAACCCTTCAGATATTACAGGCGCAATTTTATTATGTTTATAGTTTCTATTTCAGATACATTATATAAAAATGCTATTAAGTTTTTCTAAGAGGAATTCATCTGTAGCAGCCCCAAGTCTGTATTTGTGCCCGTTTGATGGCAATAGGCTCACCCGCTACTTGGGACTTAAAAACATACGCGGTATTTACATTTGGTGGTAGTAACATCGCATTGGCGTTCTAGCTGTTAAGGTGTTATTTACGTAATTTAAAATAAATAAATAAAAGTGTGTATAAATTAATGTTTAACATACTCATACCTACCTCCCATCTACCTTCACAAGATAAAAATATTAAAAAGTAAACAAAATAAGAGATACACACGACATTTTTGATTCTATTATATTTTGATCAGACTCCGTCATTCAAATCCCAGGGCATTGGGGTGATTTATTCATCCCCTCCATATCGATTGGAATCAATTATTCGATTCTCGCAATAAATCGAGAGCTTTACTCGAGTGGTATCGAGTTGCTTACAGATAGGGAACAAAATATTTATTGGCAATGTATGCGATTTATGTTCGTGTAATTTGGTTTGTTGTTTAAACCTACATGTTTAGTTTTTGCTATCAGCGAGTTTGTAGAGTACCTATACAAAAACCGGCCAAGTGCGAGTCGGACTCGCGCACGAAGGGTTCCGTACCATTATCTATAAAAACGGCAAAAAAAATCATATCTGTTGTATGGAAGCCCCCCTTAATATTTTTTTTTTTAATTTTTAGTATTTGTTGTTATAGCGGCAATAGTAATACACCATTTGTGAAAATTTCAGCTTTCTAGCTATCACGGTTTATGAGATACAGCCTGGAGACAGACAGACAGACAGACAGACAGCGAAGTCTTAGTAATAGGGTCCCGTTTTACCCTTTGGGTACGGAACCCTAAAAAACAGTAGCTTCGTTTTCCCTCAATTTCAATGGATTTAATCATCAATAATCTGCACTGGTGGTATGTAAGGATGTTGACTAAGAAAATTTATTGCCCGCGGTTTTGCTCGCATTAATTTAGAATTTGACAATCAATTCGCATTACTAAAGTATCTATAATAATATATATAATTAAATCATGATTCGAAAGACACGTGGCGCCATCTATTATCATAAGAACGTTATTGTTGTTTTCCTCGGGTAAGTTTCTTTGTTTGTTACCTTTTCAAGCTTAAACCACTGAACCGATCATCCTGAAATGTTGCATATACGTTGTCACGTGTACAGAAACGGACATTGGATACCTTTCATCCCGAAAAAAGTTTTGCTTTTGGTGTGTGGTCATCGTTTACCTTTCAGGATGAAAGGTAAACGATGACCACAGATTATGAGAAATAAGTTATGGACGACATAAGTATCAAGTAGGTGTACTTCTTCACATACAGGAGACCACAGCATTTACAATAGAATGTAATAATTAGAAAAAACAAATACAAACAGCAGAGACATGTATGTACGTATCTTTGAGACATCCCAAATACTTTGCAAGTGTGTACTTTGCAAATTAATTGTATTAATAAGTAATTTTAGAAAATAAGAATATTACTGTAGGTAGGAAGAATATTACTGTATCTAGAGTAAAACATGTCATTGACTATTCTTTAAATATGTCTACATTTCCATTTGGTTTAAAAACACCCAAATCTATAAAACTCGTATTAATAACACTTTCCATTAAAAAAAGTAGATAATTACTAATTTGATGAAAATATGTTTTCAACGTAAACCACAATCACGAGCACATACATTAATAACTGAACCGGAAAACATTCCTCCCTATTCGAAATCAAAATAATAACATCACAAAAATAAACAAACACTGCTCTATAATTTCATAATCTCTTATGAAATCCAAAAAATCCGGGTTCTGTAGTCGCACACAAAAAACCCAAACGACGCACAAGGGTTCCGTAACATAAAAACTTTCTTTACTATCTCAGCGCCATAAATTGCAATCTGGAAAAGCCTATCGATTTACTTTACTATAATAACAGACTATCGTTCTATTAGGGCTTGTCCGGAGTGAGAGTCGAGAGCGGGTGATGAGCCGGGAGCGTTTTTAGTAAAGTTTCAGTGAAAACTGTACGTATGGGGGGCGTAAAAAGACTCTTAACGAAGCCGAAAGGCACTTATTCTCCTCGTCATTGCGATATTTTTTTTGTTCTGGACCATATCTGGGAACCTTATAGTTACGGAGATATTATAGGTCAAAGTTCCAACCTGTTCACAAGTTTTTTTTTTAGAAAAACAAGGTTTTAATGTTATTACTTGGCGGGGTGTCGGTACGTCATTGATGATCACCCATCCACGGACCAACCGCTTCTAGCGAAGTCTACTTAACCTTGATCAATCAACACATTTGGCTGAGGCCCCCCCAACTACGTGAAATACTCTCACCCGCTACCGCTCATCACCATGCGTTCAGCCTGAACAAGGCCAAAGATGTACCAGCAAATTGTCCTTTAGTTGGGTAATGTTAGAAAATCGGGTGGTTGTGGTACATAAAATGGTTTTTACGGTTATGTACCATGGTGCGGTCGAGTGGAAGGGATGCTGCTAGATTTAGAAGGCTGGACAATTGGTTTGATGAGACAATAGAAGGGTTGCTCTTGGTAAGATTGGTTCGAAAGTTACCAATGTACATGTGTTTGGTATATTGTCGATAAAATGATTTTCGAAAACAGTTTTTAGAAAGAAAAAGTATTGATTAGTCACTATTATTAGGCACAGGAAAATACAAAAAAAATAGTTAAATTAACAATAAAACAAAATAAACGAAAAAAAAGCAGACGAAATTAGTCCTTTTGTTTTTTTTTTTTGGGATTGGAAATCATCAAATGACTCCTCCTGCTCTGGGCGGAGCGGAAGGTAGTGTCAGACTTTTACTGACTATAACCCATCCATGTTCCTTCTTTTGCCTTTGTGTTCCAGGGCCGCGGTATCTCTTTCGAACAGTCCCGCAGCCTTGGCAGGCATCGGCCCTTGCGGGCCCCTCCTGTTTGCTGACATATTATCTTTGAGGCGCGCGTGGAACACGAACGCGCCGTCGACACGGCCTGTCGTCATAAGACGGACGGACGGCGAGCTAGCCCATTACTCACCGTCCACAGGCCCGCGCCTACGCGACGGTGGCCGAGAGCCACCAAGTGGCGAAATTAGTCCTGGGTCCTGAGATATGGCCTTTTGGTCTCATACAGGTGGCCTGCCATGACGTCGTAAAGCAGGAGTAATTCCAGTGTGGCAAAGAGACAGAGCTATACAGGTCATCTAGCGCCATCTCTTTCCCACACTGGAATTACTCCTGCTTCAAAACGTCATGGCTTATGAGGCCAAAAGGCCATATCTCATTATGGTGCTGTAACATTTTAATAAAAAAATAACAGCGCTGGTATTATAATAACACTAGTAGCTGTGAAAGAGAAAATTCGTCTCCTATAACTCTGGAGTCTGTCTACGAACAATGTGTTGTTCTTCTAAACTTCTAACTGATAGATTTAATGTCGTTTTTACCCTAATCTATAGAAATTATATTAAGTATATAGGAGGGGGAGCAAGTGTGTGAGAGTATGTGTGTGTGTTGTGTGTGTGGTGTGGTGTTGTGTGTGTGTGTTTATTTTTTAATAAAATTTTAAACATCATCACGCCTGCATTCACCAAAGGGTTAGGCAGCGGTGTACCCAATAGTACACCCACATTTCGCCAGTTATATTTAAGTCTCATGTAAGAGGGGGCGGGCAATAAAGTTAAATTTTTAACTTGCATAAAATATCGCAAAATACGAGTGTGTTTATAACTTTCTTATTCTTTTATTACAAGAACTAAGATCTTTGCTCCTAATCAGACTTTACTAGGTCAAAAGTTAGGTACAATTTAGTTATCAGAGTGCCAGAAAAATATAATAAACCGTGTTACAAAAATATTAAAACAAAAACATTTACAAAGATTGTAGTCAAAGCAAAAATGAAACGGAGCATTAATACATAATAAAGAGCTATGTTTTACAACAAAAAAAAAACAAAGTAAATAATTACTGCACTGATTGTAAACACGGTGTTATTAAGTACTTAATCGTATCTGATGTTCACACGGTGCCAAGGCATAAACATATAACGATTTTTTTTTTAACTAGCTGGTTGCCCGCGACCTTCCTAATTATTATTAAAATTATTGTATTGTATATAAAAAAATAAAACTCCCCTTTTTTAATCGAATTTTGTTATCAATTTTTTTGCACGGAACCCTAATTATTTTTCTTAAAATAGAAGTAGCTAGTAGCTAGTATTACTCCTTATTACATCAGCTATCTGCAAGTGAAAGTCCCGTCTAAATCGGTCCAGCCGTTCCAGAGATTAGCCGGAACAAACAGACAGACAGACAGACAAAAATGGTAAAAAAATGTTATTTCCGTACCGTATAATACATTCATATGCATGTAGTAAGAATCGGATATTTTAATATTACAAACAGACACTTCAATTTTATTTATTTGTATTTATACAGAGAAGAGCGCTTGTACGATATTCTCAAAAACTTCCAACGCAGACCTGTTCCACCGTTTTACGTTAGGCGACATCAAGGTGCAGGTGCTATCAAACAATTTTTTTGTCCCACTGTTGGGCAAATGCCTCCTCTAATTAATTCCATGTGCTCTTTTCCTGTGCCTCCTCGAAATAATACGGTGACTGTAAAATATGGAGAACATTTTTATAAAAGAACATCTATTTATTTATTTATTTATTTTACTATTTATGTACACACAGTAGACAACACAGGAAAATAATATTATAATACATGAGTACAAAGGTACTGCTTATTTCTCAAGAAATTTCTGCCAGCAGACCTGCAAAAGGAGAAATGAAAAAGAAATGTAGACAATAGTGTGTGAGAAAAGGAAGAGAAAAATGTGTTTATGTGCCTTATCTAACTTAGCCTAAAATATTAAGTATAAATACACATGAGTAAATATTAATATATACTTATATAAATACATAATGTTAAGATATATAAACTAATAAAAATATATATGTATATAATAAATTATAATTGAGAGGAAAGGTAATGCTCTTTCACTCTGGCTTTGAATAATGTTATGGTGTTCAAATCGCGAATGCAAGGCGGAAGTGAGTTCCACAACCTTACAGCATGGACGGAGAAGGAGTATGAGTAGTAGCTGGATTTATGAGGATGGGATTTAAGAAGGGATCTAAGGTGCGATCTACACGGTGCATCAGTATAAGAAAAACGCTCACGCAGGTAAGAAGGATAGGACGGGTTGTGTCTATATCATACACCATTATTTTTAGGTCGTTCTGGAGCCGAATACCATGAACTCGATCATCGAACTCGAAACGATTGGGACTATTTTTTTTCAAAAAACAACAATAAAAAAAAATACGAAAGAATAAATTTAATGTTTTTTTTTTTTTAATAATGAGAACTCAAATGCATATGTGTATGTAAAACGTATCCACGATCGGCAACACATGCGAACGATACCATATTGAAAAATTCATTCATCGATCGATTCTCATTATTTCACAAAATAGTCCCAATCGTTTCGAGTTCGATGATCGAGTTCATGGTATTCGGCTCCAGAACGACCTAAAAATAATGGTGTATATCTAACCAAATCATTTATTTCTTTGGTAATTGCTAAAAAGGTACCTATTACCCATGTTTACAAAGAAGTAAATGATTTGATTTGATTCTTTCATAACTTGTCCCATACAAAACGGAAACCATGTAGTATGGCGGCAGCGTGCAGTCAAAGTACTTACATGCACTTAAATACTCTGTCGACATCCTATTAGCCTGTTTTTAACGTAAAATATTGTAAATGAAAATACACTGTCTGTTTGACAACGAGTTTTAACATGATAAACAGAGCAACGTTTTTACTGGAAAAACAGTGAATGAGCGTATTTTTTTTTCGGAAAAAATGTTTATTGATTTTTGTTTTACGTTTTTTATAATGTTTTTAAACGAACTTGCTTTTCGATGCGTGATTTTCTTTGCACGCGCAAATCTACATTTATTTGACGAGTAATTATTTACGTGCTTGTGTTTAAAAAAATAACATTGCCCCACGACCATACAAATATATTTTCCGTGCCACCAAACCCGCGACACGCAGTGCAGTAGTCAATCACTCAGCCACTGCGCCAACCCTGTCGTCGTATATGGTTTGCAAACGATACTAGGGTTTGTTTTTTATGGCATTTAAAAGAGTGACCACAATTACCGACGCGGAATCGGCGAGCTCTCTCCACAGGCACTGACAGAGCGCCTGGGTCAATGATGGAAAAGGTAATAATGTGTAACGGCACTACAAAAAGTACTACAGCAACATAGAATAGAAAGTATTACAACGCCATCTATGACACAAATGAAGAAGTAACATCAAATTCCTAAATCGCGCGGTAAAAGTTATCCGCGACTTAGGACTATATAGAAGAACCCGACAACAACTGTCGGGCAGCCCCTGACTGGAGGCCTTACATTCAAGGCATCCACAGGACTTGCCCGGTTAAGCAGTAGCCAACCTCCTAGGATGAACTGCGAGATGAACTACCCAAAAAAAAAAAAACTGTCGGGCTGTAGCCCACCAGACATAACACCCATCTGGTCGGAGGATCCTCCCTTTTCTATGGGGGATGAAGAACTTTACACCCTGTTCTTCACACTCCTATAAATGTACGGAACTTATATTGATATAAAGAAAATCGTAATCCAATACTTGTTACTACTTACTAACAAATCAGTCTGTCTAGTGTCATCAACTCTTGTCAGCAGTCAGCTTGTCAGGTAGCATTCGTGTGTCAAAACCGAAAATGTTCGGGATCAAAATTTTTTGCACGAAAATATGTCCGATCTACAAGGTTTTTAAAATTAAATCACTTCGTTGTAGACCGTGGTACTTATAAAGGCGCTTCCTCACCGGGAGCATACACCTGCAATGTAACAGTTCAGATTCGAGCATTACATCAGTGAGTGAGAAGGACCGAGCATTGCAGATTACAGTGAGCAACCTGTAACGATACAACTTGTAACAATTAAGTACTTGATTCTGTGAAAAATCTCATCTTGGATTGCTACATTACAAGCGAATCCTCTCTCACCAAGAGCGTCTATTTGTAACGTAATGCTCTTATTTACAGACGCCAGCACATCCAAGCTACCCGAAGCTGTGAAATTTCCCAATCAACCTTGAACCTATCGCTAACCTATCGCTTTAGCGATAAAGTTGAAGAAATTTAACACTTGACATTTCTTGATGTCCTGGCGACTGTACTACGTTATAGACATTAAAAAATGTCTGTCAGTAATTTCAAAACAACAGTTTTTTACTGAATGCATATGAAAATATCGATTAACCCCTTTATATTGTACAAAGAAACATCTTCACTTACAAAATACTCGACACTGAAGAAAAACTGAAATTCTTATAAAAGAAAATTACTGCCATAAAGTGCGATGCTTAGATGCTGCAAATACTTCCCGGGATATTGTGCTAAAGCTTCCAAATAGCGAACTCATCATTTTTCTAGCCTTCCCAACAATATCTTACGGCGTTTCCTTGTATTAAGATCCTGTAAATTTTCTCCCTATCGAACGTTACTGTTTCAGGAAAAAATGAAATTCTTCAGAGAGGGAGAATTCAAATTTAAGAATACTTACGATTTTTTCTAAGGGGTGCCACAAAGGCTGTCTTGTTTGAGTTAGTACATCCCATGCTAAACAGCAAAACCGATCCGACATAGCTCACAGAATAAGTAAGCTGAAGTAGCAATGGGCCGGTCATATTAGCCGTAGAACCGGTGACCGTTGTGGTAGACGTGTTCTTGAGTGGAGACCGCGAATCGGCAAGCGTTAGATAGGATGCGCTCAGGCTCGGTGGAGCGATGATCTTTGCATGGTGGCTGGTAGCAACTGGATGAGAGTTACCGAGAATAGAGTTGAGTGGCACGTGCGATTGAGGAGGTCTATGACCAGCAGTGGTGTGCTATAGGCTGATGATGATTCAGATAAATGTATAACAAGATTCCTAACAATTAAAGAACTTCCAATGGTCCGCTGCAGAAGGGCTTTACACAGATGGTTAATTGAGAATCCCTTCTATAATATAAAATAATTCCTTTTTTTTTTTTTTGTTTAAATCTCCGGACCCAGGTTGGTCGCAGTAAGGAAAACCTGCTCAGGTGGGGATTCATTAATGACTCGGCTCTGGAGTGTAAATGTGACTGTTCTACAAACTATGGGGCACTTAATATCGTGTCCTGCGTGTCCTGTTATTTGTTCGCTACAGGAACTGATGGACGCTACTGAAAGCGCCAAACTAGTAGCTCAATTTTGGGCTGATACAATTTAGATTGCCGTCGATACGCTAAGAAGAAGAAGAGTTGAAATCTAAATGATCTAATTGTACCTATACCAATTTGCATGTTATGATTGAAAATGTTAAGCTACTATGAAACTACCATTGTAAGAACTTTTGTAACCATATTTATCTGCAAATAAATCTTTGACTTTGAAAGCCGAATATGTATGCAGTACTCGGGTATTTACTGCATACATATTCGGCTCGTTCCGATCGGCCAAATCAATTAGGACTCGCAGAATATCGTTCGACTCGGCATTCAGCTAATTTCCAAAGATACATCTACACATAATTATTCAATTTAACTGCCCGTAAGTATTTTATGTGGCACCCCTTACATTTGTTTCTTGTTTCGTTCAGAAAACAAAAGAAGGATAAAAATAAGCCTTTTATTGCTAAACAATGAATGTTATGACTGCTTCGTTGGCCTCGCAAGCGCGACTGCTGAGCGTAAGGTCCCTGGTTCGATTCCCGGGCCGGGCAAATTGTTATTCAGTTTTTCCATCAGAAATTTCTCTGTAGCAGCCAAGGAAGCTGAATTTGTGCCCGATAGAGGGCAATAGGTTTTCCCCCTATTACATGGGACTTAAACATGACAGGCGAAATGTGGGTGTACTACACCTCTGCTTAACCCTTCTGGGATTACAGGCGTGATGTTATGTTACGTGTGAAAGGCGGATCAGTGAAAACGCCGAGAGCGGGCGCTCAAGAAAGACAAACACGGTATGTGACAAAGCCAGTATGTTCATCTGCGTGCGTGAATGACCACATTATAACAAAGTGGACTAACATGTTTATTTATTTATTTATTTATTTATTAATCACCAACTCGCACTAACAGTGGTAAGACACCAAACATACAAGTTATAGGCTAATAGAAGACATAAAATTAAAATAAAACAAAACTAAATAAAGACACACTAATACAAAATTAAATTGAATTATACAAAAATAAATAGGATTATTCAAATAAAAAAGAATTACTTATACAAAATTAAATTAAATAGAATTAAGATGGAATTATTAATAGTGTTCAATTAAAATTAGTATAAAAATATCAATATACAGCAGTTATGGTTAATATAATGTGATGGTACTAGGTGCGGCTATGGACTCCAGGTACCGCGCAGCAGTGGTCAGGAATCTCAGCTCAGTACTAGCAAAAACATCTAAGGACTCGTCATTTAGTAAAATGTTGTTTATATGCGTGAGGGCTACATACAATGAGATACCGCGGCCCTGGAGAGATACCGCGGCCCTGGAACATAAAGGGCCAATGAAGGAACATGGGTGGTTTTTAGTCAGTAAGAGTCTGACACTCCCTTCCGCTCCGCCCAGAGCGGGAGGAGTCATTTGATGATTTCCCACCCCCCCAAAAAAAAAAAAGGGCTACATACAATGAACTTGTTTTAAGGGTATGTATGTTGGGGTATGATGCCCAACAGTGAAAATGTTATGTACTTTGTTATTCTTGTTATGTAGACTTGTAAGGTATGTTATGTAAATGAGTAGACGAATGATTCCCTTGATGGATTTATTGCTACTGAATTATAATTACACGATTACATGCTAAGTTACAGAAATGCACACCTAAACAATATCGATATGCATTGATGAGTATGACGTACAAACTACACAAAGGTCAATACAGCGTAGCTCGTACAATGTTTGCAACATGCTTACATGTTGCATGTTGCATACATGTTGTATGGAGTATGCAACACGTTGCCCCACACTAGGAATTTCTCCTATGTAGTGAGTTCGTTTACACATTTAAACTCACATACACCTACAGCCAGACCCGGATTACCTGTAGGCCATACAAATATTTGTTTCGTGCGGGAAGCGAACCAGACACGCAGCGCAGTAGTCAATTGCTCAGCCACTGCGCCAACCGTGCCGTCCAATAACTCATACCACAACGACGTTTATAACGTTACAATTGAGGTATTTCTAAATAAAAAAAATATTTCCAAATGTATTTATCAGGACTATTACAATAAAAAAATAAAATAACGCTAAATCTTTTTGAGGCAAGATTACGTGCGCTATCAGTTGCGATTTAGGTCACTCACTCACAGGTCTTAAGAAGACAAAAGAAATGACAAAAACAAAAATCGAAATGACAGGTAAGATTACAGTTTTTAACGACATTTCTACTATAAGCCTCACATCACAATATAATATCAGAAATCTCTTTGACTGTAAATACAATAAAATTGACACCCGGAACTTTATAACAGCAATCCATATAATTTACACTTCAGGCCAAAAAGTTAGCTCTGACGAACGGTTTTGAATAAGCTCGATCAACTAAGGAAACTTGGCCGGAAGTGATCAGTTAATGAATTATTTAACAGTTCAATAGGACTTGCTTGGAGGAAGTTGCGGGACATAATTATGCACGTGTCTGTAAGTTTTGACTGTTGAAGATCTTATTTAACTATTTATAGATGTTTGTTTTTCTCAGACTTTGTCTTTGACAAACATTCAAAAGTTTAAGCTCAAGGTTTGCCAACGTGCAAGCGCAGTATCTTAGGCGTCAAACTAACCGACCATATACGCAACACCACACTGCGCTCCAAAACACAAATTATTGACGTTGCTCAAAAAGCCGCTAAGCTGAAGTGGGACCGGGCTGACCATGTCTGCCGTATGCTTGACGAGCTGTGGGCCAAAATAACCACAGTGTCGACCCCTAACGGAACCAGAGATGGTGGGACGAGCTGGACAGAACCAACGACCAGTGGTCTAAATTAACTCTAGATCGCAAGATTTGGAAGTCAAGTCATGCCTTTACCCAGCAGTGGGATGACACATGCTATCAGTAACAGTAACAGATGTTTGTTGAGGATGTGACTCAAATACTTCATAATAGTCACTATCTTGCAAATACGACTGCCTCTGAAGTGTATGTATGCTCCCTAATAGTGGATAATGTAGTAAGTCCTACGCTTTTTTAGAATATAAGTATAATTTTAAGCTAAGTAAGCACTTTACTCTGGTGCGTATTTTATAATATATTCCCATTATTCAGTGATTAAAGCACATACGATCGAGTTGGTTGTCTGATTTAATAGACCCTAGGACCCCCAACATTTTATCTCTTAATCTGCCAAGGGGCAGATTAAGCAAAGTTTTTGTTGCGCAGCGATTGTCGTTAGTCTTGATCTTGCGGTAGCAGAGCATGAGGTCTTAGAAACTTCTTTCAGGGTCTTCTTGAGTGTATCTATCAGGAATTTCTTAGTAGAAGCCAGAAGTCTACTTGCCCCCATTGCCACGAGGCTTGAATATAACTTTGACACCAGGTTAGGCACTAACCACACGAGAAAAATAAGAGATTGTTAATCAAGTTGTTATACGCAGTCTGCACTAAAAGTATCGGGAATGGAATATTTCCACGGTTCCTGTCATATGAAAATCTTTTTAATTGAAAAGTCCTTGGTTTTAAAAATCGAATACCATTTATTTATTTAAAAAAGATTCTCGGTCTTATCACAAGGTTTTGTCAAACTTGTTTAGTCGTTGAGAAAATGGAATTGACTCGAGAAAATTCAAGAGCGATGATTTTTTATGACTTTCGAAGTGGTACACAAAAACAGTGTGTTGACCGGATGATTGCTGCATTTGGTAATGAAGCCCCATTCAAAAACACAATTGGTCGCTGGTTTGCTGAATTTCAACGTGGACCTGTCAAGCTCAGTGATGATCCCCGTCAAGGTCGTCCAAAAACTGCAGTCACCCAAGAAAACGTTGATGCTGTGCGTAAACTGATTGAAGAAGATCGACATGTGACATACCGCGGAATTCAGGCAACTTTAGACATTGGCATGAGTCAAATACAAATAATCGTGCATGAACAATTAGGTGTAAAAAAGTTGTTTTCCCGATGGATACCGCATTCGCTCTGTGAAGAGCAAAAAGCGGCTCGCGTTACTTGGTGCGTCAGAACTCTCGAAAGATTCCACGCAGGACCCTCGAATGCAGTATACAACATCGTATCAGGTGACGAATCCTGGATATACGCGTACGAACCCGAAACAAAAAACCAGTCACGAGTTTGGGTGTTCGAAAATAAGTTAAAGCCAACAAAAATTGTTTGTTCACGGAGTGTTGCAAAAAAAATGGTGGCCACGTTTGTCTCCAAAACCGGCCATGTTGCGACTATTCCTCTTGAGGGACAAAGAACGGTTAATACAGAATGGTATGCTAGCATTTGTTTGCCACAGGTCGTTTCTGAACTCCGTAAAGAGAACTGCAACCGCCGCATCATCCTCCATCACGACAATGCGAGTTCTCACACCGCGCACAGAACAAAAGAGTTTTTAGAGCAACAAAACATAGAATTATTAGACCATCCGCCGTACAGCCCCGACCTAAGCCCTAATGATTTCTATAGTTTCCCTAAAATAAAGAATAAATTGCGTGGTCAGAGATTTTCATCACCTGAAGAATCTGTGGACGCCTACAAAACGGCCATTTTGGAGAACCCAACTTCCGAATGGAATGGTTGCTTCAATGATTGGTTCCATCGTATGGAAAAATGTGTCAAATTTCGCGGAGAATACTTCGAAAAGCAATAAATACATTTTTAAATAGTAATGTTGTGTCACTTCCTTGATTCCCGAATTTTTCAGTGCCGCCCTCGTAGAAATTTCATGCATTTCAAGGAATGGTTAAGCAGTCAATTTGCTAGACAAATAATTTCCCTAGCTTTAAAAATATCGTAGCCACACATTTATACTTAAAGCTGTTTTTTCATACGAATACGATATGTCACGAAAGTATGAATATATTTAAAGTTAAAAAGAAAAATGTGATCCCTGAGAGCTTTCTGGTACCATAAAATATGAAAATTCTGAAAAAAATACAACGTACATTTATTTTTAAAATTATGAGAATATGAAATATTTGAAAAACATGAGTTACATAGGTATTACACATGGGTGGGTGAAAACACTACAAAGTTTTGACAGCTTTTCGGAATATTGAATTTTTTCGTTCTTGCCAAAAAACGTTAGGCTTTTAAGTAATCATTTCCTACGTATCTTTGGATACTATTTATAGAAAGTAAACCTGGGAAGTCTGCGTCATGTTTATTTTAATTTGGTAAAGTAGGTAAGCGGCTTTTTGTGATGGTAAAATGTATGCTTATACAGGGAGAGATGGCCCTCCGCAGACTTATGGGGTGAATTCAGTGTAACATACCAAGTGACCGAAGAAATTATTTCAGGGACGTTATGGGTTATAATCCAATAAATTTGATTTGTTTTATTTCCTCATACGCAATGTATCGTTACCATGGTAAAATACAAGTAGCGAACGGCAAGCGCGACGACGAGTGCGATGAGCTCTGTAGTTAGGCCAGGAGTGAACAGCTGATTTCACGTGTTGTTCGTTAGAGTATTTCAATATTCATTGTTGGTTTATTAATTTTAGCCGTCTTATTTACATAAATGGAGTGCTGTGTACAGAGAATGGTATTTTACATTGAAATAATGGATAGTAACTGAAAACATGAAAATTTTCCTGAGAAAAATTCCGGTGGAATATGATTCAAAATGAGGAGCTGAATGCTCCCTGTCAGTTTGTGGACTGTCCCTTAAACCCTGTATTTACAGGCATACATTTTAGTATTACAAAAAAGCGATACAAAATTTTGTTTGTAAACGAACCCTTTGTGTAAAAGTATCAGCTTCTCAGTAGAAAGAAATGCCTTAAACTACAAAAAACTATGACACACCCAATAGCAACCTATCAAGAAACCAATTAAAAACATCAACACCTTTAATATAATAAAATCTGTCATAAAAACACACACCCACATTACGATTCCGAGCGAAAATGACCGTCACAAAATAGCCGTTACAATAAATAAAACAGACTGTACACATTTATTTGTCCCGAAGCTCAGGCTTGCGCCTAGGGTCATCGGTGGGACGTTATTTTATATAAGTTATTGACAAGTTTATTGAATTCTGACCCAGCGTGTGGCCTTTGAGCCCCAAATTGTGGCCAGCATCAGCTAGGCTCGTAAACTGTATGAGTTAATAGTAGATGTCCATCAAATGCGGCTTTTGCGATGCTGAATATTATTTTCGTTTGATATTCGAAAAATAGAAGCCGGACGGTTTGATTTGAAATGTGATTGAATGGTATTTATAGCAGCTTTACATGTGTTCGGACTTTTTAGTTTTGTCTAAGATTGGTTGTTTGTGCCTGGTTTGCTCTATTGTCTTGAAAATATTGCTTTTAGCTTTAAAACCACATTGTTAGCCAGAAAGCTAGCAGTGATAGCCTAGTGCAGGTGTGGCCGTAGAACTGCTAAGTCATACTTCTCGAGTTCGAACCCAAGACACGCACCTCTGATTTTTCGGATTCATGTGCCTTTTGTATAATTATCACTTTATTCGGTGAAGGAAACCATCGTGTGGAAACCATACCAGCATAACTGAGAGATATTAATTTCTCGAACTTGGTTTTACATGTGTAAAGCTAAGGTTTACATTCGTAAAGCCAAGTTTAAGGCCCGTGGGTGGCATAAAAACTCTGAAATCAGGTCAGGCCACCACAAGAGGCGTCTCCGATAAAAAGTATTGCACTGTTGGACCAAAAAAGACAAGTTTCTTTTTATTAAACTCCTGAAAATTTTCTATGCGCATCTAGAATGATGTGCTGAATCTATGGCACCAGCTTGCGCGTGGATGTCAATACTCAATGTATTTAATACTACGTTCCACAAACTGAACTTAGGTGACCAATAAGACTATTGTCCCCTGTCGGGCACAACAAGATAGAAGAGTGGAAAACGGGTTCAAGGTCCTTCTCTACTGCGTATTTCGACAAGAGTGAAGCCCGACTGAATTATTGGTGAAGAAGATCGACTTCTTACGGGGTCCATGTGGTCTTGAGGGTTGTCATTCGCCAATGTTAAAGAAAATCTATAATTTGCTCAAAAAAAAGAAAGAAAAGCTATATTCTTTTTTTTATATTTGCTCACGGCCGACATGTGTTTGACAAAATCCTTCATTTTCAAACGGCATAATACTTTTTTATCAAATACCATTCGGAATAAAATGTTAACGTAGCAATAAACTTTGCTAAATAGGCTCTAAGGAGCTGGCCAGCCTTTAGGCTCACAATGTTATTACCAGCAGTAATTTGAAAGGGTTTGCCTAAATGTAGGTAGGGTAGATTGTTATTTTTAGGAGCAGGTCTTGGCTCCTTTGGTTGCCTACTATGTCTGAACGTTTTAATGTTGCGTTGGGGTTATCTTTAAGATTAATTGATAGTTAAAGCAAATTGGGAGATAGTACTTACGTAGACGGTTACCGCTTGACATCAACTCAAGTGATGATGATTCCGTACATACCGCAAAATAACTTACCTTGTACGACATGATCATCATCATCATCGTCATTCGACATCATTTTTCATAATCATCATCATCTGCCTACAGTTTTCCCAACTATGTTGTCGTCAGCTTCCATTCTAACCAGATGCAGCTGAAAACTAGTATTTTACGTGGATCGACTGCCTATCTGACCTCCACAACCCAGTTAGTACTGGGTAATACGGTACCCTTTGTAAAGTCTCCGCAACCCATCTATCTGTCTAAGGGCCATAGACAATCGAAAACAAAGCATTTTGTGTTTCTTTAACGATTTCCATCAGAATTTACATATTAAGAGTTTTCAGTAGCTGCTTATGTGCATTTAATTTTTTAGTTAGTATGTATTGGTCAAATCTTACAACTGAATTTCAAACCAGTCCCCCCAACCGATTCAGCTGAAATTTTGCACACACGTTTGGTTCTGGTGACAATACATTGTTATGACAGACATGACTTGATTCTGCAGCCAGAATCAGAACTCCTCAACGGTTAATAGCATCGGCAGGAAACTTTGTATACATGTTCAATATTGATAGATAAACCTATTTTATTTCTTTTCATTTTAAAAACAGAACAAATAAAGTTATTTTACTTTTTGTCTATCGGTGTTATCGCTGTCAAAATGGCAGTTTGTGCAGATCCTCGGAATGTATCGTACAGACGCGAAACAAGAATTAGCAGTTCAAAACTGAACTGTTACGACAAACATAGACTTTGGAGGAATCCAAGCACTTTATAAAACACAACACTTAGCCAAATCAGAATCATCAAACTTTGCCACATCACCGAAGAAGTAAAAACCCACCTTTGAAGCCAGCCCTCCGTTGCCCCAGTTGTCAAGACAAACAGAAAATGTTCGACTTCAAAACAAATTGTGTGTCGCGATTAAATCGTCACGCTGGGCCGAGGTTCGACAGCGCGTGATAATCAACGCGAGACGTGATAAACGAGTGAGTTGGCTGCTACTACTGGTATGTGCAGCCATTGACATTTTGTGGGGGTAATACGGTGTACCTCTTTCGAGGCCGGCCTAGAAAGAATGGCGAGATGATCTAGACGCGCAGCACGAAGGCTGGTTCGGGGTGGCGTAGGATAAGTGTACCTGGAAGGATATGGGGTAGGTCTTTGCCCAGCAGTGGGACATACAAGGCTATTGAAAAAAAAATTCGTCATTATTCCAAGAGTCTGGAGACAAGATGAAGAGAGTACCAAATCATTGACTATTGGTATCCCGATACTCTTTAATTATAATTTATTTAGTTGCCATTGCTAGTTAACTAAAAATAACTGATCTTGACACTTTGCTTGTTTATACTTGACGTAATTTATGGTATAGTAGGTACCTTAAGTGTACGGTGTTTACCCTATTAATTTAATGTAGCATTGCATTCGCTAATTAATAAAGTCAATTACATAGAAGTCTAAGACAAGTTTGTGTTAAGATATTTAAAGGGTGTAACAAGACCCTTAACGAAGCCGAAAGGCACAAGAAGGGCCTTTGCCCCCCGTCATTGCAATCATTTTTTCGTTGACCATACCTGGGAATCTTTTAGTTACGGAGATATTGGGGTCAAAGTTCCAACTTTTTCACAAGTTTTTTTTTTAAATACATGTTTTTAATATAAGATTTTTACTTTAAATACCTCGACGACCCCCGCACTATTCAATCCATCCATCAGTACAATGTTTTGAGTACGTAACATTGAGTCCTACCGTAAAACGTGATTTTTCACGCCATAAAAAGTCGTTTCCGAGTTTCCGAGCAATAATTTTTGGGTAAAGTTACTGAGTTTGATGTACACAATGCTTGGTTGAAATTTTCGTGAAGAGTCCGTTTACACCCTGTATTTTCACAATTAGTACAACTTCTTCCTCTTAGGTTTTGTTCAAGCTTTATTGCTTATGGGTTTATTATACCCTACTTCTCTTTCAATACCAGTATCACATTTTCACAAACTCACACTTTCAGTATCGAGAACCAACAGTACCACAATCCCATAATGCGTTCCGAAGCGTTCTCTCAGCGGGAGCGTTCAGCATTCAATTGTTTTGTGATCTCCATGATACAGACATACGGCACACAAGCAGGTTACCTTTGAGTTCCCTCACGATTTAATGTAATCACTTGGAGTTCCTCATCGTGGGAAACTAGGGGAAAACGTCGTGTCAGGGAATTGATTTTGCGATGTCAATTTGTTCCTATTTCTGGAGGATAGGCTTTTGTGTTGGATGAATGATGAGAGAATGGTTCATGACGTGATAAAATATTTGAAAGTCAACAACGTAATTCACAGACTCCGGGCTCAAGTCGACTGAAGCAAAGAACACTGTTCAGGTGGACACTTATAGATGACTCTAACTAACGTGGAGTTAAATGTGGTGTAGTTTCAGAAATTACGGGGCAGTTGATATCGTGTCCTAGGACGCTACTGAAGGTGCCAAATTCGTCGCAATAAGTTGTGTTGATTCAATTTAGATTGCCATAGACACACTAAGAGAAAGATAGTAGAAGATTGATGGCTAATTTTTTTTTATTAAGCATTTATTTCAGAAAATAAGTCCTTACATTGTTAGTAACGACTTAAAACTATGTTACTAAAACTTATCTAAAATTAAAAACTGTTGCCCTGGAACTCGTGTGCACACTGTTCCAGTACCGCACAAGACGATAATCAACCATTTCTATAATGGTGTTTGGTGGTGGTGTGTGTGTGGTGGGTTTGTTTTGGTGTGTGTGTGCTGGCACTGTCGCGCACTCGAAACATCAGGGAGGTTATTATACATTTGCGTACAATTGTTTTAAAACAATCAGTTCTAGCCTCAGCAAAAAATCCTGATGCACTACAAAAGCGAGGGTAAATAATACACTCCGAACACCACTAAACACGTTTTAGGGTCCCTTAGCTGTATAGCAAAAGACGGAACCCTTACAGATTTGTCATGTCTGCCTGTCCGTCCGTATGTCACAGCCACTTTATTCCAAAACTATTAGGACTCACAGGTTGAAACTTGTTAGATAGATGTATTCTTTGAACCGCCTTACGATTTTTATACAAAAAAGAAAAAAGATTAAGGGTGCCTTCCCCATACACGGAACCGAGAAGAAAAAAAACATCTTTAAAAATGACATTGAGGTTCCTAAAACCATTTTTTCTCAAAGTCAATTGATTGAAAAATAGACAACCAACACCAAAGTTGTAAAAGAGTGCCCCCCCCCTCTCCTCTAATTTCTAAAGTAAGAGGATAAAAATTCTGAAAAAAAAATGTAGGATTACAGAATTTAAAAAAAAACTTTTAACGAAAATTGGTTTGAAAAAGATTTCATGTTTAGTTTTTGAGTTAAGGGACTTATTCATCAAACTGCAGCAGTAACTTTGTTTTTCATTAACATACTATGAAAATTTTGCTGTACGAATGTAATAAAATACAACATATGAATGAGCCTTAAAAATATTTTTATTATATAGTTTGGTGATACGGAACCCTGTGTGCGTGTGAGTACGACTCGCACTTGGCCAGTTTTTTAAATAAAATTGAACTTCAATCTGTTCACTTTTATTTCAATCATCGAGCGATCATTGATAAAATGAAACCAAGGGTTTAATTTAGGAAAAGCTCAAACAACTGTACAAAGTTTTTACTTTTGCAGTTACACATAAATACATACAAAATCCATTGAAATAACTCCTTGAAACAGAAATAGTTCGCTAGTCTTTGAGCTTTGAGCGCGACCTGCACGACTTAACGTAATGACTGTGAACCGAAAAAGATACAAGATGCGTCAGCGATTGAACTGCAAGTTGTTTGAGGCTCCTACCCTCAAACCGATTTATATTGCGATTTCAACGTCACGGTACGTAAGTATTGCCCGTGGTAGCAAGCGCGACTGTTGAGCTTGGGACCCTGGATTAGATTCTCAAGTCGCGCAAAATGTTTTCTATTAGGAATTGATTGATGATTCTCTGAGTTCGTTTCTCGGGTCGGGTAAAGTGTTATTGGGTTTTTTCATGAAGAATTTCGTTCTCTGTAGCAGCCACGGAGTCTGGATTTATGCTCGGTTGATGACAGTAAGCTTGCCTCCTATATTACATTAAATAGGGCTTAACATATAACCGGCGAAATGTGGGTTAACCATTAGGTACAACTCTGCCTAACACTTTGGGGTTTACAGGCGTGATGTTATGGTATAATGTAATATATATATATATATTTTAGGTACCTTATTCCTACTACTACATTTGAACAGTCTGCTACTGTTACTCTGCTACTCTATTGTTACTTACTGTCCTCGCTCATGTTGAATTTGGTTTTGCTATACTTATTAATCAAAAATCATTATTATACTCGTAGAAACGTAATACAAAAACAAGTTCTGAGAAAAAACGTTTTGTCTGCGAAAAAATTCAAATTAAAGTAAGAAAACAAGATATGATTCTTTTTCGATTTAAAACCGGCCGAATCAAGGAGACATCGTCAGTCGTCGCACAATGCGAGCAGATGAATAGTCCCCAAATATTGTGATATTTGTGCCATCAAATACTCTTATATTAAACCTGGACTTGATCCGTGACGTAGTGGAAGAAGAGAAGTATAACAATTTAGTGGGTGTAAAAATACTCTAAAAGAAGCTGAAAGGCACTTGTTCTCCCCGTCATTGCGATATTTTTTTTGTTCTAGACCATACCTGGGAACGGAGATAGTGGGGGTCAAAGTTGTGATATTATAACCCTATGTGTGTGTTTATTGTTTTGTGTTCTATTAGTATGTTTAATGTAATGTGTTGAATTTTGAGTGTATTAATGAGTCCTTGTTACTTGAATAAATAAATGAATTATAATTATTATAAAGTTCTATTTCACAAGTTTTTTTTTTTAATAAAAGTTTTCCGTAAAACGTGATTTTTCTCGTTTCCCAGCAATAATTTTTGCATAGAGTTACTCAGTTTGATGTACAGAATGCTTGGTTGATAGCTTCGTGAAGGGTCCGTTTGCACCTTGTCTTGTCTAGTCTTGCCTTGTCATTGCCTTTTTGTGTATACGCAAAATAAGAGAGAACACTTTGAAATGCTGATTTATGATATCTAACAAAACCAATGTACAATCAAGTTCTTCCCGCCATTGCGATCATTTGATTTCACTGGACTATACCTTGAACCTTTTGGTTATGGAAATACTTAAGATCGAAATTAAAAAAAAAATAACTTAAAATAGGTTGACTCAAATTTTAGGTCTTACCTTATTTAACAGGTATATGGCCTAGTATAGAGTTGGTGAGAATGGACATTTGATTTGGAACTTATATTACTGTGTTCTAAGTATTAATTCGCTTTACTCCGCAACATTCTGTAATCTCGTGTACAAACTTCGTAATCTCGTACAAAGTTAACACACTTCTCCCATTTGACTGTGTCCTTGACAACTGACAACCAGTCAGAAAATAATAAAGGTGAAAAAAGTAATTTCTCTTGACAATCTGATGTCTGTCGGGGCGTTTATTAAATACAGTATTAAGGTACACTTCCGAAGACGACGGCAGACTGCAAACGTTGGCGACGTTGCGACAATAACCGCTAGCGACTATGCCGCTGCGGTAGACAATAACAGCAAGCGACTATGCTGCGGTTTTAATTCTGAACCCGACGACACTACTTCGATGGCAGCATTTCACTTCTTAAGTTTAGTGAAAGACATTTGTCCAACAAGAAAAAGTGTTTTGTGAGTTTGCGGTTCGCTCGACCGCAGCGTCAGATAACAATGCCGCCATCTACGAAAGCATATTTATTATAATTATGTTGTAAATAAAAACCAGTTGTGCTGCTGCTGTTTGTTGTTGCCGCAGCCATCAGAAACGTACCTTAAGTGTGTCAGGTCTTCGTAAATATAGAAACGAAGGGAAGATTATTAATTCCTTCCTTAGTACAGTTTATGACAATGCGATAGATTCGAAGGCCGCACCCCGGACCCTTGCTTGGGGCACTGAATTTAACTAATAATTTTGTTGTATAGTATTGGAGTGAGTTTTAAGTATCCTTGAAGGGTTTCGGGTGAGTGGGTATGTTGTAGGTAAATAAATATGAATTTACAACTTAATTGCGCCGAGGGTACATTGGACACAGAAGGAAAGAGTGCTTGCAAGCACTACTCACTGTTGAACGTAGTTCAGGATTCAAGCCTCTGATTGAACCAAAATGTAGGTAATTACCAGAATAAGTACGCGGAAGTAGCAATGGGCCGGCCATATTACCCGTAGAACTGGGGGTCTAAAATGGCCGCTTTAGCAGAATCATAATAGGATAATAACATGAATTACGTTTAAATTCGTAAAATAGTCAAAAGGTAACAATTCATAATAGTAGGTGCGTATGTGACCACTTTAAGAATTTATACGTAATCCATATTATTATCCTATTGTGATTCTGCCAAAGCGGCCATTTTAGACCCTCTGATGACCGTTGGGGTAGACGAGTTCTTGAGTGGAGACCGTGAATCGACAAGCGTAAGGTTTGCTGGCCTCAGGCTCGGTGGAGCGACGATATTTGCAGGGTGGCTGGTAGAAACTGGATGTGAGTTCCGAGAATCGAGTTGTGACGTGCGATCGAAGACACCTATGTCCAGCAATGGACTGTTGTAGGCTGATGATTATGATGCACCATAATTATCGCCCTTGAGAAAAGTTTACGGATACAATCGGTCTTTTATAACAAAAGATACGTTTGTTTTTTTTTAATTTTCATGATACTGTTTATACAGAGATTGTCTCGGTCTAGTGTGTAGTGGTCGCAAGCGTGACTGCATAGCATGAGATGCTGGGTTCGAGCAGTGTTATTCGGTTTTTGCATCAGAAATTTCGCAGTAGCAGTCACGAAGTCTGGAATTGTGCCTGATGATGGCAATAGGCTCGCCCCCTATTACATGGGACTGAAACGTAACTGGCGATATGTGGGTGTACTATCAAGTACACCTCTAAATATATAACTTTTCGGGGATAACAGGCGTTAGCTGTTTATGTGTTTATACAGAGATACTTCGCTTTAGACAAAACAAATGACTAATTTATAGCACTAGGGCTTTATCTAAAGATAGAATATAACTTAACCTTTCATGCGAGATCATTCAAATACTCAAGGAAAAGTGTGACAGCAGGCTTGATGCCTATAATTTGGGTAAAATAAATATAAAATGCGGAAATATTCGATATCTTTTTAGGGGTAACCCGAGACATCTTTCAGTAAAAATGGTATTGCGTTACAGAATTCTTTAGAAGTACTGTTAGGTAGAGATAGGGTGGATGGTACTATTATTGGCTAGGTGAAATCTTTTTCTGACCTCGCACTATAAATATCTCACTTTCCAGGGTAATTAAAAACGGCGATCATTACTTAATAGGAGTATAAAATCTATATTTATCTGAATGATTTTAATAGAGATGTAGAGAGTAAACTCGAACATACTTCCACACCTACGAACCACAGTCATTATTAGTGGATAAATAATTAATGATATTATAATAAGTAGCCCGAGTATATAACATGAACCCACGTATTTTTCCCACGGGGGTAGAGAGATATAGAATCTACTGAACGCCAACTACTACGAATGTTTACGAGGCGAAAGGAGTACATAAGGATCTATGTACAGACGATAGCACATCAAGCTACCCGAAACTGTAAAATTTTCCCAATCAACCTTGAACCTAATGCTCCAGCGATAAAATTGAAAATTTATTAAAGACATTTGACAGATTTTAATAGCTTGATGTGTTGGTGTCGGTACATGCGATGCTGAGCCAGTAGTTTTAAATCAGCCCTTAAATCCCCCTTTTCCTTAGCTACCGTCCCCAGCGACGCCCTAAGCCGAGGCTCGTACCGTACACCTTAGCGCGCGGTCGCTAATTTTATAAGTTTTATGCCCCTGGCTGGAGGCCTTACACTCAAGGCAGCCATAGGATAGTCCAGTTAAACCGAAGCCAGCCTCATAGATGACCTGCGAGATGTCATCCTTACTATATATATAAATATAATATTATAAATGCGAAAGTAACTCTGTATGTCTGTCTGTTACGCTTTCACGTCTAAACCACTGAACTGATTTACAAATACTCAAAAAAAAAAATGAAAAAAATAAAATAAAAAAATAAAATAAAAAAAATGATTAATGAATGGTACAGAGATAGAGTTGACCTTGAGAAAAAACATAGGATAGTTTTTATCCCGGACTTTTGAAGAGTTCTCTTGGAAACGCAATATAACCGAACTCGACGCGGGCGAAGCCGCGGGTGGAAAACTAGTTACCAATAAAAACTCCTTTCGTCTCGTCCACGTTCGTTCATGTATAAAATAATATATAAAGAACAAGTACTTTCAGAGATAAGAGGAACGAGGTGTAAAGTTCCTCATCCCCGATTGAAAAGAGAGGATTCTCCTACCAGACGGGTATTTTGTCTGCTGGGCCACTGGCCAACATCATGTTGTCGGTTTTTTTTTTTCATTTATTTCATTAAAAAAAATTACATTGTATCGAAAACTCATTAAAAACGAACCCAACACGGTTTTTAAGCTTTACAGTTACAAACTTACGCTACTTTAAAAAAAAACCACTAAACCAATTAAAATTCGGTTTCTTGTATATATACTTAATTCTTTAAATTTTGATTGCGTGATGCAGGATTTATAGTTCTCATCTTGTGTCATAGATGTAGCTGCTGTTTTATTTTATGTTTTGCTATGTCGCTACATACTACTAAATAATAAAATCGCTGCAATCGCAAAATTGTCGATGTTCCACACATTCGCACGAAGCGCTTTGCTACATCGTTTATTATGCGCACAGCCAAGGAGTGGAATTCCCTGCCTTCGTCGGTGTTCCCAAGTTCATATGACCCCAAGCTATTTAAGTCGCGAGTTAATAGGCTTCTTTTGGGTTAGCTCGTTCCATTGTCGACCTCATCTCTGTCCTCAGGACTAGATTGAGGTCAAGAGTAGGCCCATATAATATTTAAAAAAAAAATATAATTATTAATAATAAAAAATTTATTTATGATTAAAAAAAATCGCAGCGTCGTTTACCAAGAGACCCATGAAAGCAAAAAAATAAACTAATTTACTGAACGCTCAACCGGTGTCGCTACCCCATTCAGGTTCTAAGAGACGTCTGTCGGTTGCTCTTTATTTCACTTTGTCGTCGCCGTTCGTCTACTAGTAATAAAATTAATAATTTTCCTTCTCTTGACTCTGGAGTATGGCGAGCTTCTACGTCTAGGTACTAGACTCTAGGTACTAAATATGACTACGCTGCGCTCCTTTCAAATAAATTTTATAACTAACTAGCTGTTGCCCGCGATCTTCGTTCGTGTAATATTAATATTAAAATAAAATGTTACTTACTTCCCTTTTTCAGTCGAATTTAGTTACCAATTTCAAGGGTTTTTTTTGCACGGAACCCTAATTATTTTTCTAAAATAAAAGTAGCCTAGTTAGACCTCATAATACCAGCTATCTGCCGGTAAAAGTTTCGTCAATATCGGTCGAGCCGTTTCGGAGATTTGCCGGAACAAACAGACAGACAAAAATTGAAAAAAATGTCTTTTTTGTTACAAGTACTGTATATACCTTCATATGCATTCAGTAAAAAGAAGTTATTTTGATATTACAAACAGACACTTCAATTTTATTTATTTGTATAGATAGATTGTTTGCAGTAGTTTCTGATTTATTGATGTTGCTGTTTGTTTCAAACTGCATCGGTAAAAGCTATCTACGTTCGTTTATCTTTGCAAACGATGCTTTTAAAAATACGAAACAGAAAAATGTATCTACGGTTAAACAGACATTAATTATTACTTAGGAACTTTAGGAACGTTTTATAATGTTTATGTTGTGTTAAATGTCATCGCATCTGGACGTTTATGCCGGTTTATGGGGCCGATCTTTAGGTTAAGCCGTGCTTGCCCAGGTTGGTCCGTGGATGGGTGACGACCCATTACATACTGAGTTTCCTCCGTGCTTCGGAAAGTACGTTTAGCCGTTGGTCCCGGCTGTCATTTGTAGATCATTGACAGTCGTTACAGGTAGTCAGTGGCTCGAAAGTCTGGGTTGTGGAGGTCAGATAGGCAGTCGCTCCATATAAAATACTGGTATTCAGCTGCATCCTGTTAGACGGGAAGCCGACCCCAAGTTAGTTGGAAAAAGGCTAGGCAGATGACGATGTATGATGAAGGAAAAGTCAAAAATTTGTAGATTGAAATACGCTACCTAAAACTTATTTCAATCCTGTTGAAGGTATAAGTAGAAATACGAAACACTTGGAAGGTGATTGCCGCTCGTTCAAGCCCTCTGCTTGCACCGAGTGTCGTCACTACTACCCATTCTTCTTCCGCTCGTCCAAGCCCTCTGCTTGCACCGACTGCCGTCACTACTACCCATTCTTCTTCCGCCCGTCCAAGCCCTCTGCTTGCACCGACTGTCGTCACTACTACCCATTCTTCTTCCGCTCATTCAAGCCCTCTGCTTGCACCGACTGCCGTCACTACTACCCATTCTTCTTCCGCCCGTCCAAGCCCTCTGCTTGCACCGACTGTCGTCACTACTACCCATTCTTCTTCCGCCCGTCCAAGCCCTCTGCTTGCACTGACTGTCGTCACTACTACCCATTCTTCTTCCGCTCATCCAAGCCCTCTGCTTGCACCGACTGTCGTCACTACTACCCATTCTTCTTCCGCCCGTCCAAGCCCTCTGCTTGCACCGACTGTCCTCACTGCTACCCATTCTTCTTCCGCTCATCCAAGCCCTCTGCTTGCACCGACTGTCGTCACTACTACCCATTCTTCTTCCGCTCGTCCAAGCCCTCTGCTTGCACCGACTGTCGTCACTACTACCCATTCTTCTTCCGCTCGTCCAAGCCCTCTGCTTGCACCGACTGTCGTCACTACTACCCATTCTACTTCCGCTTGTCCAAGCCCTCTGCTCGCACGGACTATCGTCACTATTACCCATTCTTCTTCCGCCCGTCCAAGCCCTCTGCTTGCACCGACTGTCGTCACTACTACCCATTCTTCTTCCGCTCGTCCAAGCCCTCTGCTTGCACCGACTGTCGTCACTACTACCCATTCTTCTTCCGCTCGTCCAAGACCCTGCCTGCACTGACTGTCGTCATTACTACCCATACTTCTTCTTTCCCTGTCGATTAAACTCAACTTTTGATTCAGTATGTTGCTACTTGCACAGCTCATTTAAATCTTAAAAGGCGCTGGATGGTTTGCAGGATGGGCAGAAAAGGAGGTCAGCCATATCCTGCAAAGGAGCTCCACCCTGTCGTTGTGTTGGGATGGGTCAATGATACCCATTTGGCCAGATTACCACTACCCCTGAAATCGCTATTTTAAAATACGTCAAAACATTTTTTTGTTTAATTTAAAACAGAAATCGTCGTCACGTATTACCAATGGACACGTACATGTAAATATAAAACCTGTATCGTGTTTAAGCTTATCATTCGCAGTGTGAGCATGGTCAGAATACTTACCGAGAGCCACTAGTGATGTACCATGCATGGAATTCCGTTTCGTTCGTTTATTCGGATATAGAAAATTATATTAAGGTGTTTCATATATAATAATTGATCCTTCCTAGTAATATTACGAATGCGAAAGTTTGTGAGGATGGATGGATGGATGTTTGTTACTGTTTCACGCAAAAACGGACAGCTTATAACCTGGATTAACAGATAGGATACTTTTTATCCCGGTAGTATGATCCCGTGGGACAGTTATCAAACTCCATGCGGGCGAAGCCACGGGCTTAGGCTAGTAGTTCATAGTTTTTCCAAAATCATCCCCCAATATGAATTCAAAGTCCTGACTGACATAATATATCAACGCACAGCCCAAACCGCTGATCCTAGAGAATTGAAATTTGGAGCGTGTATTCTTTGTGAAGATTAAGTATTAACTAAGAAAAGGTTCTTCGAAATTCCACCCCTAAGAGGGTAAATTGGGGTGTTGAATTTTCTGTGAAAATTTTTACTCACCGAATTGATTAACTAAAAATTTGTGTACATACTCTGCAGTTAAAATTTGAGAAAGTCGTATCACATTTTTTCCAAAACAATCCCCCAATATAAAATTCAAAGTCCTAACTGACTGATATACCAACGCACAGCCCAAACCGCTGGTCCTAGAGAAATGAAAAAAATTATGAGACACGTGTATCACAATTTTTCCAAAATCATCCCCCAACAGAGTCAAATAGGGCTTCGAAAGTCACGTAGACAGGTGCCTGGCGCACAGTGTTACACAGGGTGTGCGGGGCGTGGGAGTATTTATCTATTACTAAGTAGTTAGGATTTTTCTGAGATTTTCGCATTGGCTCGTGATACGCGAAATTGATAATAAATATTATGTAAAAGTATAATGTCTATTGATTCCTAATAAATCATTTGATCATCGACATTGGTGTCCAATCTATTACTATAAACTAATAATTGCAAGTTATAAGTAAGTACATGTAAAAAAATTACTCAAATAAAAATTAAATACTTACACTAACGATTCTTTATTACCTATTCATCGCTAAAAGTAAATTTTTCAATTCGAACCAGCAGTTCCTGAGATTAGCGCGTTCAAGCAAACAAACAAACAAACTCTTCAGCTTTATAATATTAAGTATAGATGGATCTCTGGTCCGAAAATAAAGATTTTATTATTATTAAATACGAAACTATAGATAGTGGAGCAAAGTCGTCAAAGGAACCATGATCTTAATTTTGAAGGAGATTAATTCAGCAGTATTCTTTTTTTGATAAACCTTTGGCCGAAACCAGGAATCGAACCTGTTTTTTACAAAAACAACATCCTGTATTATTGCATTGCCTATTGTGATAAACTACTGTTCCGTTATCCGATAATAATTGTACATTCTAACTACTATCTATACTAAGAATACTTCGAATTCTTATACTAAGAATTTACTTTAATGCATCAAAAATGTAACGCATCAAACACAAATGTTAAATTGAGTAGAAACCAAAATAACTGCCAAATTCCAGAGTTCGCTGAAAGCCGTTAAATTCACGAAGAAAAACAATGTTTTAAACTTCATTATTATAACTTTGTTCGTAACTTCTTACGGTAAGCTTAAGGCAGTTGAACTCAAAAATAGACACCTTGAGCTGTGCCTTGAGAATAATTTTGAAGATGGGTTTTATCATAACTGCGCTTTTACTTTTATAGGTATTAGAAAAGAAGTTAATCTTAAAAAAACCGGCCAAGTGCGAGTCGGACTCGCGCACGAAGGGTTCCGTACCATTATCTATAAAAACGGCAAAAAAAATCATTTCTGTTGTATGGGAGCCCCACTTAATATTTTTTTTTAATTTTTAGTATTTGTTGTTATAGCGGCAATAGTAATACATCATTTGTGAAAATTTCAGCTTTCTAGCTATCACGGTTTATGAGATACAGCCTAGAGACAGACAGACAGACAGACAGACAGACAGACAGACCGACAGACAGACAGTGAAGTCTTAGTAATAGGGTCCCGTTTTACCCTTTGGGTACGGAACCCTAAAAACGGAGAACAATCTTTCGAGACATTTTTCTTCATTGATGCTAATGCGAAAAATCATCATTTTCCGGCTCTTATACCACCAATCATCCTCTTCAATTCTACCCTTTCAACCGTCATGCTAACATTCTCCCTTTACTTTCATAATTATCATGTTCATCATTATCACACAATCCATCCTTTTTTAGGGTTCCGTACCCAAAGGGTAAAACGGGACCCTATTACTAAGACTGTCTGTCAGTCCGTCTGGTACCAGGCTGTATCTCATGAACCGTGATAGGTAGACAGTTGAAATTTTCACAGATGATTTATTTGTTTTGCCGCTATAGCAATAAATACTAAAAACAGAATAAAAAAACATTAAAGTGGGTCTCCCATACAACAAACATGTTTTTTTTTTGCCTCTTTTATAGATAATGGTATGGAACCCTTTGTCCGACTCGCACTTGGCCGGTTTTATTTCTTTAGTTTACTTCGCCCTTTCCATCCATCAGTATTTGTATACGTCAGTCTTTTAGTTACATGCGTTTTATCACCTATATCAAAACAAACGATTTCATTTCAAGTTTTCCGTCATGGTTTAAACAAATTAACTGAATAAAATTGAAATTAAATGACCTACAAAATTATACAATACCACAACACACAAAAAGTCAAACATGACACATAGTCATGTTTGTCGTATATTTGATATCCGAACTTATCCGCACACTAAAACGAAGCCCATCCCTACCGTTGTTTACAATCAAGAAAAAAATAACAGGAAAATCTTTACAAGTGAGCGTTCTTTATTTTATTTTTATTTTTCTGCTAAAGTGGTATACTTAGAATTGTTTTTAAATACTACAACGTTATTAAGGCTTGTTTATAATTACCTTGAAATCGTATGACGTAGTTTTTAAACTATTCCGTGTTGTGTTGAAAATAAAGGAAAATGGAATCGGTTATTTTTCTGTATTTGTGCCCGGTTGGTGGGAAGAAGGCTCGCTCCCAATTATTTGGGATTTAAACATAACTGGGGAAACATGAGTGAACTAATAGGTACACCTCTCTCTGCCTAACCCATCAGGGATTACAGAATTGATGTTATGTTATGTGTGAAGAATCTTGATCGATGCTCATTATTACAAACTAAATTGGTAAAAAAGATCACCCTCCCACGTTCCTTCCTACTCGAGTCCCATTATTATGATTTGTATCTTTGATTGATCATTAAACCGCTGTCAAATGTGCTCGTTGCATTCTTCTACATCCTATACTCTTAAATGGGCAATTATAGTTTATATAATTGTTTTGTAATCGCGTTCTCGAAAACGGCTCAGACGTTTTCGATGAAGGTTTACGGGGGAGAAAAATCGATCTAGCTGGGTCATTACTGTAAATATTCATTTTCTTTATATTCACCAGAGCAGAGTTCGGTCGCCCAGGTACTCAGAATTTAGTAATAATTATTAAGTGATATAAATTATACATCACTATAATTATCATTTAAATTCTTAATTAATCACTATAATTATCATTTTAATTGCTTAATTATAGCAGGTCAAAAAATATTTTAGTAACTAGATGAGGTTGGTGTTTTCTATGCGTCTTCTCTGAGAGTTTCATTATTTACCTGCTTTTACGAAAGTTTAGATTCAGTTTCGAATTTACTAGATAGTAGTTACAAATATTTAGGTTTGAGCTCATAACTAAATAATAACAGCCGCTCGGGTCGATCTTTAGGTTAAGCCGTGCTTACCTAGGTTGGTCCGTGGATGGGTGACCACCCATTATATACCAAGTTTCCTCCTTGCCTCGGAAAGCACGTTAAGCCGTTGGTCCCGGCTGTCGTTTGTAGATCTTTGATAGTCCAAGTAGTCAGTGGCCCAAAAGTTTGACTACCAGTCTTACCAAGGGATATCGGATATTAACCAGTACTTACTGGTTTGCATAGGTCAGATAGGCAATCGCTCCATGTAAAACACTTGTCATCTGGTTAGACTGGAAGCCGACCCCAACAGCCAGCAGCCAGCAGCAGCAGCTAGGCAGATGATGAGTTACCAATATTTTAGGTACTTGAAGTTATTTTGGCCTTTTATACCACCAGTATTCACCAGTTATCAAATATTCGGAGTCTCATCTCATTGATTTGATTTTCATGTGAATGCACAAGCACAGAAGGTTTTCAATGGCATATGTAGGTAGTGTCAGTGAGCATGGAATATTTACGTTAATATTGAACGATTGACGTGTATCAGGTCCGAAATAATTGATAATATTGTAATGCAATATTAATAGGTTCTTAGTAAAACCTCAAATATACCAATAATAGTTAACTAGTTGTTAACCGCGACTTCGTCCGCGTGGAATACTCGACTCTTTTTTTCTAAGATTAAAGTAGCCTAAGTTAGTCCTAATAACATCAGATATCTGACAGTAAAAGTCCTGTTAGAATTGGTCCAGCCGTTTCGGAGATTAGCCAGAACAAACAGGCAGACAAAACTTAACAAAAATGTTTTTTTTTTTATAAAAATGTTTTTTTTATTATACGTACGTATCCGTATACTTTCATACGCATTCAGTAAAAAGCTGTTATTTTGAAATTACGAACATACAATTTTATTTACTTGATAATGAGGTTTTAATTATTTGGGTTCGAAATAAAGTAAACCAAAGCACGAAAGCGCAGTTAAATTTTGAAGTTGTTGGTAAGTATAGAGTTCATTTACAGTTCATTTAGCGCTAGCTATTAAGTTGCACAAATTTCTGTCAATGCATCCATTAGCATAATGTATTTGTTTATTTAAGGAAAAACAAACAGAAGCACAATAAAAATTAGTCATGATATCTTAAATATAACATTTTAAAACAATTATGCTACCCACTACGTTCTCCACAGATTACAATTTTAAAGTACTTAAAAAACTAGTTAGTAACAACACAAATTCAATACTTGTACAACGGTCATTATCCTGGAACGAAAATATGGATTTTTAAATATGTACCTGTATATAAAAGAAAAAGTAAATTAAATTACTTAAATTTAATTAGTGTGCGCATTTAATATTACATTAGTTTGGTATAGTAATTATACAGTAATTTGCTGGTCCTTTAGGGTTGCTTGGATTTGCTTTCTAAATGCATTTTTACTTAGAAAAAGTATGTCGATCGAATGAAACTCATTGTTGTATGTCTCAACCAAACGATGAAGTGGTGAACGCGAGCCAGCGTTGGATTTACAGAAGCTAGTAGCAAATAGACGTCGAGTGCGTATCTCACGTACATGAACTGTTCGAGGAACCAGGTAACAAAGACTCCTAACTAAGTCCGGACAATCAAAATAATTGCGGCACACATTGTACAGAGTCATCACTTCCAGAAGTTACCGTCTTGATTTTAAGGTCAGAAGATCATACTTTTTAAGAAGTAAGTGGTATGACATTGTTTTCCGATAACATCTAAAATTCATAGCCCGAAGGTATTTACGTTGTACTAGTTCTAATCTTTCACTATATTTTAAGTAAAAAGTATAATATTGCTTTACATTGAGTCCTACCGTAAAACGTGATTTTTTACCACAAAAAGAATAGTCGTGTCCCAGCAATGTTGTTATATTGTTGCGTAGAGTTACTTTGTTTGACGTACATAATGCTTGGTTGACAGCAGTCGTGAAGGGTTTACACCTTGTATATTGCTATACGAATATATACTTACCGTAACCATAATTAACATACAACGCTGAACGTTCTCATTGCTGGGACACCGCTCCACTGTTAAATAAGTGGGACATAGTCCAGCTCAAGTGTCACATGGAGGAGCTCGTGGCTAAATAAGAACAGCCGCTCGGGTCGATCTTTAGATTAAGCCGTTACCTAGGTTGTTCCGTGGATGGGTGACCACCCATTACATACTGAGTTTCCTCCGTGCCTCGGAAAGCACGTTAAGCCGTTGGTCCCTGCTGTCATTTGTAGATCTTTGACAGTCGTTACAGGTAGTCAGTGACCCGAAAGTCTGACAACCAGTCTTACCAAGGGGTATCGTATTACCTAGCGCTAACTGGGTTGTGGAGGTCAGATAGGCAGTCGCTCCATGTAATATACTGGTATTCAGCTGCATCCGGTTAGACTGGAAGCCGACCCCAACATGTTGGGAAAAGGCTAGGCAGATGATGATGAAGTGTGACATGGTAGATCTCACATGTCTTCAAATTTTTTTTTCTAAGTTCACACACATGCCAATTTCCTCACGATGTTTTCCTTCACCGTTTTGAGAGGGGACGATGTACTTAGGCTCCGCTTCAAATAGCCTTGAACTTAGTCACCCTTAACACTTGCAAGGTGAACGAACGCCGACGGCATTATAAAACTCACCTAAATGATCTAATTCTGAACTCTGTTTATTTATCCCAATATACGCAAATAAATAACGTATTTTTAGACTGTCTGTGTCAGATATTCGTGAATAAAATATAGGTATAAAAGAGAGGATTATGAATTATCTTTGTATAGTCGAATATGATAAAAGCAAAGGGTGTTACGAGGTTATCGACCACGGCCCAGAGCCCTACAGTGCATATCAGTAGCGAAGGGTCAATTTTTGCAATTTTTTTGGGTTTTTTTTTTGTAAGCCGGAGTAGATAGAGAGGTATCTAGGAGATATCTTTAATGTGATTATATTATTTGTCTATACAATACTGACAGTGCCATTTTTTAAAAGGAATCCGGTAGGAATCGAGTTGTATGGAACCTTCGCCACTGGTGCATATAAATATGACGAAAAAAATAATGGCCAGGTCCCAATTAGAGAAAAGGAGATTTTTATGAGTAGGTACCCCTGTCATAGATTATATTTACGTAAATCACTAAGTACAGTTTATCCAGAAACGTTGTGCGCTTCAGTAATCTTCGTGATTCCAAATTCCGGATTCTATCGTCACGCGTATTAAGTTTTCTCTCTGCCAGGTTCAGCTACTACACCGGTTGCTGCAGAACGTCATCCAGCCCCCAAAAGCTTTTGGGGTTCTTAACGTGATCATTTTGTAATCATGGTAATACAAAATAGGCAACTTCATTGGTTATAAAACAACAATAAAAAGTCTGACAAACAGTAATTCCAGGAGGTTTAGTAAGACCCAGTAACTGGGTTGCGCTGGAAAGATGGACTGTCCCTGAAATGTACTGGCTAGGCTACCCCAACATAATTGAGAAAAAGACTAGCAGATGATGTTGATAACAGGACATTGAAATAAATAACAACAGACTCCAACTTGTATCACAAATGCAATTTAATTACAAAACTTAGATTAAAAATATGGCATCTTTGTAACGTTCGTCAACAGAACAGCCTCAGAAAAAGACGTTACATTTTACTCTTTCTTGGGAGGACAGTCTTCAAGCTTCACACATTTTCCACTGACGGAATCCCTGACAGTTGGAGAGTTGCAGTAGCAGTCAGAGTAGTCACATATATCTGATTGTGTGTCAGCTACAGGGTTGGGGTTGTCACAGCTTGCTTCAGGAGTCAGAGGGCCACAGCCGGTGGTGTAAGAGTGGGTGCCTGCCTCACATTCCTTGTAGCCTGTAACAATTAGAAATACCGTTAAGAATTGAGGAAGGAACCTGGTTACTGTGAGAGACCTGAGGACCTACATAAAGTGACATTTTATCAACTCTATCTGTTACCACCTAGCAGTACCTTCGTCATCCACCTAGCCTTTTCCCAACTATGTTGGGATCGGCTTCCAGTCTAATCTGACCCTGACCTCCACAAACCAGTAAGTACTGGGTAATACGATATTCTTGATAAGACTGGAAGTCAAACTTTTAGGCCACTGACTACCTGGACTGTCAAAGATCTACAAATGACAGCCGAGACCAACGGCTTAACTTGCTTCCCGAGCCACGGCGGAAACCAGTACCATTGGTACAATTGGTTGATGGCCCTCTATTAGATTGGACTTAAACATAACTGGCGGAATGTGGGTTTACTATTAGATACACCTCTGCCTAACCCTTTGGGAATTACAGGCGGGATGATGTTATTTTGTGCAACCAAAATGGCCCAACATGTTAAAACTAGCGCTATTTACACTAGATGTAATTATCTTTGTATATAATGTTCTTCAATTCATTGTCAATTTATTTATCTAGCGGTTCGTTTAGAACAATAATTGCGATTTGCAAATTGCATTGGCTATAGTCACAGTATAAAGGAAAACTAGTAAACTAAGAAAAATTAAAACGAGGGTATTAGGGTTATGAAATTAAAACACAATAAACAATTAAACTCCTCTTAATTTGTAAAAAACACGTGCCACACGCTAATCTTTAAAACTGCCCAACCGATTTGAATGACATTTTGTGAATGTGTATGTTTGGTTCCATTGTCATCATCATGATATCATAGCCCGGAATCACCCACTGCTGGGTACAAGCCTCTCTTTTCTTCTGCCACACTTCCCGGTTCTGTGCGTCCCTTACCCAGGTGCATCACGCGATTTTGAATATATCGATATGATATCGTCGACCCAACGAGCTTTAGGACGGCCCTAGTTTCTTTGGATTTTGATAATTTTGGACCCGATGGTGCCGCGCGAAGCAAGTAGTGTTAATAACCTGTTACTTTGCATGTGTGTTTCATTCTGACTATTTTTGTTTCGAGTTGTAATACTGTATGTTATGAATAATAGGTCCACTGTGCACACAGTTGTCCATGCATTTAAATTTGTTTTATCTAAAGTTGGTGATCGAACTGAATTCATTTTAAAATGTTTTAGTACATCCCGTTGGCTGTTTTAATAAGTTGAACTAAAATTTCCTATTGTTCTCGTTACGAATATAATTAGGACACAAGTTTGTTCGTGAATTTCAAATAACATCTCGCATGTAATCGTCGAAAGGTATGCAGAGGCGTACTTATAACCTATACCTATATATACATATATATATATATACCTTTATTTCGACAGTAACGTTTGAGTCACATTTAATAGTGCCTATTGCCATCAAACGGGCACAAAGCACACTCCGTGCTGTTACTCCAATTAATAATACTTTGCCCGACCTGGAAATCGAAACCAGGACCTCATGCAAGAAAGAAAGAAAATACATTTACTTGCCACATACCACAAGTGCTCACAATAAAAACAAAAAAATATTTATAACAAAAAAATCTAAAGAAGAAATGTAACACTGTGCCTCACGGCTGCGCCAAACAGGCCCAGCTATGCAAAATGCCGGGCAAATAGCGCTTGCAACCACAATACCAATGACGAGCTGTTTGCAAAGTAAAGCTATCATCACCATAGTTGTTTTGGTTGTAATATCAAACGTTCACAAAAATATTCAAATGACCCAGCTGATCAATAAAAATCTCGTTAGCGACAAGATAATTAAAAATAATTACATTCGTCATTAACGACTTGAAACTTAGCTCCTCAATTAAGGCAATTCATTAATAAATGACATTTAAAATTGCTACACTATATTTTTGACGATTATAAATAAGTTCTTTTATAATGTTGCTGTGGTTGTTTCCATCTCAAGAACGGAATCTGGACATTACACTGCATCATCATCTTCCTGCCCTTGTCCCATGTTATTTGGGGTCGGCGCAACACATGTTGTCTGATCTCAACGTTTGCAAGTCAGATACTGATAGAACAAAATGACGAGAACACGTTTTTAGCACAATCATATTAATTATAACTTTCTTTCTCACACCTTGTATATTCAACGATTCCACTTGCAGAGTACCTGTACACACTTCCATACACCTCCACTGACCTCAACCTAAGCCAACACAGTATGTAAACAGTTGTTAGGTACTTGCTCACAATAATGCATTAAATGAGTAATATGAGTCTTTGTTTGTACCACAACTCGGGGTGGAAAACCATGACATAATATGGGACTTGACCTCCATAACTTAAGGAGTTGATCACGGGATTATGAAATAGTGTCACCGAATAGATTTGAGTTAATTATCTAATGACCAAAATTGGTGCCTTTTGTTCAAAACTTTTATTAGAAAATAATATAATAGAAACCTAGGTGTATGGCGGTGGTTGCATATTAGAAAATCAAAACTTTCCTGAGCAAATTTCAAAAGAACAACGTACAAATCAACAAAGTTTAAAATAACGATGGTCATTTGATCAAAAGTTCAGCTGACCAAAGTCTGGAATATCAATGTTTAAATTATTTATTACACTATTGACCAAATCGTTTAAAGGTCAAAATGGATTACTGTATAAATTAATTATTAATCATCAAATGGATTAACTGAAAAAGGTGAATACATTTCGATACCTCGAGGGTTTAAAAGAAACCTAACCGAACCTAACTCCCCGTGATGTCGACCGTCTAGGGTTAGGGTTTCCGTCAGCAGGTCGACGGATCCCCGCTGCGCGGGGCTCCTATTTCGGTCTGCAGGGTTTACAGGAACCTAACTAACCGAACCTCGGGGTGCCCCTGACGTCGACCGTCTAGTTTTAGGGTTTCTGTCAGCATCTGTTCGTTATATTAAGTCGATTTGATAATTTCAAATTATATCTAGCAACTTTTGATCAGTCGTTCATTTGATGTCACATACATTGGGATTTTAAAAATTTTCTAAATAAAACATTTTGTCATTAAAATTTTGTTTTCGTTTATTTTTCTTTTGAAATTTGCTCGAGAAAGTTTTGATTTTCTAATATGCAACCATGGCGGTACAGCCATAATTAAAAATGTATCTGGGCCAGTTAAATCAGTTTAGCTAGTTTCAGTTTATACAATGAAATGAATATTACACAATCCGAAACTAATGGTATACGGCAAAGTCTATTTTATTTTGCAGACAATTAAATGTACATTAAAAAAAAACAATTTTTTTAGTTTTTTTTTTATTCCTTGTTGATCAGAGAATTGAGAATTTCATTTTCACTCACAAAAACGAGCATTTAATTATTTCACCAGCCATTTATGTTGCTCGTAATAGTTTTCATAGCTTTCTCTCCTATATTATGCAGTGCCCTACAGGGTCTATAATGGTCTCATATAATTTTAACATACCACCTTATGGAATGCAAATAAATTATTGAGCATAGTAAGGATCAAATGATGTCGAAGTGCATACATTTTCTGGGAGATCTGTAGACATTTAGTTAGCGATTGTGAATCACTGTACTTTGTTTTGTTTTTTGTTCTTTTGTTTTTTTTTCTTTGTTTTTTTTTTCGTTTGTTTTCTTTGGTTTGTTTGACTTGTTTTTGTTGTTTCTTTTATGCTAGTTTTCTCACAATCACAAAACACACACTAAGCAATATCTAAAGTTGAAGACAGCATGCAAATATTTAAGTGCTATCTAGTATTTGTGAAAACGGGTAAGTACTGGTGTGATAAATCACACATTCAAGTTACAAAACTTGTTCGCGATCAAGGTCGGTTAGAATCGTGCGATGTTCATTATTTAAACATACATATACTTACGCCCGTGTCCCAAGGGTTTGGCAGAAACTACAAAACGCCACCTGCTCCAAGCTCCAATCCTTACTTACTCCTTTCGCCTCGTCCACGTTCATACATCTTATCATTAATAATTACGTGTCCATCTTATCCTTACTTCTTACATAATAAACTCGAAATTTTGTAAGGATGGATGTTTGTTACTCTTTCACACAAAAAATACTGAACGATTTTGTATTATAGCTTCACAGCTTATACATCAGAATAACACAAAGGCTATTGGTGAAGATATTGTGTAAAAAAACATACCACGGGCGAAGCTACAAGCGGAAACTAGTGCATCCATATTTTTATCTTCCTCGTGGGTACTCAACAAATAAACAGTTATTAACCGATAGGTTACTAACTGACCCCTTAGATAAACTTGAAAAGATAAGTCTAGATTATGTTGCATAACAAAATTATTATGTCTTTTTACTAAATATTTTTGTTCCTTAACATATTATTTTTCACTTGACACTTCCCGTGAACCAAGAGCTGGCTTTTACCTTGGCCAGAGGCTAAGCACTGCCGTCTGCCATACAATGTGGCAATGCCGCCAGCTTCTTGGGCACATTACCAGTTGACAGCGTTAAGAGGGAGTTTTTGATGTCATTTTTTAGTTTATTGTTAGGTAAGTCACTTTAGTTTATTTAATAGTATTTTTTATATTAGTTCGATAAGAGATGTTTTCACATAAATAAATAGTCGTAAACATACTATGTACTAAGTACTTATCATCATCTGCTTAGCCTTTTCTCAAGGCTTTGCTATTAGTACTCTGATTCTGAATAAATATTATGTTTTCGTCAATATAACCTTGATCTACACAGTCATGTTGATCCATAAACGGGGCCGACACGTGTGATGATGGTGCCATCTAACCACTTCTGACTGCATTCGATGGCTTTCTAGGGTGGTTGTCGAGAGCTTTGGTGTGCTGTTCTTTCATGTGCTCTCAAATGGCTAGCACATACAACTTTGGCCGAAAAACTTCGAGCACAAAGCGAACCTGTCAAAACATCATTAACGACATTGTAAGTGATAGCTGTAGATGGTTTAGCTTTAAGGTCATCACGTATAAGGCGGCCTTAACACCACGATAAAGAATCGTACTGTAAACATGTTGTTTTTAAACAAAACATTTGGGGTATTGACCTCAACGGTCATTGCAACGACCGAAAAGATAAAGCAAGAAAATACTTTAGAAACTAGTCTACTTCTTTGCGTGTATGATAAGATTAATTCAATCAGCTCTTTAGCCGACGAGTTTAGCACTTTCAATGGCGTCTATCAGTTCCTGTAAAGCACAAACCACAGGACAGGCACAATTTGAGATTACTAAGAAGACTTTGGTCACGGTCCCGTTCGGTCGGGTGGTCGCGGTCGTGTGTTTGATCCCAAGAAGATATGATACATTGTGTAATTTACTCATACTACTTTGCATCTCTGTTCTCAAAATGGTAAAGGAAACTTTCGGAAACCGGCATGTCCTACAACTAAAAATCGAAGATTTCTGACATCTACCAACCCGCACTGGGCCCACGTGAGTTACAGCGCACTCCTTCTCATAGAGAATAAGCTTGTGTCCCAGCATTGGGAACATTGCAAGCAGATTTTGCTTAAACTAAGAGGAAAACTCTTTGAGAGTTCTGTCCTTGAAAACTGGGTTTTTTACGGAGCTACACCACTGTCTAATCCTTTGAGGTCAACAGGTGTGCTGTCAAGTGATTCATGAGAATGATTTTGAATTTATAGAGTAGATTATGTAAATAGTCATAAACGTTGTTCGCAAAAATAAAATCAATTATCCTAAACACGAAATCTAACGATTCGCGGAATGACGAAAATAAAAATGACCTATTACCTACATACTACAAAACGAAAACAAGTTTGCGTATGATATTTTTAGGAGCATCATACGGGTAGATAATATTGTAAATGCGGAAGTAACTTTGTTATATTTCTTTATACGTTTTAACGGATTGGATGAAATTTGGCACAGGTATAGACCATTATTTCAATTAGGTTATATATGCACTTTTCATCGCGGTAGAACGTTACCAGGGGATAATTAATTTCCAACCATTACACGGACAAAGCCGCGGGCAAAAGCCAGTTATGTAAGCCAGATGGTATGACCATAATGCCATGGAAGTTGGGTAGGCCTTTGGTGTGGGACGCAACTTGCGTCGACACCCTTGCGCCATCCCATCTTCCTAGCACAGTGGGCTGCGCTGGGGCGGCTGCTGCAGGTGCTGAAAACTTCAAACGGCGCAAATACAATAATGTAATTGGTAGTTATGTGTTTGTGCCGTTTGGGGTTGAAGCACTAGGGCCATGGGGTCCGAGTGCCCACCTAGTATTTCGGGAAATCGCCAAGCGGTTGGTCGACTATTCACGTGACCAGAGGCCGGACCTATTTTTTGGCCAAATAATCAGCATTGTCACCCAACGTCATCCTGTTGACAGCGATATGGACGAACTTTTGCCCTGTAACCCTTTTCTACTTGTTCATATTTATTACTATTATAGTTTCGTAGTTTGTAAATAATTTAATTATCTTTGAGTTATGTATAAGTATAAATTTCTATTAGTAAGAAGATATAGGCGTCATCATCGGCCTACCCTTTTCCCAACTATGTTGGTGTCGGCGTCCAGCCTAATAACATCCCTTGGTAAGACTGGTTGTCAGACTTTCAGGCCACTGACTAGAAATGACGACTGTCAAGGATCTACAATTGACAGCCGGGACCAACGACTTAACGTGCTTTCCGAGGCACCGACGAAACTCGGACATGTAACAACTTGTTACCCATCCACGGACCAACCTTGGCAAGCACGGCTTAACCTGAAAATCGATCAGTGCGGCTGTTATTATTTAAAAATACTTACATAATCCCCTATCATCATAGTAGCAATCCCCATTTTGTGGGGCACCATACGACAGAGCAACGATTGTCAAAACACACAGAGCGACTAAACCCTTCATTGTAACTGATTTATTCACTGTTTCAAAATTAGATGGTTCTAAGTAAGGTTCAGTAAATATACTGATTATGTAGCAAATGTTATCTCGCTTATATAGTTCCAGATATAATTATGTAGGTACAATAACAGAAGCCACTATAATTAATTACATAAGTAACAATTATTTTATTTTATTTGAATGACATGACGCATTTGGTTATTATTTTATTTGACTTTTTATTCTCTATTTTTATTCCTGCGACATTATTTACTTATTAAATGAATTTATTAGTTTCTAATAACTGGTAATTATTTTTAAAGCTACTATCAATATTGTATTAAATTGTTGTGCCCGACTCGAGGTCCATGTAAACTTTATTATTATTCAAGATCTAAGTTCGTGTAAAACACATGACGTGATAAGCAATAAATAAAGTTATTAAATTTTCTAAAAATTTTCTAAATGTAACTCATTGATTAATATAACGACGAATTGAAGACATTAAAATAACTACATTAGCTATAAGAACCTTCCCTAAATCCTATCTTTTTAATTTTCCAACAAAAAAAGAAGTATATTTGGTTGCAGTTAGATTTGTGATTCAACTGATTGAAAATCAAGTCTTAATGCTCTTCTAAATCTGACTGATATGGTAGTATGCAAAAACAGTTGGTAGAGCTGTGGCTAATGTCGATTGATTTTATCGATAAACTAAAATGTGCATCGCCTTATTAAAGAAAAGAGAATGCTCATGGAAGTATGGAATCCCGTACCATGCTGCATCAAAATCAAACCTTGTTTTTTATAGACTACACTGATCGTATTAACTCCTACAAAAATTATTTTTGAAAAAAAAACCCGCGTTTCAGAGTTATTTTATAAAATCGAAACTAACCTAAAAAGTAGGTCTATTTTTTCGACGCTACCAACGACGTATTTTAACACACATACATTACATTATTGCTCTAAAAACAGCGTAATACACTAATATTAGTAAGAATTACGAGTTAAAGTAACATCCACAGTATGCTTGACTGAAACTCGATTTTATTTTAGACCTTTACATTGCCAATAGTCAGTCAGTACAGTACAAATGTCAGATGCCACAGATAAGATAACTATAAACCATAGAGTATAGTAAGTGCTACAAACTAGTCGGGATTTTGGGATGTAATCGATAAATCAAAATCTTTAGGCTGAGAAAATCTATTTTGTTGTAAATAGCAATAAACCAAACTAAATCGATTTGGTGTACTGATCTTACTTAATTGTAATTAATTTTAGAGTCCGCTCGACAGACAAGGGTTTGTTCAATTGAAACGGAACGTCATTTATATTCAGTTGAAACGGAACGTCATATAAAGGGAGTAAAACAATATTCGTACTTTTAAACTCGAAAAGTATATTTCCAGTTCAAAAATCAAATCCCCGACGCGTAATGCCGTAAAAAAATATGAAACTAATTACTATAATATTTTGGTTTTGAGGCGCGAGACTTTTTGGTACCAACTTTGGTCATTGTCCTTTGACAGATTGTAATAGGTTGATGTGTTGGCGTCGGTACATGCGATGCTGAGCCAGTAGTTTTAAACCAACCCCTAAATCATCCTGTCCCTTAGCTACCGTCCCCAGCGACGCCCTAAGCCGAGGCTCGTACCTCTTAGCGCGCGGTCGCTAATTGTATAATTTTTATGTCCCTGCCTGGAGGCTTTACACTCACTCAAGGCAGCCACAGGATACTCAGCTGACGATGACGACATTCCGGAGGTGACCGGGGTAGACCTGAGATTGGCGGTTTGGCTTAAGGCCAAAAATACCGCCCCGGGACCCGATGGCTTACCTAGCAAAGCCTGGGCCCTGGCCTTGGAGGCTCTCGGGCCCCGACTGGAGGGGCTCCTAAGCGCATGCTTGGAGAGTGGCCAGTTCCCGTTTCGTTGGAAGACAGGGAAGCTGGTCCTCATCCGGAAGCCGGGGCGCCCTGCGGACTCTCCGTCCGCATACCGGCCCATTGTGTTGCTCGACGAGGTGGGCTCTTTGAAAGAGTCATTGCAAACCGCCTCGCCGGTCACCTTGCGGGGATGGGGCCGGATCTTACGGACAACCAGTTTGCTTTCTGCAAGGGACGCTCGACGGTGGACGCCATCATGCGCGTGAGAGCCCTCATGACGAGGTATGCGGTGTCCCGGGCTGGGGTCGTCTTGACGGTGTCTCTCGATATCGCCAACGCCTTCAACACCATGCCCTGGAGCTGCATTAGGGAGTAACTCCGGTATCACCGGGTGCCGACCTACCTTCGTCGTGTGGTTGGTGACTACTTGAGGGATAGGGCCGGCCCCCCCAAAAAGCCGGCTCCGGCGAAACCGGCGCCGGCCAAGAAGGCGGTGGCCCAGAAGAGGGGCAAGGCGGCGGCAAAGCCCGCGAAAACGCCAGCGCCAGCGGCGGGCCAGCCGCCGCCGCAGCCGCAGCCGCAGCGGCAGCAGCAGCGGCCGCTCCCCCCCCCTCCGCCCCCTAAGCCAGCCGCGGCCGAAGCCGGGTGGCAGGTGGTCGGGGAAAAGAAGAGGGGGAAGAAAGCGGCCAAAAAGGCGAGGCAAGCTGAGCGGAAGCGCCAGCAGAAGGCGAGAAGCGTCGCCTCGGGAAAGTCGCTAAGCGAAACCTCGGGGAGCTGGGGATCACCGGGGGACTCCGGCTGAAAGTCACCGCGACAGGGGCGCGAGTGCTGGAGGTCCCCGGTGAGACCAGTGGCTCGTCCGCTGACGCTCTGGCTGAAAAGCTCAGAGCGTCCCTGAATGCGGACGAGGTCCGAGTGTCCAGGCCCGTTAAGTGCGCAGACCTGCGCATCCTGGGTCTGGACGACTCGGTCACCGAGGAGGAGGTGGTGGCCGCCGTCACCAGGACCGGTGGGTGCCCTGCCGAGCACGTCAAGGCGGGCACCTTACGTCCGGACCAGACGGGCATGCGGACCATGGTTAGCTGCCCTGTGACGGCGGCTAGGAAAATAATGGAGGGCCGAAGGCTCCTGGTGGGGTGGGTCTCAGCGCAGGTGAAGCTGCTGGAGCCCAGACCTCTGAGGTGCTTCCGCTGCCACGTGGGGCACCACGTGTCAGTGAAATGCACCTCGGAGGTGGACCGCAGCCGCCTGTGCTTCCACTGCAGTCAGCCCGGTCACATGGCCGCGGCTTGCACTGCCGCGCCGCACTGCGCGGCATGTGCGGCAGCTGGCAAGTCGGCCGATCACCGGGCGGGCGGCAAGGCCTGCGCCCAACCCACCAGGGCCAGGGGCAAGGGAAGGCGAAAGCCCTCCGCCACCACCGCCACCGTCGCCACCACCACTGCCGCAGCCGCCGCCACCGTCGCCGCCGCTGCCGCCCCCGCCGCCACTGTTGCTGCAACTCCCGCAGCGGGGCCCTCACAGGACGCCCGGGAGGGGGCTGAAATGGAGTGCCAATAATGGCCCCATTACGCCTCCTCCAGGCGAACATCAACCACTGCGCCTGCGCTCAGGATCTGTTGCTCCAGAGCATGGCGCAGTGGTCGATTAATGTCGCCGTGGTCGCTGAGCCGTACTTTGTCCCACCCAGGGAAGACTGGGTGGAGGACCTGAGCGGCTCAGTGACCATAATTTCGTCGGCCGCCGCCGGTACCCCTACCCTTGAGAGTGTCAGGAAGGGTCAGGGGTGCGTAGCAGCCCGGTTCGGGGAGATTGTCGTAGCGGGAGTCTACTTCTCTCCGAGCCGAACTCTCGCCGAGTTCCACAACTCCCTCATGGAGTTGAGTGTCGTCATCGGAGGCCATTCCCTCCCCGTGCTTGTGCTCGGGGACTTCAATGCCAAGAACTTGGCTTGGGGTTCTCGTTGCACGGACGTGCGGGGAAGGATGGTGGAGGACTGGGCTCTGGAGTCAGGCCTGGTCGTCCTAAATCGGGGTTCTGTCCCCACGTGTGTGCGGATGCGGGGCGAGTCGGTGGTGGACATATCGTTCGCTAGCCCCGCTCTGTCACCGCGTGTGCTTGACTGGCGCGTAATGGAGGGGGTGGAGACCTATTCCGACCACCGGTATATCCGGTTCGATGTCTCTGCCCCCTCAAGCGCGCCGGTCCAACAGGCCCCGAGTGGTCCGCGATGGGCGCTGAAGCAGCTGGACCGGGAGCTCCTCCTGGAAGCCTCGATCGTGCAGGCCTGACGATGACGACACTCCGGAGGTGACTGGGGTAGACCTGAGAGTGGCGGTAAACCGGCTTAAGGCCAGGAATACCGCCCCGGGACCCGATGGCTTACCTGGCAAAGCCTGGGTCCTGGCCTTGCAGGCTCTCGGGCCCCGACTGGAGGGGCTCCTAAGCGCATGCTTGGAGAGAGGCCAGTTCCCGCTTCGTTGGAAGACAGGGAAGCTGGTCCTCATCCGGAAGCCGGGGCGCCCTGCGGACTCTCCGTCCGCATACCGGCCCATTGTGTTGCTCGACGAGGTGGGCAAGCTCTTCGAAAGAGTAATTGCAAACCGCCTCGCCGGGCACCTTGCGGGGATTGGGCCGGATCTTGCGGACAACCAGTTTGGTTTCCGCAAGGGGCGCTCGGCGGTGGAAGCCATCATGCGCGTCAGAGCCCTCACGACGGGGGATGCGGTGTCCAGGGGTGGGGTCGTCTTGGCGGTGTCTCTCGACATCGCCAACGCCTTCAACTCCATGCCCTGGAGCTGCATTAGGGAGGCACTCCGGTATCACCGGGTGCCAACCTACCTTCGTCGTGTGGTCGGGGACTACCTGACGGACAGGGCCGTCATCTACCCCGGTCATAGCGGAGAGTGGAACCGGCGAGAGATGTCGTGCGGTGTTCCACAGGGATCGGTTCTGGGGCCGCCCTTGTGGAACATCGGCTACGACTGGGTGCTGCGTGCCGACCTCCCTAGCGGCGTCAGCGTAGTTTGCTACGCTGACGACACGCTGCGGCGGCCGAATTGATGACACGCGGGGTTGCGATAGTCGTTGAGAGGATCCGGCAATTGGGTCTCGAGGTGGCATTGCACAAGTCCGAGGCCATGTGCTTTCATGGGCCTCGGAGCGCGCCACCGTCGGGATCCATACTCACGGTAGGAGGGGTTCCCGTCGGCGTCGAGTCAACGTTGAGGTACCTCGGACTCGTCCTCGACAGCCGATGGAACTTCGTGGAGCATTTCCGACGTTTGGCTCCCAGACTGGAAAAGGCCGGGGCTGCTTTCAAGCGGCTCCTGCCCAACCTGAGGGGGCCAAACGCCTCCTGCCGGAGGCTCTATGCGGGGATCTTGCGGTCCATGGCCCTTTACGGGGCTCCGGTGTGGGCGCGTTCGCTGAGGTTGCGTGCAAAGCACTACCTGAACGCGCCCCAAAAGGTGGTAGCCGTAAGGCTGATCCGGGGGTACCGCACGATCTCCCGCGAGGCGGCGAGCCTCCTTGCCGGATTGCCGCCATGGGATCTGGAGGCCATAGTCCTCGCGCGCCTGCACGAGTGGCGCGCGGAGGTACAGAGCCCGGGGGTAACTCCGCTGCCGCGGCATATTGTCGCGCGGCGGACAGACCTCCGCCGTGATCTCATGGCGACATGGAGGGAGCGACTATCGCAACCCCGTTCAGGGCACGCCACGATAGTGGCGGTAAGTCCCCTCTTTGAAGAGTGGCTAGGGAGGCGCCACGGCGCCCTCACCTTCCGCCTGACGCAGGTCCTCACCGGACACGGGTGCTTCGGGAGGTACCTGTACCGAATCGGGCGGGAGGAAACGCCCGGGTGCTACAACTGCGAGGATCGACCGGAGGACACGGTGGAGCACACCGTCGAGGTCTGCTCCGCTTGGGAGGAGCACCGCCGTGTCCTCGTAGCGGCGATTGGCGGCGGCGACCTCTCGCGCCCGGCCCTGGTTCAAGCCATGGTCCGGGGCGAGAGGGAATGGGAAGCCGTCGCCTCCTTCTGCGAAGCAGTCATGCTAGCGAAGGAGGCGGCGGAACGTGAGAGGGAGAGAACCTCCTCACGTCCCAGCCGCCGCGGGAGAAGCACCGGGCGTCGGGGGCCACGCCGTGATGGCTCTCGGCCACCGTAGGCGCGGGCCTGTGGACGGCGAGTAATGGGCTAGCTCGCCGTCCGTCCGTCGTATGACGACGGGCAGGCCGTGTCGACGGCGCGTTCGTGTTCCACGCGCGCCTCAAAGAGATGTCAGCAAACGGGAGGGGCCCGCAAGGGCCGGTGCCTGCCAGGGCTGCGGGACTGTTCGAAAGAGATACCGCGGCCCTGGAACATAAAGGGCCAATGAAGGAACATGGGTGTTTTTTAGTCAGTAAGATTCTGACACTCCCTTCCGCTCCGCCCAGAGCGGGAGGAGTCATTTGATGATTTCTCACCCCCCAAAAAAAAAAAAAAAAAAAAAGGGATAGGGCCGTCATCTACCCCGGTCATAGCGGAGAGTGGACCGGCGAGAGATGTAGTGCGGTGTTCCACAAGGATCGGTTCTAGGGCCGCCCTTGTGGAACATCGGTTACGTTACAACTGGGTGCTGCGCGCCGAACTCCCTGTGTGTCGTCAGCGTGGTTTGCTACGCTGACGACACGCTGGTGCTGGCGCAGGGGAGCCGAAATCATGACACACGGGGTTGCGGTCGTGGAGAGGATCTGGCAATCGGGTCTCGAGGTGGTATTGCACAAGTCCGAGGCCAAGTGCTTTCATGGGCCTTGGAATGCGCCACCGTCGGGATCCATACTGACGGTAGGAGGGGTTCCCACCGGCGTCGAGTCGACGTTGAAGTACTTAGGACTCGTCTTCGACAGCCGGTGGAGCATTTCCGATGTTGTGCTGCCTTCAAGCGGCTCTTGTCCAACCTGAGGGGTCCAAACGCCTCCTGCAGGAGGCTCTACGCGGGGGTTGTGTCATCCATGGCCCTTTACGGGGCCCCGGTGTGGGCGCATTCGTTGAGGCGGCGAGCCGCCCACTACCTGAACGCGCCCCAAGAGATGGTAGCCATAAGGCTGGACCGTGGGTACCGCACGATCTCCGGCGAGGCGGCGAGCCTCCTTGCCGAATTGCCGCCATGGGATCTGGAGGCGATAGTCCTCGCGCGCCTGCACGAGTTACGCGCGGAGGCACTACGCCGGAGAGAAACTCCGCCGCGGCAAATTGTCGCTCAGCGGACAGACCTCCGGCGCGATCTCATGGTGACATGGAGAGAGCGACAGTCGCAACCCCGTGCAGGGCATGCCACAATAGTGGCGATAAGTCCCCTCTTTGAGGAAACTTGGAGGGTGCGTTCTTTGTGAAGAGTAAGTATTCACTTAGAAAGGATTTTTGGAAATTCCACCCCTAAAAGGATAAAATAGGGGATGGAAGTTTACATAAAAGTCCATCAGTTTTGAAGTTAGGATCGTCAAATTTTGTGTTTAGGCTGACGATTGCAAATTCATTGATACGTGTCTCAGCGTTTTTGAAAATTCTACCCTAGAAGGGTTAAAAAGGGGAATGAAGGTATGTAACTATGTTTGTTACCGTAACCTGGATTAACCTATAGGTTACTTTTTAATCCCGGTAGTACATTCCTGTCGGATATTTTCGACATCCACGCGGGCGAAGCCGCAGGCAAAAGCTAGTTGGTTATAAAACAATAATAAAAAGTCTGACAAAGCCTTTCCAGGGGGTTTAGTGTTACCCAGTAACTGGATGGTGGTGGTGGATGGATGGATGGAGTCCCTGAAATGTACTGGCTAGGCTAGAAGCCGACCCCAGCATAGTTGAGAAAAGACTAGCAGATGATGTACTAACAGGACATTGAAATGAATAACAACAGACTCCAATTTGTAAAACAAACGCAATTTAATTGCAAAACTTAGATTAAAAATATGGCATCTTATATATTGTAACGTTCGTCAACAGAACAGCCTCAGAAAAAGACGTTACATTTTACTCTTTCTTGGGAGGACAGTCTTCAAGCTTCACACATTTTCCGCTGACGGAATCCCTGACAGTTGGAGAGTCGCAGTAGCAAGCAGAGTAGTCACAGATATTTGATCGTGTGTCAGCTACAGGGTTGGGGTTGTCACAGCTTGCTTCAGGAGTCAGATGGCCACAGCCGGTGCCGTAAGAGTGAGTGCCTTCCTCACATTCCTTGTAGCCTGTAACAATTAGAAATACCGTTAAGAATTGAGGATGGAACCTGGTTACTGTGAGAGACCTGAGGACTTACATAAAGTGACATTTTATCAACTCTATCTGTTACCACCTAGCAGTACCTTCGTCATCATCATCTACCTAGCCTTTTCCCAACTTTATTGGGATCGGCTTCCAGTCTAACAATATCCCTTAGTAAGACTGGTTGTCAGACTTCCGGGCCACTGACTACCTATAACGACTGTCAAGGATCTACAATTGACAGCCGGGACCAAAGGCCCGGGCCCGGGCCGGATTCTTTCCGAGACACGGACAAAACTCGGTACTTAACATCATAGGAGCAATCCCCATTATGTGGGGCACCATACGACAGAGCAACGATTGTCAAAACACACAGAGCGACTAAACCCTTCATTGTAACTGATTTATTCACTGTTTATTTTTCAGAATTAGATGGTTCTAATTCTAACTAAGGTTCAGTAAATATACTGATTATGTAGCAGATGTTATCTCTCTTATACACCATTATGTTTAGGTCGTTCTGGAGCCGAATACCATGAACTCGATCATCGAACTCGAAACGATTGGGACTATTTTTTTCAAAAAGTAACAATAAAAAAAAACACGAAGAAATAAATTTAATGTTTTTTTTTTAAATAATGAGAACTCAAATACATAATTATGTGTGTGTAAAACGTATCCACGATCGGCAACACATGCGAACGATACCCATTGAAAAATTCATTCATCGATCAATTCTCATGTTTCAAAAAAAAAACATAAAATTTATTCTTTCGTGTTTTTTTTATTGTTATTTTTTGAAAAAAATAGTCCCAATCGTTTCGAGTTCAATGATCGAGTTCATGGTATTCGGTTCCAGAACGACCTAAAAATAATGGTGTATATGGTTGCTGTCAGGTTTGTGATTTAACTGATTGAAAATCAAGTCTTATTGCTCTTTTAAACCTAACTGTTAATTATGGTAGTATGCAAAAACAGTTGGTAGAGCTGTGGCTAATGTCGATTTATTTTATCGATAAACTAAAAGGTGCATCGCCTTTGAAGAGCGACGGAGGTCGCAATTAGATTTAAAACGTGATGACCTTAAAGCTAAACCATCTACAGCTATATCCTATAATGTCGTCAATGTTGTTCTGACATGTCTGCTTTGTACTCGGAGTTTTTTGACCAAAGTTGGATATGCTAGCCACTTGAGAGCTCATGAAAGAACAGCACACCAAAGCTGTCGACAACCACCCTAGAAAGCCATTCGAATGCAGTCCCTGTGGCCGATATCGGCTAAATAGAACCATCATCATTAAATTAAATATTAATTTCGTGAAGTAAAAAACTGTTTTAAAATTAAATTTTCACAAGTTAATTACAGGAATTTACTATTAATTTACGAAACTACAATGAACACACACCGATACGAAATTATCACATAGCGCATTTTAAATTTTCCATCCCAAATATTCACATTAATTTAGCTTTGGTTGTGAATATTTTCAATCAATGACTAATTTGATACGTAATTATACGTAATTTAATTAGTGAAATAAATAGTCAGCGATGGATAACATTTTACTAACAGTTTACTTTTATATAAAACTAGCTGATGCCCGCGGTTTCGCCAGCGTGGATGTGTGACAAATTATATACTAAAACCTTTCTCAAGAACCACTCTATCCATTGGTGAAAACAGCATGAAAATCGGTGCTGTAGTTTTTGAGTTTATCGCGAACAGACAGACAGACGCGGTGGAGGACTTTGTTTTTTAATATGTAGTGATACTTTATCAATAATAGTTGTTTTTCACTTCATTACCAATTGAAAGTTGTAGTGTCTACGAAATTAAAACAACACTATCTCAGAAAAACAAGCCAGACTCATCAAGAGATGAGTTTAATAAAAAAACATGCTTGGTTCATGGCAATAAGCTCGCCCAATTTTACATGCAGCTTAAACATAACTGGCTAATTTTAAATTTTCTATCGTACACTGTCTGTATAACCTTTTGAGGGAATAGAGGCTTGATGTTATATTAATTAATGTTTAAGTTAAAAAAACAAAATCAAAGGCGTTTTATACACTTACATCTCCCCTCAACGTAGATACACCTTTTCGATCTCTGAGGACCAGCAGCCGACAAGGCAACAAACGCCAAAACACACAGAGCGACTAAAACCTTCATGATAACTAAAATACTTTTATTGCTCAAGAAACACGTGCTATTAGCTTGAGCTATATTATTTCACTGCCCGGCTAGACTAAATAGGTCGTCTTATATAGCTCCGATGACCATAATATAGTTGATAAACTAATAAATAATTGCTTTGCTTCGCAAAAACCGGTATGATAAGTACATTTATGTATATAATATTATGATAAGATTCTATGACATAACAGTTATCAGATGATTCTTTTATTTACCTATCTATTTAGTTGGGTTAAATACGTTGATGGGCAATGGCAATATCGTACTCAATTTTAGTTCATACGATGTACTTCAAACAAACAACGTACCTATTGAAGTCCACTGCTGGACATAGGCTTTGGCCACAACGTCCAACTTACTTAATCGACGTCAGTAACTTTAACAACAGAGCTAAGTTTTTTTTGTGCAAGAATTCAGTTCAGCTGATACTGCTTACTGAAAATACACATTTTCACGTACCTTTATATTATCATTAAGTTATCCTCTCATCGTTATTCCCATCATGAGGCCCTGATCCCAATTTATTTGGGGTAGGAACGCATTTTCTTCTTCTTCCTTACTACTCGATTAGTAATAATTTCAGAAGTTACTAGCCATCTATTATCTCTCTACTCTACGTCTTTTCCTACTCTTAAAGCCATCCAGATTCATAATCAAAGGTAAAACCTACTCGTAAAAGCGGTGTAAGAAGTTTAACTCTCGGACGAAACCGAATGAATACAAAAAAAAAACCTTGGAAGAAATCAAAGATAAAACAATAAGATATGGAAAAAGAAAGCTGAAAAATAGCTTCTAAGTGATAATTTACACAACATTACTGAATACAATATAATATATTTTCGGTATGATACGGATATGAATGATCTTCGTTATGGTAATTATGCGTTAGGTTAGTTAGTTATGCTGAAGTTTAAAAAACATCTTCAGAACCTTGACTCACCAATTTCATTTATTTAATAAAATATTATATGGTACGTGGATAAATTTTTTGGATACACTTAAATCGTCCCTTAACGTAGAAACAGCCCCTTGACTTTGGTTTACCAGTTGACAACGCAATCACAGTAAAAACACAAAGGGCTTTATGTTAAATTATTTAATTTTTTTCTCAACAAACACGGTCAATATACCTACTTGAACCATTATATTCCACTGCCCGAGATTGCTAAATACTGGCTATCGCTAATGAGATTTTAATCTGTTAAATAATTTAATAAATTGAGAATCGGGAACCGGTACGACAACTATACCTACTTATTTATGTACATACGAAGATTGCTATGATAAGGTCGCTTTTTAGGTTTTTTTCGTGTGTTTAGTGCCTAACCTGGTGTCAGACTGTTTAAACCGTCCTATGTGCCTCTGACTTGGATCTATATGCCGCCAAGAAATTACTCTCAGGCATGCTGGTTTCCTCACTATGTTTTCCTTCACCGAAGCAAGTGATAATTATAAATTACGCACATGAATCCAAAAAATCAGGAAACGTGTCTTGGGTTCGAATTTGAGACCTATGACTTCGGTAGTCCGACGGTTACACCACAAGGCTATCACTACCTCCTTTTAGCCTGTCAGCTTTTGAGGTAAAGGACAATCAAAATCAAGTTTTCTAGGTTGGCAGCACCGACACAGCTGTCAAAAATGGCGCGGGCACACGTCAAATTATAATGTTAAAGTGCATTTCTTTTTTGTTTGGTGCGTAGATTTTATCGGAACTATCGCCGCCATCTTGTTTTTAACACGATTTCTAAAGTTAATTTCTCAGCGAACAGCGTTTTCCTGACAATATCATTAAACTGCCAAAATAATCATACTGCACTATAGTTTAAAACAAAACATTGACTTTATATTATGAATTATTATTGAAGCTTAAACTTACATCTTCCCAAAATATACCGACAACCTCTTGATTGAGGCGTGCTAGATGACAAAGCGACGATCGCCAAAACACACAGAGCGACTAAAAACTTCATGGCAGGTTTTTTTTTATCTCAGCAAACACGAGTAATATTATTGAACTATTTTGATCCACTGCACGACCTGACTAAATAGGTCCCCTTTATATGTCTACTAGTTAGAGAGGAGAGGGCGCCACGGTTCCATTGTTTACACCGGCTCCACAAATAAAGTGAAGTTAAAAATATAAAAAGTGCTACGCTATAGTTAAAAAACTTTGAACTGTACTTTAAAAAGTGTATTTCAATGGGACAAATTGTAGAACACTCAGTGAAAACCCTATGAAGTGAAATACCTATAGGTATTCACCAACGAAGAACAAAAACGCCATCTAGCTTAAGCAGTCAACACTGCTACAAAGCATTCAATATAAATTAATCTTGAACGAAGAGCGAACCAAAGATCGATACGAATAACAAAGCGCTTTTACACATAACCGAAAGAGGGCGCTATTCATAGACCCAAGTGAGTGTAGCTTTTTTTTTTTTTTTTCGGGTGGGAAATCATCAAATGACTCCTCCCGCTCTTGGCGGAGCGGAAGGGAGTGTCAGACTTTTACTGACTAAAAACCACCCATGTTCCTTCTTTTGCCCTTTTTGTTCCAGGGCCGCGGTATCTCTTTCGAACAGTCCCGCAGCCCTGGCAGGCATCGGCCCTTGCGGGCCCCTCTTGTTTGCTGACATCTCTTTGAGGCGCTACGATCGATCGAAGCTACGTACCTAGCAAACTGACTCAATGATTTAGCAAAAGAGGGTTCACAAATGCAGAGAGATGTTCAAACATTCCTTTCAATTGTATATCTTACAATGGAAGAAATAAAAAAGCTTTTGCTAAAATATGCAACACGAAATAAGGCAACAAAAAACTTACATGTTGGAAATGAAAGAAGATATAAAAAGCACAATAAATAACAACATCAACGAAAAATTTAGAACTAAAAAACGAATTCTTAGAGAAAAAAGTCGAGGAACATTCTATTGCAATCAACAATTTCGAACGATGCATAAGGTGTAAAATTTGATTATATTTGGGGTCGAGGAACAGGAAAAATCATACCATGAGCTAGAGAAACTTATAATAGTTCAGAAATAATCAACATATATTTTGGCTTTCAATATGAAAATAATTGCATCGAAGCGGTAAGAAGATTAGGAAAAAAAGTGGGAAAGTCAGACCAATAGTAATAAAGTTTACTACAATGGGGTTAAAATTAAAAATCCAGAAAAACGGCAAGTGCCTCGAAAGATCACCATATTACATGAACCAAGACTACCTATTAAATAAACGCAAAGAATTGCAACCCCAACTTAAAATTCAAAAAGAACTGGGGAAAATAGCATTTATAAAGTATGATAAGTTAATTGTATTGAACGACCAAGAAACAAACACATCCCAAAATTTCACAAACAATAGAAACTTGTCTGAATCACCAGAAATAACCACAAATAGTAGGGAAGAAAGTCAGCATAACAATAAAAAACAACCAACTAAAAAGAACAAGACAGCCAATATGAATATGAAAAATTTTATAATTAAAAAACCGAAGCTTACCTTCCACCATCAAGAAGAACAGAATAACCAAGCCACATAGCAACCACAGCTGGCCCCTCTCACGATCTCCCAATACGGCCTGTCACCGTGGGGGATAAAGACAATAACCCTCCAACACACCAACATTACTGTACATCTGCACATATAATGTAAGATCGCTCCTATCTCCGCAAAGAATGATTTTACTCAAACATTCCTTAAACTGAATAAAAAAAGAGCGTACAAACAACTTAATACTAACAAAACATGGATACCAAAATTAAAAACAAAAAGTCCTCAAAAAGGCACGCAAACAAGGGAAGATATTGTCAAAATAGCCTCAGACTTCTACAAAGACCTGTACAGCCACCAAAGCCTAAATGAAAAACTAAAACCACGTGTAAATCAAGAAGAAATCACAAAGCCACCAATGGTCAAACCTTTCGACAAACCTGAAATAATAATGCAAAAAAAGACAGACTTAAACAAGAAAAAACCGGCCAAGTGCGAGTCGGAATCGCGCACGAAGGGTTCCGTACCATTATCTATAAAATCGGCAAAAAAAATCATATCTGTATGCCCCCTTAATATATATTTTTTTTAAATTTTTAGTATTTGTTGTTATAGCGGCAACGGAAATACATCATTTGTGAAAATTTCAGCTTTCTAGCTATCACGGTTTATGAGATACAGCCTGGAGACAGGCAGACAGACAGCGGAGTCTTAGTAGGGTCCCGTTTTACCCTTTGGGTACGGAACCCTTAAAAGCCCTGGGCACGACAATATACCAAACGAAGCTCTCAAGCTCGGGAAGTTTATTCTGGCTAGCCCGCTTACAAGAATAATACTCTTGTACAAAAAAGGAGACCCGTCAGATGCAAGTAATTACCGACCTATCAGCCTTTTGCCGGCTATTTACAAACTATTCGCAGCCTGCCTAGATAAGAGAATTGAGCCAGAAATTGAAACCCACCAACCAGTGGAACAGGCCGGCTTTCGAAGAGGTTTTTGTACCATCGACCAAATTCATACCTTAGAACAAGTCATCGAAAAATTCCAAGAACTCCAACAACCCTTATACTTGGCCTTTATCGACTACGCGAAGGCCTTTGACTCCATCTCCCATGAAAGCTTAAATGGCAAGCACTAGACAATCAAGACATACAAAAAATGTATATAGATATCTTAAAAGAAATCTATAGCAAAAGCGTAAGTCGCGCCTTTATTATAATACCTGTGTTCACAAATAAAGATTGATTTGATTTGATTTTTTTTTGATTTTGCGTAAAACTAGACCGGTTGGGGCCAAAAATCCGAATATGTAGAGGCGTAAAACAGGGAGATCCGCTATCACCTACGATCTTCATATCTGTGCTACAACACATAATGCAAGACTTAAACTGGGAACAAAAAGGGATTAATATCCACGGAAAATACCTCAGCAACCTCCGATTCGCAGATGACATAGTTCTCTTCTCGAAATCATCTAGCCAATTGGAAGAAATGATAGCAGAATTATGCGAGACTAGCAACAATATAGGATTACAACTTAACACAGCCAAAACAAAATTAATGATTAACGCTGTTCAAAATCCTATACTGATTAATGAAACACATAGACAAAAAACACATAGAGTATGTGGAAAACGCATTTCTTTCAGCAATTCGAGAAACAAAGATGAGATTGACAGAAGAATCAACTCGACATGGAATAAGTTCTGGAGTTTAAAAGAAATACTAAAGTCAAAATTACCCTTAAAATTAAAAAAGAAAGTCATGGACTCGTGTCTGCTACCCTGCTATCTTACGGGTCTCAAACCTGGATTTATAACAACTTACACGAGACAAAATACAAAAAACCCAACGCGCGATGGAAAGAAGCATTCTGAATATAAGGCTGATGAGCAAAAATCCAAAGACATGCAAGAAAACTAATATAATAGATGCTCTTCAACATACGAAACGCCTGAAGCAGTCTCGACATAGATAGCGATCTCATAACAACCGAATTCGGTCGCAAAGTCTTAACGACCCGGATTTAACAATATTTGGTAGTCTCGACACTCAAAGTTTGCGACTGTCATCGGTATTGTACCAATCTTTGTCGCTAACTTACCGATTTTCGCAATATACTTTGCGACCATTTTTGACAGCCCGCAAAGTAATTCGGTAGCATCGTAAGCTAATTTATTGGTGGTTTTTACGAGATTATTAACAAAAATTATGCCGGACGGGCTTATTACACGAAGGTCTATTGTCTGTAGCGAAGTATGCGTGCTTACGGCCTTTATAAGGTCGTAAGCCGTACCTAACCTATAAATAGGTTCCGGACCTATGTGTGAATAGGCGTCGCTGATATTCATTTCATTGGTAGGAAGAGGATTCATATAAATAAAAAGAACACACAACTATAGTCGATTCCTATATTCAACTTAATTAATATTAATCAGAATCATCTTATTCACTCACTCACTCACTTATTTTTAATTCTAGATAAGTAGGTACTGTTTAAAAGTAAATGTATAACACATGTAATGAAAGTCTTATGTAGGTACTTAAGTATCTTTATTTGCATAAAATGTGAAGTAAAAAGGACATTACAGTCATGCAGAACACATTCCGTCACACTCATCATAATAAAATGGCATGAAAATTACAAATCACAATACATCATGGTCAACATTTTAAACAAGACTCAATAACTAATACACACATCAATTCACATCATCTTAATAAGAAAAATAATACTGTCTACTTGAATATAGGTATCTACATACATACAATCATTATTACCAAAACATTTTACACATTTAATTCAACTGAACACGGCATAGGTACAAATATCTGCATCAATAAAAACAATGATAAACACAAATACTTTCTTCAAACAAAATAAATTTATCAATATTTGAATTTCTAACATGAAAGTCAACAATTTAATTTAACAATGCATTTTTAAAATGGGAAAAATGAGATGAATACTTTTGAGGAACTTGTCATGGTGTAAAAATTTTGTTGAATTAACCATTTCCTTAAGGTACACCAAAATATTATATGATAGGATACTTTCTGAGGTAGAAATTAGGTAAATATTTAGATTCTGTGTACGGGTAATTCTACGAGTGACATGTTGGAGTTATATCTATTCTGAAAGAGTTTCATTTTACACTTAACAGGTTTGGATAATAAATTCATGAATGTAATAGATGGCTTCTTCTATTTCTTATAGTTATAAGGTTCTATGATTTGAAGATGGGTTGACAAGATTCAAACCTTTTTTTATTGAATATTTTGGAATTATCTTGCACACTACACTATTTCACTCAGTTTGATTTTCTGCTTGTTCTTCGTCATTCCGTTACCGTAGTCCCCAGCTCCTCGGAGGTATTTTGTAGTGTGAACAGCTCACTACATGCTGCCTGCGATAGCTTTGGTATGGTTCGACACATCACACGAAATCAGTGTGAAAATGAAAAATCCCTTGAATTTGCTTATTTCTGTATCTTGACGGAATAACTAGAGAATTGTTCACGGAGCTCCTATATGAATTTCAGCCATCTCTTCAAACACACCGAGTCACCGACCACGGGCTTTTTTTCGAATTTCAGTATCATTTCGTAGCTACATATATGTGAATGTAGAAGTATATCCGGTGGGGCCACAGCTTTAGCCAGAAAGAGGTTAGCAGAGGAGGTACTGTACTCTTGGCTATCAATGAATAATGCTTGAGAAAATACAATTGAAATCAAACACAACAAATATTGGTTTCCAATGACAACAAATGAGACCAATTGACTTGACACTTGACAAGTTTGACACTTAAGTCAATGTTGCAAGGAGGCAAATTCTAATTTCCTTAAATATTTAATGATTTATTTCAATTCTTAAAAACGTTTTAGATCTACTTACGAGTTTTTATGAAATATAGTGCCTTCAAAATAAGGCTTGTATAGTCTCAGTTTAAGTGGCAAGAAAACCAATTATTTTTATTGACCCATGTTCTCCATTTTTCCCCATATTCAGGGAGATTTTGTAAAGCCAAAAAATTGTCTTTAAAAAAACTGAACTATGAATACAGTTTTCGCTAGCGTACCGACATTCTTATGTCAAGATAATATACGACTTTGCGCGCTATCTTGGATGTAGAGACTTGCGTTTGTCGCAAGCATCGTTACTGCAACCGATTTTTTTCGTTATTATTTAGCGATCTCAAGTTTGCGACAGTGTCGTTACTAATGTCGAGACTGCAGGCCCTGGGCTGGACACGTAGCGAGAATGACAAATGGAAGATGGACACAATTGGTAACTCAATGGCAAAGGCGGCAAGAGGGCCAGAGGCCGCCCGAGAGAACGTTGGGCAGATGATATAAAACAAATTGCCGGAAAGGACTGGACAAAGCAAGCGAAGGAGAGAAACTCATGGAAAAAGTTGGAGGAGGCCTATACCCAAACGGGGCCTTAACTAAAAAGTGTTTACCTACCAATAGAATATTTTGTAAAATGTAAGGCATGTAGTGTGAAATGTAACATTAAAATAAATGCTAAATTAAAAAATAAATTAAATGAAATGTTAAAAGGTTTTTCCAGGCATTTTATTTTTTTTTAAAGTAATATTTAAAATATGTTTTTTTTATTTTTTATTTCATCACCACTGCACTCAAAATGGCGAAGGAAAATATCGGCTGATAATGCTTATGCTTACAAAAAGGTAATAGTAGGCCCCAGATGACATGACGTGTTTACAATATCAATGTTGTATTTAAAAAAGTAGTGTTTTTTATGTTGCATCTTCTTGTTAGCATACCAAAAAAGGGTTTTATAATTTTTATCAATTACTGGAACCTGATGATTTTTAATTTAGATGTTACATGTCTTGTGCCTAACCCTTTAAGGAAAAAGAGGCATGATGTTAGGTTTAAGTTAGAAAAAAAAACGACGTTTACACTTACATTTCCCCTCAATGTAGATACACCTTTTTGATCTCTGAGGGCTACCAGCCGACAAGGCAACAAGCGCCAAAACACACAGAGCAACTAAAACCTTCATGACAACTAAAATACTTTTTATTGCTCAAGAAACACCGGTTATTAGCTTGAGCTATATTATTACACTGCTCGACTAGACTACATAGGTCGTATTATAAAGCTCCGATGACCATTTAATTAAAAATCAAACAAATAATTGCTTTGCTTCGCAGCTTCGCAAAAACCGGTATGATAAATACAGACGCCAGCACATGAAGCTACTACAATCTGTCAAATTTCTTTAATAAATTTTCAACTTTATCTCTAAAGCATTAAGTTCAAGGTTGGTTGGGAAAATGTGACAGTTTCGGGTAGGTTGACCTGCTGGCGTCTGTACATATGTACATAATATGATAAGATCCTATGACATAACAGCTTCAGATGGTTCTTTTATTTACCTATATCTATTTAGTTAGGGTTAAATAAGTTAATGGACAACAGCAATTTCGTACTGAATTTTAGTGAGATGTGACGTACTTCAAACAAACAACGTAGCCTATTGAAGTCCACTGCTGGACATACGGCTTGTTTGGCAGCTTACTTACTCGTAATTTTTTTTTTAAATGTTGTACAGAACTTGAATTCAGCTGTTTTATTTATAAATCTTTGGGATATTGTTTTTTTTTTATCTCAACAAACACGAGTAATATTATTGAACTATTTTGTTCCACTGCCCGACCTGACTAAATAGGTCGCCTTTGTATTTGTAGTCAATAATGTTCTCAATTTAATATTTACACCGAGAATCGTGCTAACTGCTAATCGTGCAATGTTAATAACGTACGGTCGCCATTTTATTTTTTTGTAAAGGTTTTATGGTGTGCAGACAATTTTATTGTGTGCCAGGTCGTGACGTTACAGTTCCTACCTATACTCGAAGTATTACTCATTTTTATTCTTTTCTTACTAAATTTTTGACAGAACATTCCATGATAATTTTCTACGCTAATTTTTTATAGTTCATTTCTATTAAAAACTTCGAAAATTTTACAAAACTTCGCAAAACTCTCTCAACTCTTTAAAAAAAAGCAACAACCATGTCGTTTTTATCTTAAACAATCAAAAACCACAGTTCCCTCAAATAGGAAAATTGGGTATCTAAAAGGCTTCCTTTTAATAACTTTCAAAACAGCTCTTTGGGCTCGCTCCAGGACTAGAAACTTCGTCATTGTGGTTCCGTCCCACACAGGAATGCAGTAATTTATGACTGATTGACACAAAGCGATGCATGTATATTTTTATAAGTAGCACTTGTGATGCAGATTTTCTGAGAGTTTTAATTAGGTACTCATCAATTTAGTCTTTTATAATATTTTCTTGCCTTTGTATAGATTCTTTTTAACGATTGTTTGTGAATGTGTGAACAGTGTAGGCCTTGTAGATTCCTAGATGTGTGTTAACTTTTGTTAACCTCTTATCTTGTTTTCCGTTTTTCTTGTGTAGTAAGCAACGACTTATTGTCGGGCCTATGCTGTCCCCCCATACTTGAGTACTAATGCTGTAACATGATAATATTGTAAAACTAATCATTTTAAAAGAGTAACCATGGAGTTTCTTGCCGGTTCTTCTCCATAGGAAACGACCAACCCGAACCGTGCACCTTTTTGTCGACGTTTCATAAGTGCCCATGTAGGCCTATGTGAAATAAAAATATTTTGATTTTGATTTTGAACGCCTAAATATCTGACAACACTGGCCGGTGTAATAGTTTTGCAATGGCAGTTTTGTGTTTTATCTAAACAAGTGTGTGGAATTATATTAAAATCATTAGGTGGTTTGTTATTATTTCTCATTTTAAAGGCTACATAATTAGTTTTTTCTAAATTAAGTGTCAGGAGGTTGGAGTTAAGCCAGCGCATTATTTTCCCAAGGCAATCTTCAGCCATTTGCTTTACTAGAGCCCAACTAGAACCATGCACCACAATGGCAGTGGCATCTGCGTACGTACAAATTTTTACATTTGGTGTGGACATTTTACAGAGGTCGTTAATATAAATTTAGAAAAGCGTTGGGCCCAAAACACTGCCTTGTGGCACTTCAAAATTAACAACTTGTTCGTTACTAAGATAGGTACCAATTTGTACTTATTGTGTCCTATTAGTCAAATAGTCTTTAAACATCTGAAGAGGTTTTCCCCTAATTCCAAGTTTGGCCAGCAGGATGGGGACAGAGGCCGTGTCAAAGGCTTTCGCCATATCCAAGAAGATGCCAAGACATTTCTTTTAGTACCCAGTTGTCTTGCAATGAATTGCGTCAGATCTAGTACGGCATCCTCAGTGGATAAGCCACTTCGGAAGCCATACTGATTATCCACAATAATGTTGTGACTGTCTATAAATCCGTTTAGTCTGGAGTTCAGGATGTTTTCCAATATCTTAGTAATAATAAAATATATTATATAATATAAATAATAATATTTATAAGTAATAAGACAGTAGTGAAAACCGAAATAGTAACTAAAAATACTTGGAAGAAAAATAAAATAGTAAGACAGGGAAAAAACAAAGTTAAAAAAATATCATAAAATGCCAAATTAATCACACAAAATCACTGAATACATATTTTCGGTATGTTAAGGCTTTTTATTTGTTTAGTATTTGACGCAGAAGAAAAAAATCTTCAGATTTTGCCTTGCATTTTATGGCTTGCATCAGGTTGGTGTCACCATGTCAATGGCCTTTATTTAATAATATACTATCTGGTATGTGGATGCAATTTTTGGATACACTTACATCGTCCCTAAACGTAGAAACAGCCTCTGGACTTTGGTTTACCAGATGACAAAGCGATCACAGTAAAAACACAAAGGGCTTTTACAATCTTCATGTTATTTTTTTTTTTCTCAACAAACACGTTCAACATTCCTTCTTGATCTATTATATTCCACTGCCCGAGATAGCTAAATACTGGCTATCGCTAATGAGTTTTTAATTTATTAAATGATTAAATAAATTGAGAATCGGGAACCGGTATGACAACTATACCTACTTATGTACAGACGAATATTGCTACGATAAGATCGCTTTTTAGGTCTTTTTTTCGTGTGGTTAGTGCCTAACCTGGTGTCGGACTTTTTATGCCGTCAATGGGCCTCTAACTTAGATTTACATGCCATCGAGAAATATCTCTCAGGCATGCTGGTTTCCTCACAATATTTTCCTTCACCGAAGCAAGTGATAATTAGACAATACGCACATGAATCCGAAAAATCAGGAAGCGTGTCTTGGGTTCAAATTTAAGACTTATGCCTTGGCAGTACGACAGTCACACCACAAGGCTATCACTACCTCCTTTTAGCCTGTCAGCTTTTGAGGTAAAGGACAATCAAAATCTAGTTTTCTAGGTTGGCAGCACCGACACAGCTGTCAAAAATGGCGCGGGCACACGTCAAATTTTAATTTTAAAGTGCATTTCTTTTTTGTTGGGACGTAGATTTTATAGGAACTATCGCCGCCATCTTGTTTTCAACACAATTTCTACAGTTAATTTCTCAACGAGCAGCGTTCTCCTGCCACTATCATTAAACTGCCAAAATAATCATACTGCACTATAGTTTAAAACAAAAAATTACGTTATATTATGAATTATTATTTAAGCTTAAACTTACATCTTCCAGAAATATATTGACATCCTCTTGAGTGAGGCGTGCTAGACGACAAAGCGACGATCGCCAAAATACACAGTGCGAGTAAAAACTTCATGGCGACAAGTTTTATTTTTTTATGTCAACAAACACGAGTAATATTATTGAACTATTTTGTTACACTGCCCGACCCGACTAAATAGATCGCCTTTATATGTCTAGTTCCGTCAATAATGTTCTCAATTAAATATTTACACCGAGAATCGTGTTAACCGGTATGTTAACAACGTAGGGTCGCCATTTAAAATTTCATTCTTTTTTTGTAAAGGTTTTATTCCACCACAGTTGCATCAGTGTTGCATCGACTTAGCGCTGTCGCTGCGTCGTTTTACATACGAATAATCAGTGTACCTGTACACACGGTGCGCTGCGTCAACGCAACGCACAGACGGCTGAACTGCAGCCCCTGAGGGATGTACTCATTGCGACGCCGGAACGGTAGCCCTCAGTTATTTGTGCATTGATAGGGAGGACACACGCAAGCACTCCATCAGTATTTCTTAATGAAATTAAGGGACAGATCTAATACCGTCTTGTGATTTTGCGTCGATTTCGGCGGTGACGTAGTAATAGGAGCAATGCCAGACGTCTTTTCCTATTCATTCTTTCTATAGACGGACTGCGATGTTCTTACAAAATGCTCGCCGCAAATGTGCGTCGCCGCTGCGACGACGGAACGTTACGAATGCGTCGTAGTAACGCTGCGATGGCGCAGCGCCTGTGTGGCCGGCTATGCGTCAAAATATTTGTGTTGCGACGACGCAACGCGCCGTGTAGACTGGCCCTTATTGTGTGCCAGGTCGGTACGCTAAAATACGTACCTACACTAAAGTATTATTCTTTTTTTTTCTTATCTTACTAAGTTTTTTTACTGCTGATTGGACTTATTAAAATTTTTGATAGTAAATTCCATGATAATAAATCCCCTCCCCACTCTACCGACTTCTACTCCTACTCCTTTACTATACACGCTGTGCGGTTGTGGAATTCTCTTCCGCCCGATATTAGGGACTGCCAAACTGTTGCAGTTTTCAAAAGAAGAGTGAAAGAACATTATCTTTCCATTTCGCCATAGTTGCATAGGTATTTATATATATATATGTATATATAATATGTATTATATTGTATTTTATATTTAAATTCGTTATTTGCTTTGTTTGTATGTACTCAATTTTCTCTTTATCGTTTACACACTATGTCTACATCTCTTGTTATCTACTCTCCTTTCGCAGGTATGCTGGAAGAGATTTCTTTAGAAATAAGCATCACCTTTGTACCTATTTTTTCTGTTCCTTTCTTGTTTTCTGTATTTAGTGTGTACATAAACTGTTAAATAAATAAATAAATAATTTTCTACGCTAGTTTTTTTTATAGTTAATTTCTATTAAAATTTTTGATCTATCGGAAAAACAAAAACTACGAAAATTTTACAAAACTCTTCGGCTAACTCTTTAAAAAAAACAACTATGTCGAACAAATAATTATATGACTATATCGATTTAAGTTTCACAATAAAACAATCAAAACCCACAGTTCCCTCAAATAGGAAAATTGGGTATTACATTTTGTCCCCTTGTTTGTTTTTTGTGTTCGTGCTGCACTATAACATTATAACTTGAAGTCAAATTTTAATGTTATAGTGCAGCATTTTTTTTTTCATTTGGCGCGTAGCTATCGGAACTATCGCCGCCATCTTGTTTTTAACACAATTTCTACAGTTAATTTCTCAACGAACAGCGTTCTCCTGAAAATATCATTAAACTGCCAAAATAATCATGCTGCACTATAGTTACATATATTCAACGACGACAATAGGACACGTATTAGGCGTCAAAGTACTCCTCCGCATCGTTGTCATCTGGAAACGTGCCCAGAAGACTGGCAGCATTGCCACGTTGAATGGCAATGCTAATTCTTTGCCCAATGAAAGAGCCAGCCCTCTGGTCACGCGAAGTGTCGACCAGACGGCGAGAGATTATAGTTTAAAACAAAACATTGACGTTATATTATGAATTATTATTGAAGCTTAAACTTACATTTTCCCAAAATATACTGACAACCTCTTGAGTGAGGCGTGCTAGACGACAAAGCGATGATCGCCAAAACACACAGAGCGACTAAAAACTTCATGGCGACAAGTTTTATTTTTTTATCTCAACAAACACGAGTAATATTATTGAACTATTTTGTTCCACTGCCAGACCTGACTAAATAGGTCGCCTTTATATATGTAGTCAATAATGTTCTCAATTAAATATTTACACCGAGAATCGTGCTAACCGGTATGTTAACAACGTACGGTCGCCATTTTAAATTTAAGTTTTTTTTTTTTGTAAAGGTATTACCTACACTCGAAGTATTACTCTTTTTTTTTCTTATGGTGCTAAGTTTTTTACTAGTGATTGGATTTATTAAAATGTTTGATGGTTCATTTCATGATAATTTTCAACGCTGGTTTTTTTCTATTAAAATGTTGATTTATCGGAAAAACAAAAAATTTTTCACTAACTCTTTAAAAAAACAACTATGTCGAACAAATACTTATATGACTATATCGTTTGAAGTTTTCACAGTAAAATAATCAAAACCCACAGTTCCCTCAAATAGGAAAATTGGGTAGGTATCTCATTTCGTCCCTATCATAGAGATCTGTAAAAAATATATTGCCGTCCATATCCATATTTTTAGCTTTGCCCAATCCCATACTAAACCCTAAAACCCATAACATAACATTTTATTTTAATGCGTCTTACAACCATAATCTGTATGTGTTTACAATAAAAAAGAAAGGGTTTAAAAGAATGACATGAAAAAAAATACAACCTTTTTTTGCGATTTGTACCCGTACTGCTTGTAGGGCCTGACCACCATCTCTTAAAGCAGTATTAGTTTGTCTGGAAATGAGGAGGCTATACTTACTGGACGTCTAGTTCCAGCTCTTGCCAAAACTAAAGTAATATTTCAAATATGTTTTCTTTTTTAGGGTTCCGTACCTCGAAAGGAAAAAACGGAACCCTTATAGGATCACTTTGTTGTCCATCCGTCTGTCTGTCTGTCAAGACCCTTTTTCTCAAGAACGCGTGGAGGTATCAAGCTGGAATTTATATCAGATACTCAAGTCTACTGTCCCTTGGAGCTGTGAAAATCAAACTTCTAAGCCAATGCAATCAAAAGATACAGCCGTTTATGCCGCAAATTATATTATCGACACTCGCAAGGGAACCAAAACCTACAGGGTACTTCCCGTGAACTCAGAATCTTGAAATTTGGTGCGATGCAACGTCTTATAGCACAGATAAAGCAAAAATTGCGAAAACCGTAAATTTTTAGTTACATAATATAATAAAATATTTTTAATAATTTTAAACTTACTACCGCTTTCCTCATGAACGCGTAAAGGTATTAAATTGAAATTCATATCAAATACTTAAGTCTATAATACCTTTAAGCTGTAACAAAATCAAACTTCTATGTCAACGCAATCAAAAAAAACAGACTTTCAAACTCGCAACTACTCGCAAGGGAATCAAAACCTAAAGGGTACTTCCAGTCGACCTAGAATCTTGAAATTTGGCATGAAGCAATGGTTTATAGCATATATAAAGGAAAAATTCCGAAAAACTTAAAAATTAGTTACATCACATTTTGTTTTTTTAATAATTATAAACTTATTACCCTTTTCCTCATGAACGCCAATAAAAATACCATAACTATGACTCGATTGTCGTGATGGGTGAACTTTTACTTATATACCTACAGGTTTGTACGGAATCCTCGGTGCGTGAGTCCGACTCGCACTTGGCCGGTTTTTTCTTATTTCATCACCACTGCTCTCAAAATGGCGAAGGAAAATATCGTGAAGAAACCGGCATGTACTGGGTCCGCGTGGTGGATTACAGCTTACAGCCCATTCCCTCTCATAGAGAGAAGGCCTGTGCCTCAGCAGTCTGAACATTATAGGCTGATAATGCTTATGCTTACAGAAGGTGATGGTAGGCCCCAGATGACCGAATGACGTGTTTCCAATGTCAATGTTGTATTTAAAAAAGTACTGTGTTTTTATGATGCATCTTCTTGTTAGCATACCAAAAACGGGTTTTATAATTTTTATCGATAACTGAAACCTGATGCTTTTTAACTTGTATTATGGTTGATTTCAATTTATCCACAGACAAAGGCGGCTTAATCAATTATTGCAATCAAGTCTCGAATTTTTGACAGTGTTGGCTGATCTTTTGCTAGTTTTTGCCCTGGGCTCAATTATCCCCATTTACTGAATTATCCAGACATATTTAAATATTTGCTGATTAAAAGAGGAACGTGAAACGTACTACCGGAATAAAAAAAAATCTTACCTATGTGACTTAGTTATAGTGATATTTATGGACCAGACCCAGGTCTACCTGCGTAAAAAGACAGAACTACAGACAGACCAACGGCGTTACTTTAGCATGCATAATTTCACAGTATTAGTCTGGGAATACTCATCATCTTGCTGCCCATGTCCCATGTTACTTGGGGTCGGCGCAACACGTTTTTTTCTTCCATTCTCGTCTGTCAACCGTCACGCGATCATTGACTCCTTTTTCTTTCATATCATTCCTCACACAATCCATCCATCGTTTTTTTGGTCCTCTCCATCCATCAACATTTATATTCATCACACTTTTATTCACATGCGATTCGTCCCTGACATGCCAAGCCGCGCTTACCTAGGTTGGTCCGTGGATACAACACTCATTACATACAGAGTTTCCACCGTGCCTTGGAAAGCACGTTAAGCCGTTGATCCCGGCTGTCATTTGTAGATCTTTGACAGTCGTTACAGGTAGTCAGTGGGCTCGAAAGTCTAACATCCAGTCTCATACCAAAGGGTACCCAGTACTAACTGGTTTGTGGAGGTCAGATAGGCAGTCGCTCCATGTAAAATACTGGTATTCAGCTGCATCCGGTTAGACTGGAAGCCGACCCCAACATCGTTAGGAAAAGACTAGGCAGACGATAATTAGGCAATACGCGCCACTACTACGCGCACTATGTAATATTAAAATAAATACTCGTAGAGGTACAGAATGGTTCTTAATTTTTCCGGGCTAAAAATTATTCTGCATCTAAACCTGTTTCACTCGTTTTTTGTCGACGGTCTTTTTCAACCTTAATTTATATGCTCATATTACTAGAAACAGCATACTAGTAATAACAACAGTAAAATTGTTATTAATTATTGATTTGAAGACGAGTATTGCACCTACATCGATTAGACTAATAATGCAGTCGGACTCAAGGCTGATGATGCAACCTAGGAAAATGCGAGATTATCCTGGATTTTGTATGGTCACGAGCAACAATATAAATATAGCATAATTAGCGTATAATGTTCCCACTGCTGGGACACAGCTAGGCCTCCTCTAATATGAGAGGGAATGGGCTGTAATCCACCACGCGGGTCCAGTGCGGGTTGGTAGATGTCACACGTCTTCGATTTTTTTTGGTTCTAGGACATGCCCGATTCCTCACGATGTTTTCCTTCGCCGTTTTCAGGGCAGTGATGATGAAGTAAGTTACACAAAGTAATGGGTCTACCTGGTTAGCCACCACTGCTCTTATAATATGTAGATACTTACCTAAACTCAGAAGCCATTGTCTCCTGGAATAAGCATTGCAGCTTTAAGATAAGACCTCATCATCTGCCTAACCTTTTCCCAACTATGTTGGGGTCGACTTCCAGTCTAACCGGATGCAGCTGAACACCAGTATTTTACATGGAGTGACTGCCTTACTGACCTCCACAACCCAATTACCAAAAATTACGATATTTTCACAATTTGACCCCCACATCTGTAAAAGAATACTTTATTTTTTAATTATCATTAGGATTAATTAAAATTTTAAATTTCATAGTTTGCTGTGTAGACTCAATTGTTAATACTAAGCCAAAAATATGTTGTTTTGTACGCCATAAATGGCAAAACATGTAGATCTACCTGTTATTTTAAGACCTTGCACATATCATTTGATGTATACTCATGTTTTACAATATATAAATATTATTTATTTATTTATTTAAACTTCATGTACAATATTGGTACATAGGCGGACTTAATGCCACAAGGCATTCTCTACCAGTCAACCTTTGGGTTAATATTCTATTCTATTCTATTCAATTAGTATTGAGGAATACGATACCCTTCGGTAAGACTAGTTGTCAGACTAGTCGTGCTAATAGGCTAGAGGACTGCTCAGCAACGCTCTGCCCTCGTAAAGGAGGTGGAGAGGGAAAGAGAGCATGCCTCTCACTCTACTTGCACCAGAAAGGTAGCCGGGCGTCGAAGGTCACCTAACGATCTCCGGCCACGTCACCTGACCAATCAGACCCAGAGGTGGTACGCAGTGGTTCGCTTCATTGAGAACGTGCGGTCGCTGTATAGGCCGCACTTGGTAATGGGGCCCGGGCGAGCTGATTCCAGTTGGTGGTGCGCGCGAATGTACTTGTATTTCTTGGGCCCTCGACACATGGTAGTTGTAGGAACAGTGGCTCCGCTCGCGCCAGACGGAGGATATCCCTGAGAATTCGCTCAGTCAAAAAAAAAACGTCAAGCATAGTATAATTGCGTTTTTCATCAGGAATTTCAGCAGCAGTTTACAGTTTGCATTCGTGCCCGGTTGATTGCAAAAGACACATCGCCCCTTACCAATGGCATGGGACCTACAGGATCACTGGCGAAACGAATATGAGTGCCTTATAGGTAGGTACATCTCTGCTTAACCGTTCGAAGATTTCGGGCGTGATGTTATGGTTGAGGACAAAGTATTACCAAACTCAATAAATGAGAAAAATAAATAACCCAACTAAAGCAACTTCAATATAGGAAGTATTCAAGGTTTTCATATTCCAAAACGTACTTCACTAACGGATTAAACAAACTATTTTAAGCGCTTCCAATGACAATGGTGTTCTTGTGCATGCTTATTTAAGTGTGCACTGTCCTTATAGCAGACAATCAAATAAAATTTAGTACTTTTAAGAAGGAATTCATCATTTTCCTGCCCTTATCCCAGTTTATTTGGGGTCGGCCCAGCATGACTTTTTCTTCCATACTTCTCTATACTCATCATTTATTTATTTATTTAGGTTAGCCTACAATTGTTTACACGTTACATTTCAATTAGAAGTACACGATATACATTTATAAGTGCAACAATTATTTACAGGCTAACACCACATGCACTATTTTACTTATAATTTATACATTTTGCATAGCATGTAAGGCCACTCTATCGCATTGGATCGCAGATCTGTAATGGTAGTTGTGGGTAAGAGTTTGTAAATAAATAAATAAAAATAAAAAAAATAAATTTCATTATTTCAATTAATTGTGAATTGTAATATAATTGATAAAATTAGTGTAAAACAAAACATAGATCCAGGACTTTAACAAACAAATCAAAATAATCGAATTAAATTAAATGTATTATATTCATTGGTAATAAAATAATAAATTAAACTAATATTAAATATTTGGTATAAATTGGATACTAATAAAAAATAATTAAAATTAAAAGGCATACATATAAACAACAAGTAACAAATTGGGAATTCACATTATGTTTTAAAGTTGTGCGAATAGTATTTAATAATTAATTTACAAAATTTTCCTAAGCTATCGTGGTGAACGTCAATCAGGTCACTGCAGCTGTTTAATATTTTACACATTCGCGGTATTGGTGAGTTAGCACCTAGGACAGTTCTACGCAATGGTGGGTAAAGCGGAGTGATGGGATTTCTAGGATAGCGGGTTGGTGCACGAAACTTGAGGAGACCCAGTAACTGTGGACAGTCTATTTGCTTTCTCAGCAGTTTGTATAAAAACAGAGCATCCATAACCTCTCTTCGAGTCGATAGTGAGAGCATTTTGAAATTTTGCAGACGGGACAGATAGGAGGGCAGTTGTTTGCTTTTCCCTTTGGAAAAAGCAAGGTGCCATAGAAAACGTTTCTGGATCCTTTCTAAGATAAGTTTATGAGTGGCGTAATGTGGTCTCCATACGACACTACAATACTCCAGTATGCTACGGACAAGGCTATTATACAGCAATATTTTAGTGCTGACCTGTTTGAATCCCCTGGTATTGCGTAGTACAAATCCTAACATTTTGGAAGCTTTTTTAATAGTATTTTCGATGTGGGGGATAAAAGTAACTTTCTTGTCAAACAACACTCCAAGGTCCCTTATAGTTTCTACTTCTTGAATTTTTTGTTTATTTATAAAGTAGTTCGAATGGATGGGGTGAACTTTCCTAGTAAATGATAGGTGGTAGCATTTGTTGAAGTTCAATTCCATTTTGCTATTCTTACACCATTCAACTACTCTGTTCAGGTCATCCTGCAGAAGCTCCATATCATTTGATGACTCGACCTTCCTGGCAAACCTTAAGTCATCTGCGTACAAAAAACACTCAGAAAAGTGAAAGCAGTGGGGAAGATTGTTTATAAAAATTATAAATAATATGGGGGCCAAGTGGGAACCCTGTGGGGCACCGGAAGTCATGCGATAATTGTTGTTAGAGCGAAAACCATTCACCACCACATAAAATTCACGGTTGGCGAGGTATGATTCCAACCACTTCAGCAAGGGTCCCGTGATCCCATATGTTGCCAGTTTTTTTATCAGTATGGAGTGAGAGATTTTGTCAAACGCCTTACTGAAATCAGTGTATATCACATCGAACTGCTTATTCGAGTCAATCGTTTCTATCAGGGACTCTGTGAACGACATTAAGTTTGTGACAGTAGACCTTGACGCTACAAAGCCATGTTGGTGATCGCTAAGATACGGCTTGAAATGGTGTTGGATATGGGGACAGATCATTGACTCGAATACCTTGGCGAAAGTGGAGAGAATCGCAATGGGGCGGTAGTTTGAGATAGTTTCTTTTTTATCAGACTTGTGTACTGGAACGATTTTGGTTTTTTTCCACTCGGATGGAAAAGTTCCGGTAGCTAATGACAACTTGTAAATTTTTAGCAGCGGAGAGACCAATACCGGGGCACAGGTAGAAACAAATAGTGGTGGGATTCCATCAGGTCCTGCTCCTTTCCCAGTGTTTAAAGATTGCAGTTTTCTGAGTAAAGAATCCACATCCAAGTCTGGGGTTGTTAGGCACTGGCTATTAGTTTCTAGTGAACTAAGATAGTCTGAGTTATTTTTAAATTCTGTGTTGTTTTCAGAGGTGTAAACAGATGAGAAATAACTACCAAAAAGGTCACAGATAGTCGAGCCATTAGACGTTGTAGTCTGTCCGTCAGTCATTGTCATTGGATAGACACTAGATCCTCCGCGTTTAGTCTTCACGTAAGTCCAGAAAAGTTTAGGATTATCCTTGATCTCTGATTCTATTTTATTCATATAAAGACTGTACAAACTTTTAGCTAAATTTTGACTACGTTTTGCAATTAATTTAAGTTCTATTTCATCTAGCGGGTTTTTGTATATCTTGAAACGCAATCTTAGCTTATTTTTTTCTTTGAGAGTATTTATAATCGATTTATCAAACCATGGAGGATAACGACTGGTCATTGGCTTACAATTTGGAACAAATTTATTTATGGCCGTGTTTATGACGTCATAGAATACATTTACCATGCTATCTACATCATTTTGACTTGCGAAAAGTTGATCCCAGTCTTGTTCGTTAAGATAGGATTTAATGTTATCGTAATTAGCTTTGTGGAAGTTCTTTCTTGAGTTATATTGGTTGTAAGGCAGACTATTTTCTTTTAATAATGAAAGAGTAAGATCAAGCGGTGGATGGAGCTTATCAGTAGTAGTTAAAGAGATATTGGATTCACTCACTGTGCAAGAAGGTAGTGTGGATAAAACTAGGTCCAAAGTACGCGCAGAACTGTTTTTAAGAAATTGTGCTGTGTTAGCTTACTAACATCCATGAACTCTAACAGTCTTTGACATGTGTTGGGAAGTGAACTGTTGATTGCGCCCGGGGTCCAGGTTATTTTACCCAAGTTAAAGTCTCCCACTATACAGGTTGGGATGTTGGTTGTTTCAAACACGTTATTACAGTGCTCGATGAAATGTTCAATTGTTGGGAGACATACTGGAGGAGGGAGGTAGACTGCACAGAGAGCTAGTTGTCGCGTAATCGAAATATCTATAGTGATCCAGAGATCTTCACAGTTACTTTGCCATTTGTCAATTCGTTTTGAGTTGATTTTGGTTGAAACGGCTATCAGAACTCCCCCTCCGTCTTTATTGGGATGAAAGCCAGTTGTTTCCCTATCCCTTCTGTAGACAATATATCTATTATCAAAAAGCTCACTGCTGAGTATACTACTATTTAGCCACGTTTCTGTCAATATCAAAACATCATAATTTTTACAGCAAAGGTTACAGTAAAAAGTGTTGGTTTTCGTTCTCAAACCTCTACAATTTTGGTAATAGATCCTTAAGTTCTTGAATTTTACAATACATAGGTACTATGACATGCTTCTAATAAGAATAAAATGAGAAAAAAAAATTATACGATTTTACTTAGGCTACTCATGTTCTTGATTAAAATGTATTCTGCGCCATCTACTTTCCTCACAAATATTTTACCATTTCTAACCCAGACGTATTTGTAGTCCATTTCCTTAGCCTTAATCCTGGTCGCTGCGTGAAGTGTTTTGTTTGCAGGAGACAGGTGTTCAACAACATAGACAGGTGACTTGTTGCCGGTGTATCCCAGGTGGCCACAGTTTAGTTTTTCCTTTGGGTTATTTTGGTTGAACTTGATAACAGATGCCAGCAGTTGATCGCGCAACCTTGGAGATGCCAACTGAACAACTAAAGATCTAGGGCGGTTATTGGACGGGTTGGTTTTTGCAATTCGAGTACAATGCAAAATGTCTCTCTCCTGAATATCACAATTGACCACCTGGCCGAGTTGAGTGATAATTGAGTACACATTCTCACTCTTGGTTTCAGGCAAACATTGTAACTCCAAGTTATTCGATCTAGATTGCTGCTCTAAGTTATTGATGCGTACTTGAAGGTTGCCCATTGATGTTTTCAGCTCCACATTTTCTATTTCTAGTTTTTGAATAATTTCTTTAGTTGCCTTCTGGTTTCTCTCAAAATCCTCAAATTGATTGTTAATAAACTGCATTGATTTAATCATCTCTTTCATTTCCGCTTTGACCGATTCTAGTTCGTTATTCATTGTGCTGACCATTTTTTCGTTAAATTGGGTCAACATCTCGCTAAATTCGGCTTTAATAATCTCCTGGATAATAGTCCGCAGTTCTTCTTTATCTGATGTGATATGTGATGAAACAGGTGGTGACGCAGATGGTGATTGACTGGCGGACCTTTTATTGCCTCTTTTCACAGACATATTACGTGTGGGAGTCGACAAAGTCGAGTCATTTTTAGAGATTTTTGAGCGGTCGGAATTACTAGCCATGATTACAATTTTATATAACCAAAACAAAAAAAAAATATTGTGAGAAATTATAATTCTCTCAGAGGCAACTTCAAGTAGGCAGAAAGCAATGCGCCGTCTTGGTTCATTTATCATTGACGCAAGCGCTCGCATGCGTCACCGCGCCAGAGCGCACGCCGAAGTATCACCTATGCGCAGTGCGAAACCGTGCGAGTTGCGTGCGCTGCGCGCGATTTGTCAAGTCATGCACTCACCCGTTGATCAGCTGAGATTTAAACTTTTTAAAACTTCACACCACAAATCGATCCGTTTTCACTATTTAGAATACAATTTTAGCTGTATTGCACTTATTTGATGAATGTTAGATCACTATGAAGTGTTTTATTTGGAAATTAAAGCCAGTATGGATATTATTTGGATTTTAAATAAAGAGCAAGTTCAAACGTATATTCACAGTACGGCCGGCAAAGATCATCTCAGCAGACACTTCCTTTCTTGCCATATCATCCTTCACACAGTCCATCCATCGGTTCTTTGGTCTTCCTCTACTCTTAGGAGGCATTTATCATTATGAGAAACAAAAGGGATCCCAGTATGGATCCCTGGCTTACGGCTTTCCGGAACACATGAGATATGATTGAGCATTGTTGGAAATATTGGTCAGTTCAAAAACAGTTGAGCTACATTTTGCCTAACCTAACAGACAGACCTTATGCTGGGAATATTGTTCTGCCACATTATCTCACTTACTAAAACACCGGGAAGTGATCATCACTTCTCGGCCGGGCGTTTTCGAGAACAGTCTTAATAGTTTTGTCGTTCAAAAATGCTGATCAACTCAACTCAAAGTATTTATTTCAATTAGACTACTTATCTAGGTACACAGTCAGAAAACTAAAAGATTAAGTTACAGTCCAGCCATAAAGACTGTGAGTCGACTGTAGTTGCCCATTTCAATCAAAATATTTTTAACTAGCCAAGTAAACTTCAAAAAAGAGAGAGAAAAGAGCTCATGAAAGGAATTGGGGATGGCCTTTGCCCAGCAGTGGAACCGTACAGGTTATCAAAAAAAAAATGTTGAAGTAACATAGAAAAAAGGTGATCGTCAGGCTAATTTGAATAAATGTCTTTTAAGTGCACCCTCATGACATGCATTAGAACTCGTGGCTAAATAATAACAGGCGCTTGGGTCGATCTTTAGGTTGAGCCGCGCTTGCCTAGGTTGGTCCGTGGATGGGTAACCACCCATTCAATATCGAGTTTCTTCCGTGCCTCGGAAAGCATGTCAAGCCGTTGGTCCCAGCTGTCATTTGTAGATCTTTGACAGTAGTTACAGGTAGTCAGTGGCTCGAAAGTCTAACTACCAAAGGGTTCCCAGTACGAACTGGATTGTGGAGGTCAGATAGGCAGTCGCTCCATGTAAAATACTGGTATTCACCTGCATCCGGGTAGACTGGAAGCCGACCCCAACGTGGCTGGGAAAAAGCTATGCAGATGATGTTTAATCATCAATGATGATGATGACCTCAATTAGAACATAATACACAACACAATACACAAGCTAGGTACATACATACTTATACATAGCTCGAGTCGTAACACATAAGCGACAAACAAACTTGATAGTACTAAAACACAAAATAAAATGCCGTTAGTTGATCCGTTCTGTTGACATGCCGGTATGAACGAACCCGTTCAATGTTGGGCCATGAAACCGGAGGGTTTATGCGCGAGCGGGGTTTGTTGACCTGAAGTTTGATAACAGAAAATTAAGAAGTCCCACTTTATTAACTTACGGGATATCCGCTGAGTTACGAAATAGGCCAATTGATTGCCGCTTCAAGGGCCTTGATTCGTCCAGCGATAAGTAGTAAATCAGCGACCATGTTGCGTTTTTCCAGTTTTTATAATTAACACTAGAAACGAGATATTTACCATGAGAGGGTAGACCGATTTGTCTGCTCATAAACACCGACCCGCAATAACTTCAGTTTATCCGTGATCATGGTGCTTGCAACAGCGCCGAAATATCGGGAACTCAAAACAAACAGTGGACATGGTAAATATCTCGTTTCTAGTGTTAATTATAATGTTAGTGACCATGACAGTTTCCAGTCTTTACTGGGAAAAAATTGGAAATGTCTCGTAACCAGACGCACGGACAATCTTGAAACGGATGCTTGGATAGCCAGGGTGCGGAAGGCAATTCGGTTGTACTTCGACGTTCCCCAAACTACACAAAACCCTAAGTATAAGCCAGCAGCATTTTGCTCAGTTTTCTGAAAAACCAATATCTTACCCACGTGGAGATTTTAAGGACTAAGAACAACACACCTAACTTTGGCTCCATTGGACCATGGGTAATTTTTTCTAGAAGTTCGCCATAAAACGCAATTTATACACATTTCAAAACGGACCTTCTGCCCCAAATTTTCTTAGTGCACCACCGACAGATTAAGGATCCAGTCGGATGCTCTTTCTCAAATAATAATCAGTATCTTGTCCCTTACATGGAGTGATCACATAAATACGTGCTTTACATAAGTGCTTAATGTGATTTCAGATGCCGCTACACTGATTACGATACGCGTACGATAATTTTGGGCAATTTGCGAGCACAGGTGGGGTGATAAAAATATTTTGGACGGAGATTTTCGGCTCTGATTTTTGCATTTGCTGCGAAATTTTGGGAATTGCAGTTTTACTGATAAATAAGCCTAATCTTCAATACGTTTTATTTTAAGTATTATTGATTATAAGAACGCTATCCTTCTGAGGGGTTCCGATTTAATATTTCATGAGCAATTGAGCATCATCATCATGTGCCTAGCTTTTTCTCAAATTAATTGGGTTCACCTTACAAACTAACAAGATGCAGCTGAATACCAGTATTTTACACGATGGTTTATCTGATCTAGCACTACTGGGTTACACGATACCCCTTGGTAAGACCGGCTGTCAGACTTTCCAGCTTCTCGATATCCGGAACTACTCCCAAATACCTACGACTGACAGCCAGGACCGACTGCTTAACGTACTTATCTAGGCAAGAAGAGGTCTCGGCATGTTCAGAATGGTCACCCATTCACAACTGACCTTGGTAAGCATTCTCAGCCTAGGAGATCGACGCATGCTGCTGTTATGACATAGCCATGCACCTCTCGTAAACAATAAATCTAGCTTCTATCCGCCTATTTCCTAGCCCCAAAGCATTCGATTGTCTTGAATAGAATTAGTTTTTTTGTCACCGCGCATACCCACTGACATAGTTGATTATGTTGATTAACCTAATACGCTTATACTACGAGTATATATATAGGGGTCTTTCAATACATTGTTTTATGTGGAGAAAGCTTAATAAATTATATAGATTTTTGTATTGCCGTTCGGTAGCTTTCGTTTGTCTGGTGAGCTTTGATGTAAAACTTAAAATACTGAGTTATTTCTATTCTGATTTTTACCCCAGCGAGGCCCAATAGAACGGTACCTACTTATTTTTTTAACTCCATAAAATCCTCCCCAATAGACAGACCATTTGCAAGAATACCCTAGTGAAACATTTATTAAAAAGTCATGAAAAATCTCCCACGATCTTACATCCGTCCTTAAAGCTTGGTTCTAAGTTGTGGAGGTCAGATAGGCAGTCACTTTTTATAAAATACTGGTATTCAGCTGCATCCCGTTAGACTGAAAGCCGATCCCAACACAGTTGAGAAAAGGTTCTGGTAATATAAAAACGTATTTTAGAAGTCATTGTACATTCTCTAGAACGGTCGGTATAAGTAATCTCAGAGGTTTAGAAGCACCTTTACGTTGACTGATTTGTTAGTTAAAATGGTAGATAACCTCGGAATTTGCAATTCATTAAAGCATCACAGATAATCTACTTACAATGTATAGGTTACATAGCCATTACATACAATAGATTACAAGATTACCTTACCCTACAAGACAGAATAATAGTATCTTTAAATAACAAGTAATTCTACATATCCAAACACAATGTAAACATTGATTTATTCTAATTTATGCATTCGATAAATGCTTTGAACATCTGAGATTCTCGATAGCTCTCTAAGGGACTATTTGAACAGAAGTTTGGCCTTCAAAAAGTTGTAGACATAAACAAGAAAGTCGCTTATTCAGCTAAATATTGTCTATTAGTACTGTCTTGTTTGTTGTAGTCGCAAGCGATGCTGAGCATGAGGTCTTGGATTAAAGCATTTGGAGTAACCGCCGGGGATTCGTGTTTGGTTCATGGCGATAGGCTCGCTTCCTTTTAAAAAGGTAAACATAACTAGGTGGGCTAGGGTGGGCTCCACATCGCTGTAAATGTGGTGGACTCGGACACCATGGCCTTTCCTGCAGTAATATTGCAGGTCGGATTGCGCGACACTCCGTGCTCTTGCTACCGCCGGGGTGCCATATGCCATGGAAGTTGGGTAGGCCTTTGGTGTGGGATGCAATTTGCGACGACACCCTTGCGCCATCCTATCTTATTTTAAGTGAAACTGTACCTAACTCTTCAGGAATTACGGTGCTATTTTACGCTATAATTTATTGGACACGCAAAACGTAGATTTAATTTTAGACACTAGGTACTAAATAAACAAAGCAGGGTAAAGGTTGCGAGATCCTATTGTTCTTAATTTCTTTGTAATTTATCGTTTTGTTGGTATTGTACTAAGAAATGCTTTCTGTACGATTTTATTGGCAACGTGGGAATTGGTTCAGGTATTTAAATTAGCGATCAAAGACATGAGAGCCAAACAGTCATAACGTGATGGACCAGTCAAAAATTTATGAAACTCAATCTTTTTAAAAGTTGTTCTGTTTAATTTTTTTTTTTTATTTGTTTCTTCAACAATGAGTACACTATTACATAGATAGTAAAACATTTCAAACTTAAGTCTAAGTGCCCCATTACTTAAAGAAGAGCACTTCATGCACTATATTATGCGCCTAAATAGCTAATTAAACAATGAAAAACAGGTTCTAGTAAAATAAAATAAAAAAACAAGCTTTTGTTCTAATGAAAAGAAGGAAATTAGGTTTATCTATTAAAATTGAATGCTTATACAAAGATTCGAGTCCGTGCTATTAACCGTTGAAGAGTTCTCTCGAGGAGGCAATCTTGACTGCAGGATCATGTCTGTCATAAAAAATGTATTGTCACCAGAACGAAGGGTGTGTGCAAATTTTCAGCTCAGTCAGTTGAAGTTAGCTGATTTGAAATTCAGTTACAAGATTTGACCAATACAAACTACTCGTAACTAACAAAACAAGGTAAATAAAAGCTCATAAGACACTCACACAGACACACTCAAGACACTTTGAAAGTGTCTTCTTTAGTGCAGGCTCGTAGTATCGTACAGGCAGAATTCGTTTCTGATTCGTGCGAGCAGAAATTTTAATAAACTTACAAGAGAACATGGTTTGGACATTTTCAATACCAGTGTTTCTCAGCTTAAGCATTTGTTGGCAAAAAGTATTTTTTATGGAAAAATTATTGTTTGCGTCTGAATTTAGTTTTTTTTTTTTAGTTTGTATTAATCGATCGCGTTATTTTGTTTTCTTATTAATGTTATAGTATCGAGCTCGTGGCTAAATAAGAACAGCCGCTCGGGTTGATCTTTAGGTTAAGCCGTGCTTACCGAGGTTAGTCCGTGGATGGGTGACCACCCATTACATACCGAGTTTCCTCCGTGCTTCGGAAAGCACGTTAAGCCGTTGGTCCCGGTTGTCATTTGTAGATATTTGACAGTTGTTACAGGTAGTCAGTGACCCGAAAGTCTGAGAACCAGTCTTACCAAGGGGTATCGTATTATCTAGCGCTAACTGTTGTGGAGGTCAGATAAGCAGTCGCTCCATGTAAAATACTGATATTCAGCTGCAACAGGTTAGACTGGAAGCCGACCCCAACATAGTTGGGAAAAGGCTAGGCAGATGATGATTTATGTTTATAGTATGTTGTACCTACCTTTTTCTGGTTGTCTTTTTTGTTTCAAGTGCTTCAAGTGTTTATCTGTGGAAACTTGTAAATGGCCTTCAAATTCGTATTTTTTAAGAACATTTAATATGCCGTAAGATTCCCGAATAGAAAAAAATAAAATAGGTCAGGGTATGTACATCGCTGGGCAAGTAACATCTGGCTAACACCTGGAAAGCGCTTCCACTTCTGACGGTGTATATAGGAACCCGAAGTCTGGACTCCTCTTGAATTACACTATCTCAATATAGCGCCTGAAAGAAAAGTAATATTTTTATACACACATTGAAGATTATTAGCACTCGTGGCTAAATAAAATAGGTTAGGGGTCCTTCGGCCCACTATGAAACTGGGACCAGGGACCAGTTACCCCTTTTCAAAATTGGTAATGGTTAACTGGGCCCACATCTGTTTTGCTTTCAACCAAGCGAAAGGTGGCTTAAAATGGTTTATATATTATTTATACAATAGATGTTGTATAAGCATTTATATATTATGTAGGTACCTATATTAAAATATTATCATTTATTTTATTACTAGTACATACTGTTTCCTACATAGATAGATATAAATAAATTGGCATGTAGATTTATAAAAAAACAATGTATTAGTATTTAGTTAATCATTTTAATAATCAACGTAAATTATTCCATAAAAAAAGCAAGATTAAAAAAAAAAGTAAATTATTAACTTATTAGCATAAACATAATATCACGCCTTGTTTCCCCGAAGACTGCAGCAGAGGTGTACCTAATAGTACACCTACATTTCGCCAGTTATATTGTGAGTCCCATGTAATAGGGGGCGAGTCTATTGCCATCAACCGGACCCAAATCCAGACTCCGTGGCTGCTACTGAGAAATTCCTAATAGAAAAACCCAAAAACGCGCTTTGCCCGACCTGGGAATCGAACCCTGGCCCTCATACTCAGCAGTCGCGCTTGTAATCACTCGACCAACGAGGCAGTTCAACTAAAAGACAAAAGATCATTCTTACCACTCTTACTAAAATATTCAAGTGACAAGATAATGCAAGTACTTTTTCTCGGAAGGACTGATATGCATCAAAGATTATTCAAATGAAAGCCACTGCATGCGCACGCGCAAAAACTTATGAATTATGATGTATCATCGTGTCGGGTCCCGTAATCGTAAGCATACAATAGAGGATTGATGTTACTGGTCTTCATTGATGTTATCTTACTAGTCTAGTGACCTTCGTATGTTAAACATGACGCCTATTGCTATAACTGGGTGAGTAGAGCTTATACTTGAAATTGAATCAATGAACAAGATGTAAACCACATCATGACACGGAAAAGAAGTGATGTTATGTAGTTATAAATCCTCTAACAAGTTTTCTTCATAACTAAATATGAATTTCTCCTGATAATGACATACATACTTTTTTTGGGCGAGAATCGAACCCACGAAACGTAGCTAAGCAGTCAATCACTTGACCACTACGCCATCAATTGTATCAGCCTTTTTATTACGGTCGTAGTTACAATGGACAAAACCAAGTATCTGAGGCTATCAATTCATTGCTATTGATGTCAGGAACCACTTTCCTCTAGATAGATCGTCGTTGCTGATAACATATTATCATAACATCACGCCTGTAATCCCCGAAGGGATAGGCAGAGGTGTATCTAATAGTACACCCAATTTTGCGAGTTATGATTAAGTCCAATGTAATAGAGGACGAGCCTATTGCCATAAACCGGGCGCAAGTCCAGACTCCGTGGCTGCTACTGAGAAATTCCTGATGGAAAAACCCAATAATAATTTGCCCAACCTGGGAATCGAACCCTGGACCTCATGCTCAGCAGTCGCGCTTGCGACCACTAAACTAACGCGGCCGTCGTTGCTCGTCACTCCTCGGTGGTCAATTTATCAACCTATCGCAGCCTACTGTTGGACATAGCCAACCCAAGCTGTGCCACAACACGACACCCATCCTCTACTTGTCCCCATCCAGTCTGTCCCAGCTACCATTTCAAGTCGTCAGGCCATTTAGCTGCCACCACCGCCCGTAGCCACCTACCGCGGGCCTGTGAGTAATGAGCTAGCTCGACGTCCAACCGTCTTATGACGACAGGCCGTGTTGACAGCGTGTTCGTGTCCCACGTGCGCCTCAAAAAGATGTCAGCAAACCGGAAGGGATCCGCAAGGGCCGATGCCTGCCAGGGCTGCGGAACTGGGGCCCAATTCTGCTATTACAATAGACGACAATAGTGTCAGAATGGTCTGTCATTGATTTCATAATTGTTGATTTTGACTTGTCAAAACTTGTCAAAATCAACAATTATGAAATCTTGAATAAAATAAAAATATTGTAATAGCAGAATTGGGCCCCTGTTTGAAAGAGATACTGCGGCCCTGGAACACAAAGTGCTAAGAAGGAACATGGATGGGTTTTAGTCAGTAAAAGTCTGACACTCCCTTCCACTCCGCCCAGAGCAGGATGATTTGCCATCCGAAAAAGAAAAAGAAAACAAAAGGCCATTTAGCTAAGTGTCCCTCGATACGTTTGCCGGCGCGGTCTCCACTCCAGGACTTGTTTGCTCCTCGGCCTTCATATCAACCTATACTATTTATAAGGTCTATTTACTTTTACTGTAGAGGTAAGGAGCCAGTTGAGTTTTGGGTGAAGCGACGTAATGTCTGACCCCTTTTTTATTTGGGATGGGAAATCATCAAATGACTCCTCCCGCTCTGGGCGGAGCGGAAGGGAGTGTCAGACTTTTACTGACTAAAACCCATCCATGTTCCTTCTTTGGCCCTTTATGTTCCAGGGCCGCGGTATCTCTTTCGAACAGTCCCGCAGCCCTGGCAGGCATCGACCCTTGCGGGCCCCTCATCATTGCTGACATCTCTTTGAGCCCTAAGTCTGTCTTTGTCTGACCCGGCCTAAATCAATCATTTACGCACATAATAAAATATTTGAGAATCGAAACCAGAAGATGATTTCTAAAGCCTTGTAACACCAAAGTGGCACGTTATAATAGTATCTACGCATTCAAAATAAGTTTATTAAATAATCATACCTACCTACTACCTATTTTTTGTGATGTTATTATCAATATTTTATGTATATTATTTTAATTAAGGACTTAAAATATAAAAATAGTATACATAAAATAATGATAGTAACACTCTTTGACGTTGATTAATCTTAATTTAAATAATACCGAAATACATACCTACGTTTTATTTTTAAATAGATATTGTGTCATAGAAACTTATTTTGGATAAAAACTCGATTTTATATAGCACCTACCTGCCTCAGAAATGGGTAATACGTAGTTACTATTGTGAACCTTTTTATATCAGTTATACTGCCCTCATAAGCCAAAAAGCGGTATCTCAAAAAAATGCAAATTTCTGATTTTTGTTGCATCTGATAGCTTAACAAATTCCCTACAGGTTAAATGAAATTAAATGGCGCTATCTCAACCAGAAACCACTTAAAACCTACTAAGAAAATATTGCATATCTCAAATTTATACGATATTACTAAGGAGCTGAGAGGTATATCATTATTTTTAAACACAATGGCCGTATATATTTACTTACGGTGGAATCGCTTAGAAAAGTTCTTAAAATTGCTGGCCAAAATTTCTAAGAACATTGGCGGTATCTGTTGAATGCGTAGCGAACTATTGATACGGCTCTTGCGCTTAGTAAATCTAGGCGAAAATAGTTCGCAAAATGTGAGATGCCGCTGCCCTCGGAGAGTTTGTTGCACAAAAATAAACGCTAGCTGGTGAACTATAAGGGCGATATTTAAATGTAAATCTAACAATCATCATAATAATGTTTACTAACAACAATTATTTTTAAGAAACAAATTCAAAGGATCGGGAAAATTACATAGCGACATTCAAAATATCGATCTGGACTTTTTTCCGAATAATGATAGTTCAGATGAAGAAGTCCACGTATTCAAAATACGAAACACGAAATGTTTTGCAATCAGTAGCTGAAAATATCAAAACAAAATATTCCTCTGAAAAACTTAATAACAATGAAATATTATTTGGGCCATCTACATCAACAGCTCTATCAGTCTATGAAGATGAATATTATGATATGTTACCAGGGCCATCTCAACCGACAGCAATGTTTATCAATGACGATGTGTTGCCAAAACAATCAATAACAACCAGTGATTTGATTAGCCAGGATGAAAACGACATAAGGCAACCTAAATCAGCACCAAATTTGATCAATGGACATGTAGATTTAGATACTTTGGATAACATCTCCATTAAATCATTGGTTACACTAACGTCTGTATCTGCGATATAGTGCAAGTGGAAGCTACGAGAGGTAGTTTCGATTTTAATTACAAGACATCCTTTGATAGTGAGTATATAACTGCTAGTATTATTGGGAACAAGATTTTAAAAACGAATGCTCTTCCACCTCCAAAGAAGAAAACCATGCTTAACGGAATTTCGCAAGCCAAGAAGAACAATATTTTGAAATCCCTTCAAAATATAATACCAGGCAATAGACTGTCCTTCTGGAGGGAGCTCCCTACTTCTGAGTGATTTATGACATAGATGCCTATTTTCAAAATTTGAAATTTTCTAATTATGTTAATCTAAAGTTTATTAAAATTATTTCCAAATGCACTTTTTTCGTGTTTTATTTTCTTTTACATGGATTTTTAGCAAAAATGTACAGAAAAAAATTTGTATGAAAATTCCTATGAACACACTATAATTAAAAGCGGTAACTCACATTAATAAACATATTATTCGAAGCCCAATAGCGGTATCTCAAAAATGAGGTAAAAAAACATATTTTTCCTTTTTTTAAAAACATCAATAAGAAATATGGGTATGAGTATTTAATATTATGAATAAATAATTTTAAAACTACTTTACTAAGTTGACGCGAAATCAAAAAAACTAGAACATGAATTTTCTCGAGTCTCACTTTTTTGAGATGACGCTTTTTGGCTTCTGAGGGCAGTATAATTGTTTAAAATAATAGCAAAGTGAATGTTTAACAATACATTAATACAGACCTGTTATGACACTAAACTTAGGAAGTTCCCAGGCTTGGGAAAAGTAGTAAAATAAACAATATTCAATTCAAACCTCCTCGACAGAAGGTAAGCACTACTGCTGACCATGATGTTATGGGTTCGATTCCCTGATGTAAAGGGTTAGATAGAGGTGTGTGCCAGTTATGTTTGAGTTCTATGTAATAGGGGGCGAGCCTATGGCCGTCAACTGATCTCAAATTTGGATTTACGAGCTGCTTCTGAGAAATTCGTGATGGAACAACTCAATAACGCCTCACGCGACTGGAAATCGAACCCAAGTCTCATGCTCAGCGGTAGTCCTTGCGACCATTAGAACAATGAGAAATTCCTAAAACTACTAGTTAATAGTTTAACCTTTGTGGATTCGCGAAGTAAAGTTATAATAATAATAATAATAAAGGAATAATAATATCTTGGGACGGGTTATTCACCAACTCGACACAAGAGACCGGACACACGTGTGTCCAGTTGGTGAAACTCCAAATTAGTATCACTTATTATTTCGTCATCTGGACACGCCAAGATTTTTATTCGTGTCCACATAGTGAAACTTAAATTAAATAACTTTTATGTTTTCGCCAACTGGACACAATGTTCGCATTTTACCCGAATTCAAGATAAAGTACAGTCAAGCACATAAATGTTTTGTGTCACAATCATCATCGGCATCATTGTAATAAAAGTACCTACAGGTAATCAAAAAAAGTAACATTAGCTAAGTATACTTTTCTTCACATGAATAAATCATCATAATATTATTTAATTGTTACATATTTGTTTTATTTCAATATTTGTCTGAAATAGAAGCTAATAAGGTTTTTCAAGTAAAAAAGTGAGGCAGCTTTTTCATGAAATCGAGGCGATTATATTAACCTGACTGTACCCTTTTTTGCAAATAAACTGGGTGTGTCCAGTTGGCGAAAACATAAAAGTGATTTAATTTAAGTTTCGCTATGTGGACACGCGTAAAAATTTTGGCGTGTCCAGATGACGACATAACAATTGTACTAATTCTGATTTTCACCAACTGGACACACGTGTGTCCAGTATCTTGTGTCGAGTCGGTGAATAACCCCTTGGGACAACCAGCACTCCGCCATCTGATCCCAAACTAGGCAGGAGCCTTATGGCAACCAGACAACTGATAAACATACTTATATATTTCTAAATACATACATATCACTACATATTATAAAACAAAGTCGCTTTTCTGTCCCTATTTCCCTTTGACCGCTTAAATCTTTAAAACTACGCAACGGATTTTGATGCGGTTTTTTTTAATAGATAGAGTGATTCAAGAGGAAGGTTTTTATGTATAACACATGCACCCGTGCGAAGCCGGGGCGGGTCGCTAGTTATAGATAAATTACACACCCAGATACAGAACAAATAATCGTACTCTAATCGTACTCGTCGCACAAAGATTTGTCCTGTGTGGGAATCGAACCCACGACCTCCGTCCTAGCAGTCAGGGTCACTAACCACTAGACCAACAGGCCAATCATAGAAAATCTTAAAAACATTAAAACATCATTATCTGAAAAACATGTGCTGGTTTTAATTCCCTTGTGAAATCGCAAAATATGCGACATAAACGGTCATTTCTTTGATCGCGTTGACTTACAAGTTTCATTTTTTCACTGCTCCAAGGTGTACTTCATATTAATTTCAGCTTGATACCTCCACGCGTTCCTGAGAAAAAGAGTAATGACAGACGGACAACAAAGTGATCCTATAAGGATTCCGGTTTTGCCGACTGACGTACGGGACCCTAAAAACGCGTGATTTCGTTCTGCCGTGGACCCGCGTCCCGTATAACGGGATTGCGTGGATCCACGTTTCGGCGACATACCCAAGGTTAAGACTAGGCGGCACCTAAGGTTATGAGGCACCTTAAAATATGGAAAGACATCTGACAAACTATGTATAAATAAATCCTCCCATAATGTCAAGGTCTACACACTATCAGTTCAATGACCTCTCTAAATAAAACATTAGGTACCCTTGACCTTACATACATACGTAATGGACTCTTTAGTCACACCTAGCGGTTAGGCGTACTTTTCCAATAAGTAGTTCCTTAGCGATACCGTCAGGATTGAGGCCCCGTAGACTCGTAGCGATGAAACTGTTAATTTTAAAGTTCGACTGCCTTGTTGGCCTGATGGTTGCAATCGCGACTGGTCAGCATAACGTACTGGGTTCGATTCCAGTTCGGACAAAGTGTTATGAGGTTTTGACCCCAGAAATTTCTCAGTGGCAGCCACGAAGTCTGGATTTGTGACTGGTTGATGGCAAAAGGCTCGCCCTCTATTACATAGAACTTAAACATAGCTGGCGTAATGTGGTTGTACTGTAGGTACATATCTGCCTAATCTCTTGGGGATTACAGGCGTGATGTTCAACTTCATGTAGGTGCAGTTAAGTTAAGGCGTGACTTAATGTCACAAGCCATTCTCTACCAGTCTATATTTTCTTCGTAGCGGTATTACTCACTAATTTAAATGTAATTTGGATGTCAAAACGTATTTCAGTCTAGGAATCGAACCCAGAACCCCGAAGTTGGTAGCCAATAGCTTTGAAAGTTACAATATCAAACAAGAAAATATATTATCACTATCTCTATTTTATGAGACACACACCCATTTGAATAGACGGTATTGACTTATAGAGATTATGTGTAAATGTGTGAATATTATTTGAAGTTAAAAAGTTTCATAACTAACTGCACAAACTAGCAAAAGGTAATAAAAACCAAGTAATAAGATTTAAAATAATTTTATATTACTTACAAATACACAAATTCAGTCGCTCAACAATTTTTATGTAAATAAAATTTGAGACATATCGCCTAAAACTAAACTTACGATTACGATCACATTTTTCGCACAAAACTCGCACATTTTTCACTCACGCACTGTTACCGAGACCCATGTTCATGGCATTTAATATGTCACCATTATCCGCATCTATTTCCCAAGCGAACAAACCTCCTAATTTGTTATTTCTCACGTACTTAGCTTTCTCGATCGTTGATCTCGCATCGTCATAAGTAATAAGGTCTCCAGTCTCCTTTCTGAACACGTAAGGCGCTTGAGCCACCTTATCATAATGGTACTCCCACTTTCCTTGAGCAATTTCGGTGGCAATCTCTCTGTAGTCCACCACTCCGTCTTGCCAAGTTCCCTTGACTGGGCCAGTAGCTACGCCAGTGAATGGGTTGTCATCCTTGTAGCCGTTGACTCCAGTCCAGCCTCTGCCGTACATGGCAACACCAACGACGATCTTCTTGGGGCTGACTCCTTGAGCCAAGAGGAATTTGACACCGAAGTCAGTTGTGTAAGTTTCCTTACGGTTCCATGCGGGAGCGTGTAGTCCAGCTTGGTGGCCAAGAGTGTCGTTGGACCAGGCACCCTTGAAATCGTAGCTCATGAGGAAGATGTGGTCCATGTACTGCTGCGCTGCCTTGTAGTCAACAACCTGGATCTTGTCCCAACCAGAGCTGATGGCTGACGTCAGTTCGTATTTCTTACCAGTCTTGGCAGACAGTTCATTTAGCATGTCTCTCAATTCTTTCATCAGCGTGACGTAGATTTGACCGTCTTCAGGACCACCGAGGTCAGGGTTGGCTCCCTTACCACCAGGGAACTCCCAATCAATGTCAACGCCATCGAAGAATTTCCAGGTCTCAAGGAAGTCCTTGACTGAGGCGACGAAACGGTCCCTCTTTACCTTGTCGGTGAAGAAGAAGAAGGGATCGGCCAGGGTCCATCCACCAACGGAAGGAAGGATCTTCAGGTCAGGTCTCGCCTGTTTCAACATCATCAGTTGGCCGAAGTTACCCTTGTAAGGTTCGTTCCATGAACCCAATCCCTTCTGGGGTTTCTGAAGAGCAGCCCAAGGATCGTGGATGGACACTTTGAAGTCTTCCCTGCCACTGCATGATCTTTGCAGAGCTTGGAAACTGCCTTCGATCTCCTTCAAACTGTCATTGATGCCATCTCCACCACAAATTGGGATGAAACCGTAGAGAAGATGAGTGAGATTTGGGATGGGCACTTTGTCTACGGGAAACTTTCTAGGGTAAACACCCCATTCGACGAAGTACGCGCCAACTACCTTCCCAGAAGTCTGCTTGAAGGGCTTGTTCCTCTCTCCAATGGAATAGTCCAGGGGTGGCAGATGGCTACCATCAGTATCGGCAACCACAATTTCAGTTGAATCGCTGTAGCTGCACCCATCGGAGTTGCAAAGTTCCACTTTCATCTGGTATCTGCCACCCTTCTTCACTTTGAAGGCGGCTGAGGTGGCAGAGCCGGCTCCAGACCAGAACTCTTTTCCGTTGAGTAGCACCTTGGACTTATCAGCTCGGTCGCCGGACCAGACGTTCCACGTGACGGTGACATCGGCAGCATCTCTCTTGGTGACGAGCTGGTTGTATGCTGTCGCAGCTTGGTTCACTTCGACGATGGCGAAGGTGCGTTCGCCCCAGCCTAAGGACGGCTTCCCCGGAGGTGCGCACGCGGCGACGGCGAGCAGCCCCGCGCAGACGGCTAACGCCAACATCGGACGTCCCATAACCGGTTCTAAAAAAATAAATACGAAAAAATTGGACACAAACTTCTCATGTAAGAGCTGAGTTGGAACTGGAGTTGCATCTCCGTGGTATCTTTTATATACGAGTAGTATTGTAGGCCAACCGCTACATGTGGGCCCGCATTGTATTGAATAGCGATGCCGCAGTGATTTTTGTGATACGTAATAATTATCATTAGCATACTTTCTATCCCGGTCAAGTCAGTAGGTCGGTCAAGGTAACCAATGTTTTTAATTGTTTGTTTAATTTTCTTGTTGTTCGTTTAGCCCTTTTGTGAGTCAGAGAAAAAGTATATTTGTTTACCTTTTTGTCTTAAAATAATTAAAGTTATGTCTGTGTTAGGTACTGTAATTTGGGAGATGTTTTCTAAAAGGATTTTAAGATACTACTTGAATTTATGTGAGAATTTAGAGATTTTTCAACATTTTATGCTGAGGTGGTTTACGAAAGATTAGTGCTTGATTGGGTAAATATGTCAAACCTGTCTTTTAGATCATTAAAAAAAGTATTTACCAGTCCATGGAAATACGACGATACTGTTTATGAACGCAAATTCAAGCGAGATTACAAAGCTACTACCCTTATCTCCTTGACTAGACAAATGTTAGTAAAATTGAATATCTTGCAAGCAACGCCACTCACTAATGTAGTATAAACATAATGTTAATGATTTTAAAATCAGTGTCATTGGCAGCTGTTAATGATTCATTTCATTATACATATTATTGGTGGTTATAAGATTTACTTTTATTTACAAATGTCTGGGCAATATGGATCTTTAGTTTAAATGATTAGGACGTTTTTGTTTCGGCTTTTCGCCTGTTATCTCATGAAGGAAATTCGATGAGAATAGGTTTTTTTTTATGATAAAACCAACCAACTTGATTAGTTTTAACTAAATATGACGTCATAATTCCAGTTTTTTAATAAACATGTTTAAACAATCATTTATTCTCTTGTTTAAACTTATTATAGAGTTCATTTGTTTTAGACCGTCGTGTTTACAAGTGTTTACTTATGCCTGTAGTGTGTGTGTCTTATAAGATATAGTTTTTAAAATAGTCTGATTCAACCAAGACATAAATAGTTTTGGATACCGAAGTATTTAAAAAACTCCTTTTTCGATGTCTACGTCATAAAGGCAACCTCTGCGTTTAATAACTTTCTAGGTGCAGGTAGTTAGGCTGGGCGTTGATGAATCAGTCAATGAGTATGTCAGGACTTTTCTCTTTATATGCATTGTTTATCGAACAACAAACAACGCAATATTCTTCAAAGGGATCAGCACTGCGCATTATTAGACGTATTGTTGATGGCTTCATAACTTCTTCAGATTTGGGAATTTTACTACATCTATCGATTAAAACGGTGAAGAAAAACATCGTGAGGAAACCGGCACATCCTTGAACCAAAAATTCTAAGACATGTGACATCTACCAACCCGCACTGGGCCTGCCTTGTAGATTTTAGCCCATTCCCTCTCTAGAGAGGAGGCCGTGTGTCCCAGCAGTGAGAACATTATAGGCTGATTATGCTATAGAATAAGAGTGTTATATAAGGCCAAACTGAATTAACTAGCGAAACGATTATCCAAACACTATGAAACGATATCATTTGATAGTATTTTTTCCATGAGCTCGTGTACTTCCTTAAAGTAGGAGTTCAGAAAATCAGTTTCTTTTTTACTTTTACATGTTCACATTGTTTTTGTTTTTTTTTATAACTAATTGCAGTATTCCTGGCTAAAAACAAGACCTTCCACGGTAACAAATAATACTTCAAAATTTGAAAAACTGCTACAAAATACCCCTTAATTATTGCCCGCATAAAAAAAAACTTCGGCTATGTTAACTATCTAACTGTACCGTGCTTAGCCCATCAGTGTGACAGTGTTATGATTAAAGAATTTAAAAAGATAACATAAGTACTAATCAAGTATAGGTGCTAAATAACTTGAATATTTTGTAATTACTTTAGTGCGAATATGAAGCTTGATTCGTTATGTTAGGATTGAAAATTGAATGGTTTTGTTGGCTTCTAGAGTTTTGTAGAAGCTTGGAATAGTGATAAGGACGAAAATATTGAAGGTCGCTAATTAATATTTAGTTCTCATTAATTCACACTGAGAACATATTTTCTATGAAACTTTACAAGGTGCAAACGGACCCTTCACGAAGCATCAATCAAGCATTCTGTACATCGATCTAAGTAACTCTACGCAAAAATTATTGCTGGAAAACTACTTTTTTTTTGGGGTGAAAAATCACGTTTTCCGGTGGTACTAAAAGTAACGCTCGCAAAAGTTTGTGCTGATGGATACATTGAATAGTAAGGGGATCGAGGTATTTAAAGTAAAGTTATAACATGAAAAACTTGTATTTAAAAAAAAGTTGGAACTTTGATCCCCAATATCTCCGTGACTAGAAGGTTTTTAGGTATGGAGCAGAACAAAACAAAAACAAGTGCCTTTCTGCTTAGATATGGGTTGCTTTTACACCCGTTATATTGAATCGTCAGATAGTATGAGGAGGGTTGCAGAGTTCGCCCCAATGTGTACATTTCTATTTAGAAGATCGATCAAGAAACTCCCGACTGCCTCATTGGGCTTGTAGACGAATACGCTACTCCTGGTCTTGGATTCGATCACCAAGTTGGACAAATTGGTAATGAGTTTCTCTGTCAAAATTCCTCAGAAGCCTCCCGTAGTTTTTATTTACGCGACATGACAAAATACTCGACAATCGTCTTCTTTTCAAGTTTAGTTATTTCTAAAGAAACGAAATTAATTAAGTAGTAAACAACATTACTAACTAGTAGTAAGTAAGTACACAGACTAGTTAATTTTGGTACGCACCTAATTAGTTTAGATATTTAGGTAACGTAGATAATTTTTGTGTTCATGTTTCATAAAATTGAAGATTGCAGGATAGAGGAACCTCAAGTTAGGTGGCGTGAAGTTTAAGCATGCTGGTAGCAGATGGATCAAAGTATGTAGCCAAGCATTGAGTACAAAAACGTTAGATTGAATTAGCCTATTTTCTAGGCAAAGACTTGCTCTTACTTCTAAAACCTAGGCTGACGATTATGATAGTTATCATTTCAATTGAATTCCAAATGAGAAAACCCAAGAATACTGCCTAAGCAGCATATAGGCTGCATACAAGCTATATTTAAGTCCGTTTTTATACTCTTAGCTGTATAGCAGGCTGAATAAGTGCTCAGACAGCCCATCACACAGTCTTTTGTGTTACTTTAGTTTAATAGCTGTATAAGAAACCACATTCAGCACCAACATTCAGATTATTATCTTGTAAACATTAGAAAACTGTAGTTTTTTAGAGTTACCAAAACAATAAATAGAACTATGCCTAACTTGGGGATCCAATCCAGAACCCCACTCTTAGCTATCGCACGAACGACCACTAAACCACTAAACCGAACTACTGATTAAGTGATTAGCAATTTAAGTTAGTTATTAGGTTAGTGTCCGTCCATGTGAGTAGGGTCACGGAGTGACGGGAACATTTCTTGCGATCCTTAGATAATAAGAGTCCCCACTCTTTATATTATAGAACGGTCAGGGGCATGTCAGGGGTAGTAAGATCGACAATACTGTGGTCTGTGTGGTATACGTTGGTGGTGTGGTCATGGTGCTTGCAACAGCGCCGAAATATCGAAAACTCAAAAAAAAAAAAAAAAAAAAAACAACATTCATTTTGGTTAAACCCACATCGCTTAATCTTAATCTGAAAGATTATGTGCGAGTGAGGCGTCTCGCTTGTTTAAATTGCAATATATTGTTTTAAAATACATGATTAAATTATTTATTTATTTATGAAAAAAGATCTGGAGGAACTTTATATTGATCCACAGTAAGGTAATATTTTATTAGCCGTAAAACAAACAGTGGACATGGTAAATATCCCGTTTCTAGTGTTAATAATTATAATACTGTGGTCGGATCTGACTTATTTTGCTGAACTGGGCCTATTTTGCGCAGCCGTGCGGCACACAGTGTCAATTTTTTTTTATATTTATGTATTTTTTAATTAGTTTTGTTTTACTACCGAACTATTCCGGCCTGCGCTCACCCATCCGCCGTATGGTTGACTTGTACAATAAAAAAAATGTAAATATTTACATCTTCAATAGCCCAATAGGAAAATACGAAGGTCTTTATCTTCAAACCTCTTAAAAATTAATACATTTATAGATGAACTCTTCAAAATATTGTTTTAAATCTGTTTTGAATGTATAGTTTCTATTTGTCATCTTTCTTTTATTTTATTATTTCTTACTTTTTCTTTCACCCCTGGCGATTATTGTTTTTTTTATATTATTATGATAGATAACACTATAGACAGTGTTATGGGTTATATTATTAGCAAAATGCAAATATTGTTATACTTATTAATTTTAAGTTTTCATGATGTAACTGATTGCTGTGTCTCTTAATAAAGATAAAATATATTGCGTGCACTGTACCACAAGATTTACGATAGTTTAAATCAGTCCCTTACATTGTTTTGACTTTGTCATCATCTGTATTGCTAGTCACTATGTCTAGATCTTTGAAATCAGGTCAAGATCACTTTTTAAGAAGCCTGATGCAGTTATTCGCGGTTATTTTAGTCCAATCTGAGATTTAATCCCACCGCCCGCGCCTCATTCCGCGGCTCTAACCTCTGTGAGGGGATCATAGAGATAGACATTCGTACAGATGCCAGTTCATCAAGCTACCCGAAACTGTCAAATTTTCCCAATCAACCTAGAACTTAATACTTTAGCGATAAAGTTGAAAATCTATTAAAGAAATTTGACAGATTGTAGTAGCTTGATATGCTGGCGTCTGTACATACTCGCATACATTCACCAGCTAAAACCATTACCCTCTTTTTCGGCTCCACCGCAGACGGGTAAAACGCCATAATGAAAATAACTGACTCATTGTAAAATTAGGTCAATTAATGTCTACTTATCAATGAGTAGGTAACAATAACAAATTGAGTCAGAACCTCACCCATATTTCAATTAGTCATAGATAAAAATATGAATAACATTGAAAGAAGGAAAACCAAGGTTTATTTATTGTTAACAAGTTCGATGCCCTATTCTACGCAATACCTACTTACGTACTTACATTAATCCATCAATATGTAGGTACCTACTCATACTTACTTACTTATATTACAATTTCTAAAGTAACTTTGTCTGTCAGTCTGTCTGTTACCTTCTCCCTCCATAATAGCTGAACAGATAGCGATGAAATTTGGCGGACACGTAAATCATGACCTATTTTGAGATAGAATAAAGTACGTCAATAGTTCCTTCTCCTAGAATAATTTTCGACCACAACGCAGGCTGAACTGTAGGCTAGCTGGTAAATAGTTATAAGCAAAAACCGGCCAAGTGCGAGTCGGACTCGCGCACGAAGGGTTCCGTACCTATAAAAACGGCAAAAAAACATCTATACAGTTGTATGGGAGCCCCACTTAAACCCCCCACTCCGTGACTGATAATGAGAAATTTCTGATGGTAAAACCCAATAGCACTTTGTCCGGCCCGGGAATCGAATTCAGGACATCACGCTTGCAACCAATATACCAACGAGGCAGTATAACTTAATCACTACATATTATAAAACAAAGTCCTCCGCCGCGTCTGTCTGTCTCTTCGCGATAAACTCAAAAACTACTAAACGGATTTTCATGATGTACTGAATACGTGATAATCGTTTGTGCGTCAGTGTCCTACCACCTTATAAATGTTGTGTAGTGAATGAAAATGACTAAGTAAAATAATGTCTCATTTCCCTTTGTTTGTATATGACGAACGAACAAAAAAACGACGTTTACTTTTTCACGTTAAAAGGTTTTTTCCTTTTCGTCCTAATGTTTTCTTTAAAAGAATTTGCATTTCTTTTCTTTATTTTTTCATTATTAAATAATTAAGGTCGCCTTGACTCTTTCTTTAAATAATAATTTTCTTATACTCTTTACTGAGGACAGAGGCTGCTTGAATGTTTTTATTTAATCAGATCTTTTATTTTTTTACGACTTTTTAGGTCAAATAAGAATGTCGTGTGGTCTTAAGCGCGACTGCTGAGCATGATTACATTACGGGTACGATTCCCGGGTCGGGCTAAATGTTATTGGGTTTGTTGATCAGGAATTTCTCAGTAACAGCCACGGAGTCTAGATTTGTGCCCGGTTGACGGCAATAGTCTCGCCCCTAATCATGGGACTTAAAAAACATAACGTGCGAAATGTGGGTGTACTATTAGGTACACCTCTGCCTAACCCTTCGGAGATTACTGGCGTATGTTATGTAGTAGGCGGCGTTCTGAAGTTTCTGTTACTGCCTACCCCCTTAGAAAAAAGGGGTGAATTTATGTTTTACGACACCATGACGTGAAGCTATTGATTTGATGAAACTCGAAAAAATACATCGCAATATTATTTCATACTAGGTACTCTTTAAACCCGAATATGCACAAATAACATTTTAGCTTTAAAATACCACGAAAATCCAACGGCAAAACCCGTCAACACACTCATAAAAAAATATCTATGCCAATCACTAATCCAAATCCATACAAAACAATGCATCATGAGGATTAACAAAAAGAAACTGTCACATTTTTTACTGCTGGCAACATTTGCATACAATGCGAAAGCTTAATAATCTGTGGTTTATTTTGGGGTTGTTGACCTCATCGTTATCGTCTTCCCGCCTTTTCCCATGTTATTTGAGGTCGGTGCATCTGTGTCAGCCATCACACTATCATTTACTCCTTTTTAACACGGTTTAATTGGCTTCACTCTGTAACTATGTAGAAAAATCTTAGAAATTTAATCTGACCCAATTCCAGGTTTCCGATTAAACTGAAATTTTGCATTTATGTTTGGCTGACAATACATGGTTAGGCAGTATGGCGGACTCCCGAAGATGGTATACTAGTTATTTTTTATGTATTCCCATGATATGGGCATCAAATGAAAGGGTATGTTGAGGTGAATACGAGAAATAAAATGACGTCGTCGTCGACGTTTTTTAGTTTTTTAGGGTTCCGTACCCAAAGGGTAAAACGGGACCCTATTACTAAGACTTCGCTGTCTGTCTGTCTGTCTCCAGGCTGTATCTCATAAACCGTGATAGCTAGAAACCTGAAATTTTCACAAATGATGTTTTACTATTGCCGCTATTACAACAAATACACAAAAATTAAAAAAAAATTAAATATTAAGGGGGGCTCCCATACAACAGATACGATTTTTTTTGCCGTTTTTATAGATAATGGTACGGAACCCTTCGTGCGCGAGTCCGACTCGCACTTGGCCGGTTTTTTAACTATTATATTTATTCTTTCATATCATTACTTACTCAATACCATCGATACAGCGTATAAGGTGTGTCCATACTTGAGGGTGTGTACAGACCACCACACTGAACAGCTTCCTTTAAGGGCCAACATCGCAAAAAAAACAGCTGTCCCAAACAAATTTCAAGATCGAAATGTATGGAACAGCTGATTCTTTTTTCACGATTACAATATTGGTCCCATGAAGAAAGTTGTTCAACTTTACGGTCTTTACAACACCCTTGAATATGACCACAACTTTCTGATACACGCTGTATTCATGCGGTTATTGACCTCGTATGAAGAGGTTGTTGTGACCAGTGCAAGGCTAAGGTTGATCTTCGTACGCTGGCGGAATGTTTTTGGTATGCTGCAGTGTTGCATAAGTTATTGCACCCGTTTGAATGTTAAATAAATGGTAATTTCTGCTTGCAATTTATTTATTTTATTTTGGGAAGAGGATCGTTTTTTTGTTTGGTGTTGGCATTTTTATTCACGAGTATGTTAATTAAGCGCCTATTTAACAACATTAGATCACGCCCGTCAATCCCTGAAGGGTTAGGCAGAGCTGCATCCAATAGCACACCCACATTTCGTCAGTTATGTTAAAGTCCCATTTAATAATCGGCGAGCCTATTGCCATCAACCGGGCACGGATCGAACTCCGTGACTGCTACTGAGGAATTCCTGATGGAAAAACCCAATAACATTTTATCCGACCCGGGAATCGAACCCAGGACCTCTTTCTCAGCAGTCGCGCTTGCCACCACAGTCTACAGCACACTACAACAGTAGGGCGCGGGGTGTCTACAGTCAACGGGGTGCCTATTTAAACCTATTTAACTTTTTAACTGACTCGAATTAAATTATTTAAATCATGAAGTCTTCTAAATGTATGCAAAAGTGAGAATGAGCGTATTCAGGCTATATTGCCCCCGCTGTTGAGAAACAAATCTATGAGACGAGCCTAAACACCATTATTATAAAATTTACCAATCTTTAAAAAAACTACGTGACTGCCTCGGTCGCAAGCAATAAATCTCGCACCGTACTACATGGAACTTAAACATAACTGGTGAAATGTGGGTGTACTATTAGGTACACCTCTGCCTAACCCTTCGGGGATTACAGGCGTTATGTTATGTTAAAACACACAACTAAGGTCAAACCATCGAATAGAAGAAGTCTTTTTAATAGATTTTGAGCACATGAATGAAGACACTGGCTTTCAAATGTTCATTAAAAACAGGTTATTTATTTTAATATGTGATTTAAACTATAACTTTTATCTGGAAATGCAACTTTCCATTTTAATCTATGAGTAAAATTAGCATGAAATTCTCATATTTAACAGCTTATAATGTCTTATTTTTCTATTATAATAAACCTATAGTTTAGCATTTGGACTAATTCTTATATTGGGCGATGTTAATCTACTTTCCATTTCTTACTGTTAAAAGTTACTCAAATCTAAATTTTTTTTCTCAATTTAGATAAAATTCAAACTCAAACTCAAACTCAAAGCATTTATTTCAATTAGACCATTACAGGCACTTTTGAAAGTCAAAAACAAAAAAGCTAAGCTACAGTCACATTCACAAGGCATAATAACTTGCGAAAGCACTGTAGTTGCACATTCCAAATCGTAGATCTCTATGGAGAAGAATGGGCAAGAAACTCCATGGACACTCTTTTTAATCAAAATATTGTTACAAAATCTTGGTTACATCATTCATGTTGAGATTATACATATATGTGAGAACGATGTACAAAGACGTGCACATTAAGAGCGTCCAGAGTAAAAGATTAAACTAACAATTTAAAAATAAAGTAATTAAAATAAACCGTGACAGCTAAGAGATGACCAGTCCCAACTGACAGCGCCCGTTCACGAACATGACGCATGGATCAGCGCCATTCAACTCAACCACATTGAAGGGAACTAAATGACCCGACACACCCGCCACCATCAGCGAGACATTTGTGTGAGCATGACATTCTCTCAGCCACCAGGGCACATTCAAGTCAATGAAGATAACTAAATGTAAATGGTAGCTTTACAGTACATAGTACTCACACATGTGCTATGCGATTATATAATACTAAGAGATTGAATCTATACAATTCAAAGATAGTTTTACAATCTTCTGCAGCTTCCACAATAACTTCACATGGTAATCAATTAGTTTGCCCCTATGGTTGTGGAGCAGGACCAGCATTGAGCCAAGCATTTTTATCATCAATGTAATCCCCCAACTTATAATATGCTTGCCTACATAGTGTGCGTTTTATACAAGATTTAAATTTCGTCTCATTCAGTTGTAGAATGTGGGGAGGTATTTTATTGTAACATTTTAAACAGTACCCCATGAAAGATGAGTCTACTTTAGCTAGCCTGAAACCTGGTTGAGTTAGTTGGTCCCTATTTCTAGTATGATAGTGGTGTCGGTCACCTCTTTTACTAAATAAATGCAAATTTTTCCTAACGTACATGATGTTTTCATAGATGTATTGACAAGGTACTGTCATGATGTTAATTTCCTTAAACAGTTCTCTTAGAGAATCGCGTCTACGTAGATCATATAAGGCTCTGATAGCTCTTTTCTGCAGAATAAATATAGACTCAATGTCTGCAGCCCGTCCCCATAGTAGAATACCGTATGACATAATACTATGAAAATAACTAAAATAGACTAGCCTCGCGGTATCTACATCAGTAAATTGACGGATTTTTCTAACAGCATATGCTGCTGAACTCAGCCGTCCTGCAAGAGAAGTTATATGCGGACCCCATTGAAGCCTTGAATCGAGCGTGATCCCCAAGAAAACAGTTTTTTCGACGAATTCTAGTTTCTCTTGATTCAATACTATGTCACTATCACTACTTTTGACATTCGGTAGAGCAAATCTTATACACTTCGTTTTTTTCCCATTTAATACTAAATTATTCGCGGTGAACCAATTATGGACCAGCAATAGGGCGTTATTTACGTCGTCAAGATTTGTGGCACGTCTGTTTGTCTTAAATATTAAAGAGGTATCGTCAGCAAACAACACCATTTGTGGTTGGTTTTTAAATAAATGGGGTAGATCATTTATATAGACTAAAAAGAGGAAAGGACCTAATATCGAACCTTGCGGTACACCCATACTTACTTTTAAACCCATTGAATTGACACCATTTATTTGTACTTGCTGATGTCTATCGTTTAAATACGATTTAACTAAACTGAGCGCAAGTTTCCCTAAACCGTAATGTTCAAGTTTCAAGAGTAGGGTTTCGTGGTTTACGCAATCAAATGCTTTCGAGAGGTCACAGAAGATTCCTATGGCATCTTGTGCCTCTTCCCACGCCGTAAATATGTGTTTTAATAAGGTGACACCGGCGTCAGTCGTGCAACGTCCTTTGGTGAAACCATATTGTTTCTCATGTAAGATTTTATTGGTGTTAAAGTGTGTGAGCATCTGATTAAGCATTACCTTTTCAAACACCTTGCTGAAAACCGGCAACACGGATACGGGTCTATAGTTATTGGTGTCTTTACTGTCCCCGGATTTGAAAAGTGGTATTACCTTGCTGTATTTCATAAGGTCCGGGAAGACTCCTTGGTCCACACATAAATTAAATATTAAGGCTAAGAACGGTGCTATAGTCTCAATAATAGCTTGACAAACTTTAATGGACATTCCCCATAGATCTTCAGTTAATTTGATTTTGATTTCCTTAAAAGCTTTAATGACTGTGATGGGGTTTATATGCTTAAATTGAAACTCAACCGGACAGGCTGAAACGTTCGCTCTCAACAAATCAATAGAAACCAAGGGTGAGGAATTTAAGGTTTCAGTAGTTTTAAGTGGGATACTAGTGAAGAAATCTACAAATTCTTGAGCAACTTCGTTTTTAGAGCTTATAAGACCACGTGAAGTATCTAGTGTGATATCATTATTATATTTTTTGTGTCTATTAGTTTCACTATTGATAATTTTCCAAACCGTCTTTATTTTATTATCGGCGGATTTAATCTTGTTGCTAATGAATAAGGCTTTAGCTACCTTACAAGTGTTTTTAAAAATTTTAGATTGTAGAATTGTCTATCAAAAACATTTGCCATACAACAATTTTCGCCTTTTTATTTGCATGGACCTCATCAACGACTAGATCACGATTAGGCCTGGATTTTAAAAGGAACTTGTGACCTCTGAGTTTATTTCGGCATTTCTTCTTAGTGTAGTCAAATAGGAAACATTTATATCTCCTGGTGTATTTTTAACCTTTTGAAAGCCATAGTCACATATACGTGACAAGAAAATGCGTGTCCTGTACGCCAAACGACACAAATATGTGACAAATGTGGGAAAATTGTGGCTTGGCGTGGAAGGCACGCGCATGCGTTTATGCTCTGGTGGTCAAATGATTAAACCAATTCATCATCATCATCATTATATTCTTCCTGCCCTTGTCCCATTCTACTTGGGGTTGGCACAACACGTAGGTAAATTAACACGTTATTTTTAAACCAATTATCACAAAAAAACTACTATTTTGAAACAGCTAACAATATCGAGAAAAACAACTAGCTTAAATTGTCTATTACTATTTTTCTGCGTGGAAAATAAAGCCTAACACACACTTAAACAATCTAAACACGTATCCCAAGCGTATTGTAAGTGAACCGTAAAATGTATTGTTTTGGTAAAAGAAACCAGCAATCGTCTTTCAAGATTTTTTCAAATTTTTTATTCATTTTATTTCTAAAACTGCCAGTGTCCTGCATGTCCTATTATTTGTTTGTTACAGGAACTGTTGGACGCTACTAAACCCGTCACTCAGTTCTGGGCTTACACAATTTAGATGCCATTAAAACGCTGTCACAAAAGCACACGCCAAGTTTTTCGGCGACGAAAATAAAGCGCAATACACACTTAACCAACCTAAAACACGGATGGCAGCACAGTGGTAATGGTACATTAATAATTCTAGCTGCAAATGGAATGTAGCTGCAGGATTAAGTCTGCTAACCTTTGCCCCACGCGAAATGTAAGCGATGCATTGTTTTGCACATTAGTACGTGGTAGGGTTGAGACGGTCTTAACCCTTTTTTTAAAAGAACCGAGATGAACTTGACCCGTGGGGTATTCGAAGGGTAGAACGAACTTGGCCTTATTTCAGATTTAGAATTAAAGTTTACTTCTGAATATGTTTTTTGTTTTCACACATAATGCCTGTAATCCCCGACAGGTTAGGTAGAGGTGTACCTAGTAACATTGACCTCCTCCCCCTCCCTGGACACTGATCAAACAAAGAGACTATTTGAAAACCTGAGGGTATGGAACAATGTCAATCGCGTTCAAAACGTTTCATATATTTCTAAAACGACATTCAACAGGATTTACATAAGCTTTACAGTGTTTTAATAAGCTTTACTGTAACTTGCCTTGTCAATTAGTATGTATTGGTAAAATCTTGCAACTGAATTTCGAACCAGTTCCCCCCAACAGACTGAGCTGAAATTTTGCACACACATTTAGTTCTAGTGACAATACATTTTTATGACAGACATGACTAGATTCTGCAGCCAGGATAGCCTACTGACGAGAGAACTCCTCAACGATTAATAGCACGGACACGAAGCTTTGTATACGCGTTCAATGATGATAAACCAATTTTTATGGTTTTCATTTTAATATAAGCTCGTTTTATTTTAATTTATTTCAATACAACATGCTTTTGAACTTTCCATCACCGTTTTCGCCTCTTGTTTTTTAAAAGCGTTATTGGTTGAGCATTAGTCTCGATGCAATAAAAGAGTTTTATTTAAAGTAGCGACCCGCCCCGGCTTGAATCACTCTATCTATTAAAAAAACCGCATCAAAATCCGTTGCGTAGTTTTAAAGATTTAAGCATACATAGGGATATAGGGACAGAGAAAGCGACTTTGTTTTATACTATGTAGTGATATTATTTAAGGCATAAATCTTACGGTCCAATAAGCGCACGAAGAAAGCAAAAACTCTTTGGATAAAGACCGGAAAAACACAGAACAAAAAAAAAACTGAATCGGGCCAATTATGGAACATGTTGTAGGACTTCCCGGTATTTAAACTAGGGCATGCCAGACATGACTTACATGGCTAATCCAATGTTTAAACAAGACCCCATAATAAGGCCATGTTACACCAACAGAAGAAATTTAAACCCGCTTTTCAAGTGTCCACGAATATTACAGCATGATCCGTCATTAATACCAATCGACGCGAAGTATATACAGCGTGTAACGGAAGGGGGGTATCAACCCTGAAGGAGGTGAATGTGCTCATGAAACTCAACAACTTTCCCCAAAGAACATAGGTCGAAATGAAAAAAAAATATGGCCCTCCCTTACAAAACTGACTACCAGCTGATTGATTTACTATGGGAGGGCCAAATTTTTTTTTCACATTCACCTCCTTCAGGGTTGATATCCCCCTTCCGTTATACGCTGTATATTCACAAACCAAGCAGGTCCCATATTAGACAGTGGACCTATTTGGTCAGGTAGACATCGGAAGGCTAGGCTTTTGTGTAGGCCTTTAGAATCAAGAATCCCGTGTTACTATAGTCTGGAGCAACATGTTTCCTTCCATTCTCACCCGTCAACTGTCACGCTATCATTCTCTCCTTTTTCTTTCATATCATGCCTTACACATTCCATACACCATCTGCCTAACCTTTTCCAAACTAAGTTGGGGCCGGCTTCGCGTATTTTACATGGAGCGTCTGCATATCTGACCTCCTTACACACAGCATTCATCTTCTCTTATTGTTTTTTTTTTAACTGGCAACCCTGTGTAGTCGATGTTAGAGATTACAATTTGTATTCAAGAATTTACGATTAACGTGCATTTTAAGGATTATTTATGGCGCGTCTCTAACCTTTGAATAAGTGCATTGATATTATGTTAATTTCTTTCATTATTATGAACCTTGCTCTTACAGTTTTAAGTTACAAGTCGAGCCACCCTGCGGGGTTATTAAGTGACGGATTCTTATGTTATTTGCAATCAAACACGCGGACCACCAGCTTTGCAATACCGGAGGGGACTAAGTTGCTGTATCCCATGTGTCTGTATTTACTTAAGAATTAGGGTTCCCTGCAAAAATATTAAAACATTTAAATATTAGTTACATCATATAATAAAAATATTTATAATAATTTTAAACTTACTACCCTTTTCCTCATGAACGCGTAGAGGTATTAAATTGAAATTCATATCAAATACCTACTCAAGTCTATATTATACCTTTAAGCTGTAACAAAACAAAAAATCAAACTTCTATGTCAACGCAGTCAAAAGAAACAGCAATTTAAGCCGCATATTTTCAAACTCGCAACTACTCGCAAGGGAATCAAAACCTAAAGGGTACTTCCAATCGACCTAGAATCTTGAAATTTGGCATGAAGCAATGTTTTATAGCACATATAAAGGAAAAATTCCGAAAACCTTAAATTTTTAGTTACATCATATATTTTTTATAGATAATGTACGGAAGCCTTCGTGCGCGAGTCCGACTCGCACTTGGCCAGTTAATAATTTCTGTTATTCTAAGTTGTTCTAGCTCGTCTAAAAACCAAAGAGATATTATAGAGCGAATATTTTCATCCAAAAATTAAATCTCGAACATTTCTAATTTTGACACAGGAATGCTACCTGACAAGCGGGCGTAACGTGTGACACTAGACAGCACGATTTGTTACTTAGTAGTAACAAGTAGATTACGATTTTCTTCGTCAGTTCCGTCTATCGCTCGTTAATATTTTAATGTCTTAGCTAAAAACTCATACCTAGGTAACATCATGTAGGATGTAATAATAACATGGTATACGGGCTATGGCACACGAAATATAATGTATTTTATTTTAAAAACTAACCTGCACCGGAACCACGTTTCCGTGACTACGGTAAAACGACAATATATGATATCTATAAATAAAACTTTTTATTGTTTAACAGACATAATGGTGTGGAGATATTTATGTCACGCGAAACCTAGGTTGTGCTAACATTTTGTAATGTTTATGCTCTATTCTAGAGGGGAGGCATCCGGTAAGACTGGAAGCCGACCCCGATAAAGTTGGAAAAAGGCTAGACTGAGATGATAAGTTAAGAAAAACAACGCGTATCACACAGAGACACAAAAATCCACTTAACTATTATGTCTGAGTGTATACGTCCTTATAACTCGACAACCACTTATTCCAAATAATTTATAGATAATAACATAATGTCCTATTATGGGGTTAAGTATTATCAGTCTATACATCTGTAAAATTTTTTATGATGATTAAATTATTTACAAACTACAAACTATAATAGTAATAAAAATATGTACAAGTATCAAAAGGGTTTCAGGGCGTCCAAAAATTCATCCATATCGCTGTCAACAGGAAAAATGCCCAGAACGCTGGCAGCATTGCCAACAAAAAAATAATATACAATAAAATACAAATAAATAAAATTAAAGTGGCGGTTTGTTATTTCAGACTAACAGATTATTACTGAATGCACATGAAAGAAACATGAAACAACATGAAATGTGTTTTACTTATAACAAAACACATTTTTTAAATTTTTGTCATTCTGTCTGTTTGTTCCGGCTAATCTCCGAAACGGCTGGACCGATTTTGACGGGACTTTTACTGGCAGATGGCTACTTTTAATTTAGGAAAATTATAAAGGTTCCATGCAAAAAAACTAAAACCTTTTAAAATGCTAGCAAATCCGATCCAATTAAGGAACTAATGTTTTTATAATAATTTCACACGACCGAAAGTCGCGGCCTAACTAGTGGACTATAATATCGAAGCGTATGTATCCATGAGGAAAGCATTGATGTCTTAAATAAACTGCTACAAGAAGACTGTTGTCATAAAACAATTGACAACTTTATTTACAAAACAAAAACAAAGCAACAGAAACCTAAATAAACAAAAACATTGACTTTGTTTATCTTTCTTACTTCGATTGAGGAAAATGGGTTAAAATCGTGCTCACAAGCAATTATTTGGGACAATCTGTTATTAACTTATTATACAACATCATTTGTATTGATGGAGTCCTTCGTTTTTGTTTATTTTTAGATTGGTTACTTCCTTTTGCCCAATATTGTTCAGCCATTAAGTGAACCAAGGAAACCGTTATGTGGACAAAAAGCACCAATCATCTGCCTAGCCTTTTCCCAACTATGTTGGGGTCCGGATGCAGCTGAATACCAGTATTTTACATGGAGCGACTGCCTATCTGACCTCCACAACCCAGCTAGCACTGGGTAACACGATACCCTTCGGTAAGGTTGGTTGTCAGACTTTCAAACCAAAATAAACAGAATATTATGAACTCTTGCAGGAATCCAAATAAATCCATCAGTTTAAAGAATCTTTATATTTTTAAAGAATCTTATAATTAATACGAGTGTACCTAATCATTATCATTAACATTAGAAACGAAGATAATTACCATGTTTACTGTTTGTTTTGAGTTCCCGATATTTACAAACAGTAAACATGGTAAATATCCCGTTTCAAGTGTTAATGATAATGTTAGTAACCATGACAGTTTAAAAACTTATAAACCTAATCAGGTAGGGGAGACCGGGGCGCGACTTAACAAAATTTATATTTTCAGTTGTAGCTTCAAAACCCCTAAACATTTTGAAATGATTTTTGTGTCAAATGATGTCCAAACTATTCAATAACCATATCGTTGGTTTTAATTTGACAATAAATTGGTACCTTTTAAAAAAAGTCGATTTTACTCAGAAAAGTCAGAAATTAATACTTACCCCGCGATCGGGGCTACAATTAACGGTTCCGAGGTAAGTATTAACAAAAGGGGCAACAATTAACATTGTAAGTATTTTCCTCTATGAATAAAGAAAACGCAAAATTACATTGATATTTTTTTATTAAGAAATACAATTAAAATTAGGGTTAAACAATATAGCACTTTGTCCCTGCAACAGCGATATAAGTATGTAGATAAAGTAACCTAAACAAAACCTCTCTATATAATAACAAAATTCAACAAATATCTGAATGATTTCTTATTAACAGTTACTTTTACTGTTATTTTATTGAAGGAAACGTTAGTTTTTAATAATCACAATCTTCACAACAATAATTAACATTATGCTTAAAAGTTGTAACACTCCGATTTCAGCTATATCAATGAATAGAAACAAAAACTCAAAGAAAACCTTTTCGTAGAAGAACAAAAATCAACAAATCTTTAAAATTCTAAATAAAAACCATTTTTACTGTTTTTATTAAGTTAACAGTCTTCTATGTAGTTTAATCAGACTTATGTGTGTTATCGAATAACAATATAATCACTTTAAAATTAAATGAGGTAGTAAACAGCTTATTCTTAAACGTAGCAGTCTTTTTAAAACCTACCTATATAGACTAAAGCAGTCTCAATAATGCTTAGTTTCATTATAAAATCAAGTAGATTATAATTATTGTTAAGATGTAACAATAATTATAATCTACTAAGAACTACTACTACTAAGATTATAATTATTGTTAAGATGTAACAATAATTATAATCTACTAGAAATCATTCTCATAAACAGCACACTGGTAGGCTAGTTTTTTTACTTCCGCAGGTAGCAACCCGAAATAAATACTGGAGCACTTTAATAAATAGTCAGCAATTTGTTCTCCTGCTCAGAAGTGAATACTAACCGGGTCTTTTTGTAGCCTACTTCTACTGGAACTCCTGCTTTCTTCTTTTTCACAAAATTGAACAGCGAAACGTGACAAATTTGAAATTCTGTGGCTACTTCTCTGTAGTTCCTTTTTTTCTCCATTACTTCTAAAGCAGCTGACTCGTAGGTTGCCAGCGAAGTCATGCCTCGAGTCGTTTTCCTTTTGTAAGTACTCATGCTGTAACGTTTAAGCTCTATAAAGTTAGGACAGATGGACGGACAGACGGACGGACAGCGTAGGCTTAGTAATAGGGTCCTGTTGGGCACCCTTCGGGTATGGAACCAAAAATAGAATCCAAAGGTATATACTGTTAATACTAACCCCACATATGGGGTAAGAATTAACAGGTTAATTCTTACCCCGTATGTTTTGTTAGTTTTAGCCCCATGGGTACCTTTTCAATAAAAAAAAATATAATTAAGAAATAGTGTACATTAGCGTTAGTAAAGTTATGTAAGATTATTATGAATAAAACAAGCTACTGTGAAAAAAATAAATATTACGGTGAAATTAAATATTTAACACGTAAATCAATAAATCGTAAAGTGAAAAAAGTTCGTTACCTGGCCAAAATAGACGCACATCACACAACACACTCCCACGGCGCACTGAGCTGCCCTGACGGGTTTCAACCTGTAGAACACTGTCATAGGGACGAATTTTAGGAATCACTAGTGACGTGCTGTTTATAGTTTATTAGAAATTCGCTTGTTAATACTTACCTCTGTTAATTGAAGCCCCGGCCTCCCCTACGTCTTTTAGTATTTTACTCGTCATCTCAGCAGTCACCTCCTTTCTAGCCATATTATCATCCTTCACATAGTCCATCCATCGTTTCTTTGGTCTTCCTCTACTCTAATACCCACCCACATTCATACTCAAAACATTTATCACGATATATTCCTCATTCTAATTGCATTAAACATATGGAATGCAAACAAAATCTACTGTCAAAACTTCGGTATTCCCTTTAAAGAATCACAACACCCTACATGAGCATTTATATTAAAAAGCATTTCAGAAACCAGAGTTAACATGGTAAATAAAAAGCCACTTAACATTTTTAACTTGACACTTAGATATTGCAAAAACGCAGTGCCGCCATACTTATCTACAAGACATTCCTTTCCTAACACGAGAAATAAGTAGTTACTAATTTACTTAAAAATAAAAAGTTAAGTAATAATAAAAAAATCCCGATTGATGGCAATAGGTTGGACCCCCATTACTTCGAACTTAAATATAATTGGCGAAATGTGGGTGTATTAGGTACACCTCTGACTAACCCTTCGGGGATAACAGGATTTATGTTATGTTATTAACTCCAACGGATTTATCGTCAAAACAGTATATTTTTAATATTTAATTAGCGCGCATCGTATAAATAAACAAAAATTTGAGGTCAACGGCCAATATTTATCAAAGATCGTTAAATGCACTTACGCAAACATACAAAACCACTGCGAAAACTACTGTTAGTCCATAATCCTTCGATATAAAGTACAAAATGGAACGATTTTCTCTTGTCTCTCAACAAAAACATTGTACAAAGGCGTCTCCATGCTCTCGATTTGCGAAGGGACACGTAACGGTACAAAATAACGGTTAAACAATAAACGAAGTTCCAATTTTGAATCCCGCTTCGGTACAATTCGGATGGCGATCTCACCCGATCCGAAACGACCCCGCGAAGATTGCAATCGTCGAGTACGATTTTATTTCAAATACGAATTCAGAAGAAACGATTCTAAAATGTTTACCTGATTGGAATCGTCCAGGGAAGAAGAAAATCGGGATAGTTTATTGATATTAATTCCTTTGACTTTTCATTATCAATAAAAATCTAGCAATATTCAATTTAGAATTTCTTCTAGTTAACACAAGTATCATTCACAACGTTAATACTTAGTACTAAAACTGATTTGTAATGAACATAACATTAATCAGATCATAGATAATACGGTATTATCACGGCATTGATACCGTTCGGCTAACCTCGCGCTCCTTCGGCGAAATTCGGTACACGCATTGTTTCGCATTTAAAATTGGAACTCGTGTGTCATAGAAGGACAAACGAACACTTTCACGAGGAATTTCTTTTGTATTGTTAATTTTTATTATTTGTTTAGAAAGCAAGAACATGTCCTCATATAAAAGATACCACCAGAACTTTTGTAAATAAAGATGAGCTACCTAATTTTTGACTTAGACCAAACAATGTAAAATAACTAAGCAAAACTGAATAAACCGACTATAATTAAAAAAAAAATACTAATAAAAGATACCACCGGTATGTTTTAACTACTGGTAAACTACCTTGTTTTCCACATGTTAAAACATATAAAAGCAACTTATTAAGGTAGATAAACCAATTACCAGTCATCGAAACTCAAAAACAAGGCGAAAACACCAATTATCGTCTCTAACTTTATCACTCAAAACACACTTTTTAAATGCACTAGTCGAAGTATTTCACGTGTGTTTGGCTATGTTCGTAGCATATCGGCGCAGCTGCGCTGGCGCACGCCCTCCCGATACTAATGCTAGTGCACAGTACTATTGTCCAGGAAAGCGTCGTAAGGGCCCGAATTAGTATTGCACTCGCGATCCTCCGCCTATGTCATACATTTCGTACTTGGCTGTGGGGCACACGAATTGTGGCGACGACGTGTATTGGTTAAAGATAGGAAAATTAAACGTTTTTAGTCGATTCGTAACAAAGAACTATTGTTCTGTGTGTGTAGGATTTCTCACATACAATAAACTACTGTAATCTACAGAACTTTTCTATACTCCGATCAGGCTCATATTTTATCTTTATAAGAGGTACCTTCTTTGCACAAAGGTTGGTTTTTGGTCAGTCTTAAATAACTAACTTCTTTAGTAACTAAACATCACTATGACTAAAACCAAGTTTCTCAAAGGACAACTCGAATCACCTTATTTGATTTCAATATCTGCTTATTTTAGAATTGATTGGTCTTTCATGTGGTGTTTATCAGAAACAAAGACATACCAAACTGGTGGAAGAAAACATCCTGAGGAAACCAGCATGTCCTAGAAACAAAGATTCTAAGGCATGTGACACCAGCACTGAGCCCACTTCTTAAAAAGAGGAGCCGTAGCACCCAGCAGTGGGAACGCTGATTATGCTTTTCTTACATAACGCAGTAGTTACAAGTCATATTTACATAAATGAACTAAATCGTTCAAGAGCAATCGATTACAGACAGCTACGAATATTTTTATAATAAATACAATAACGGTTGCACAATACAGTTCGTTCATTCGTTCCAATCGAATGGGTTCACGCGATCGCTACATAATGTTCACTCGTTCATGGAAGGGATTGACTGGCCGTTTATATTGTGGACAGAAGATATGAATGGGTTTAAAATAAGAACAGCATGGTCCAATAAATAAGTTCTTAAAGAAAATGGATAGTGAATTTCAAAGAGGATTGTCAAAAAAATCATAAGATCTGCCCTTACCGAACTTAGGTTGTCGTGTTAATGTTGAGAAAAGTGAGTTCGCACATTCTGCACACTTACACAAATACACAGCATGGGCCAATTGAAACCACTTTAAGTCCAAAATATGAGACGAACACTACTAATCAAATACGATTGGCAACAAAACAAAAAATGTACAGTCACCAGCGCATCAAATTACCACAAACTGTCTAATTTTCACATTCGATTTTGAACAGCTTAACCATCAACATTTTATCATTTAAAATCATTTGGAGAAAGATAGTTTGTGGTAACTTGATGTGCTGGCTAATTTAGAAAAAACATTTCGAACGATGTAAGTCATTAACGTTTGATAAGATTTTTTGTTTGCAATGACTCACTGTTCTATTTTACCAATATTCTGGAAACAGATTTTGGTGTGTGATTTACAGTCAACCCTGTCTTAGAGAGTGACCTGTGTGACTTTAGGAACGATTAAGTTATAAATAATAAATTGTTTAATTTGGGACAACATAGGAACCATTTGTGTTAGTACACAGCTTAGATACTACAACTTATACACTAGGATTAGTAACAAATTTAAGACAAGTTGAGTTATGCACTTACAAGGCATTTCATGCGGACAATGATTCCGCATGAGATGCCCCAGTACAGGGGCTCTCGGGTCCTCAGCCACGACTTTCAGGATGTTATTGCTGCTCCCCCGAATCCTCCTCGCAAGCGATGCCACCTTTTTCCTGATGGTAGCATGGAAATCATCTGTACACGATTGGGCAAACATCCCCGAGGCACTACTGAGACAAGGGAGTTTCAACATCATCCTGAAAACGTTGTTAAATTGGACGCCCAAGGTACTTAGCGTCCCACGTGAACAGCTGAACAACAGGCATCGCGTTTAGAATACTAGAATCCTTGACAGTACGCTTTAAACAAGGTAATTTGACCTAACCTAAAAAATGTGCGTGCCAAAATGTTCCCGCGGTCCTCCAACGCCCCTCCCTCTCTGCGCTCCCTCTCCACGTCATCATCGCTATATGCGAATGCATATGCATTGATGGTATGTTATGCTATGTTTAGCACTGTTGCATTTGCGTGGCGGATGAAAGGTTTATAGGCATTTCCTTAGCTAGTACAAATTACCTAACAACACATTTGTTTATTACCTTCAACCTCATTACGGAAGCGAAAAAATCCGGAAAGTAAAACATAATTATGATCTACTTAGTAAGCGTTCGTAAGAGCGACTGTTGAGTGAGCATGAGGATCTGGACTCAATCCCAGGGACGGGTAAAGATTTTTTGTATTTTTCTTAGGGAATTTAGCGGCAGCAGTTAGTAGAAAAAAAAATGTGTCAAGTTGATGACAATAGGTGGTCCTATTAAACTGGACTCGCTCAAAGTATGTGGTAGAAAAATTGATTACGATGATGACGTCAGGGTCAGGGGCCTTGACGAGGAGGAAACAACAGGACAGACAGGACACGATATCAAGAGTCCCATCGGAACCACACACATTTGAATTCCCACCTGAACTGGTTTACTTACATGTTATTTAATATAAGTTTTTAAACATGGTCACTAACACTATTATAATAATAATAAATCGTTTATTGGACTCAATAAAATATAGCCTAAAAGGCTGCAAGAAACTAAACGGACGCCTGACTTCCAAACTAGGTAAAAAACCTGTATCTTGAAAATCAGTTCACTTCCATGGACAAAATTAAATGGAGACGCTTGGTTAATATGACAATTCAGTGGTAGTTATCAGAATAAAATTAGGATTTTGAATTTAGATATTGTATTATTTAGATATTATTGTTATTACTACACTGAAAACGTTCAGTGTTAATAATAGTGTTAGTGATCATGGGATAGTGTATCCCTGATCAATGGTGATTATAACAGCGCCGACATATCAGGAACTCAAAACAAATACCTAGTGAACATGGTAAATATTCCGTTTCCAGTGGTAATGTTATTTAATACCGCCACCCCTCACCACGGATGCTAAAAAATCCGGAAACTAAACACATTCTAAGCCATTCCTCGACTCGTGAGCCCCGTCACACCGAGGTGTTTGGCCCAACAATGAGTCTTTGTCCGTCTGTCACTGGTTAGCATTCTGGACGCGACGCAAGGCCGCCCCGCGCTAAGTGAGGGTATTGCCAGTGTATGGAGGAAATTACCCTGGAGATTCTGTGGGTATGTGTTTTTGGTTAGGTTCCAGTTTTGAATTTCGTATTTTTTGATGAAGTAAAAACGTTTTATACACAAAAAAAACTGGACAAGTGCAAGTTCGACTCGCATGGAGAGGGTTCTGCACGTTCATTATCTAAATTCCGTAAGTTGTTTTAAATCTAAGATTTCTTAGGGATTTCCTGTACTTAATATAATTTTCGTTGTGCTGTAAAACAATTGTATGAGAAACAATAAAAACTTTTTATTTTATTTTTTTAAGAGTGGTACATATATAGGACTAAATGCCACAAGGCAATTTTCGCCTATTTTCTTAAATAAATAACTTCAAAACTATTTATCTTAAAATTATTTAAAAAAATGAGATTCTCACAATGAGCCCTTTCATTTGAAATGTAACACGATACCTGTAGTCTTTTTTTTTCATTCTAAATGTACCCCCAAAAGTGGCCCCCATGTTTGAAATAATTAACTTACGTCACGTCCGTATTAGGATCACCGACTTACATATTTCAACTCAATCGGTCCAGTAGTAGGCTGTGACAGACGGACAGATAGACAGACAGACACGCAAGTGATTCTATAAGAGTTCTTTTCTTTTGAGGCCCGGAACCCTAAAAGTAACAAAACTATCATTATGACGTATTCGGCGAGCCACATACTAGGCAACGTTTGTATCTTGTGGCGGGATCCTGCCGTTTTGCCGAAAAGATTTTGCCAAATTTTCATTACCCAAACAAATTTTAGCAACCTTTTTTTATGCCAATGTAATATTTGGAATAATTTTAGTACGCACATTTTCATTTGGTCAAATGTTTACTTGGCAGATTATTACTAAGGATAATGTCATTAAGGCTTTTGGTCTTTAATCAAATGATTTATTACAGCAAAAAAAATTAAGACAATAAACGTTTAGTCAAATGATTTATTATGACAAAAAATGTAAAGGCAAACATTTTGGAATGAAGACATAACACAAATTGATTTAATATAACGTAATTGAAATTTAACAGATGCTGACAGAAACCCTAACCCTAGACGGTCGACGTCAGGGGCACCCCGAGGTTTGGTTAGTTAGGTTCCTGTAAACCTTGCAGACAGAAATAGGAGCCCCGCGCAGCGGGGTTCCGTCGACCTGCTGACGGAAACGCTAACCCTAGACGGTCGACGTCAGGGGCACCCCGAGGTTCGGTTAGTTAGGTTCCTGTAAACCTTGCAGACAGAAATAGGAGCCCCGCGCAGCGGGGATCCGTCGACCTGCTGACGGAAACGTTAACTCTAGACGGTCGACGTCAGGGGCACCCCGAGGTTCGGTTAGTTAGGTTCCTGTAAACCTTGCAGACAGAAATAGGAGCCCCGCGCAGCGGGGATCCGTCGACCTGCTGACGGAAACGCTAACCCTAGACGGTCGACGTCAGGGGCACCCCGAGGTTCGGTTAGTTAGGTGCCTGTAAACCCTGCAGACAGAAATAGGAGCCCCAACCGAATCCAAATAGGAGATTCCAACTAGTTAATAGTGCTTTTGACTGAAATGGTAAGTTTAAAATTGACGACACCAAATATTTGGCTTATGCAATTTTGCGTAAAATATGTTATACCAACTGAAATATTTGACTAGATAAAAAATGGTAAAAGTACTAGTTGGTGAACAAGTTATTGTTCAAACGTTCACTTGCCAAACATAGGTTTTCGTAACAATTATTTGTAAAGAGATTTTTTGGTAAGTAATAATTTGGCAAATGAAATTATGCGAAAATTTGTTTGGGAAGTGATAATTTGGCAATTTCTTTTCGGTCAAACAAGGGAGACCCATCTTGTGGCTTAAGAGAGTATTAACCATGAGTATTAACGATGATCATGAAAATTCAATTAGTTACGTTACCGCCCACGCCTTTGAGAATATTAGTACAATAAGATAATTTCACAATATGACTTGGAAATATGAGTTTTATTGTCTGATGTCTTAATTAATCAAATCAATTGTTTCACGATAAATTTAATTATTTGTTGGACAACGTAATGACATAGTCTTTAACACGTCAATAAACACTAGAGAAAATTCGATTAAATAACTGCCAATATCCGGTTTCTGAGTTATTTCATAGAAAGATTTTAAAACTTTCATTTCTATCTGACAAATTCAACAGCCTACACAAAATAAAATTCTCCCCAAAGAAAGGCAAAATATAGGACGCTGGCAACACCGCCACTGCCTCATTATTGCAGTTCCGTATTATTGTTGGAACAGACCTGGTTTCAGGAAATATAATCATTTTTATATGATGGCTCTATACAATTGAGGAAGAAGAGTTACATACATAAAACACATGGAGGAAAATATATGATTAGCTGTCTGAAGTTAATTTCTATCATTAGAGTAATAGATGCTGAGATAGTGCAACTATTTATATTGTAGGCTGATGCAACTGTTTTTTTTTTATTAGAATTATTCATACATTTATTCATATTCATGTTTTTCATAAAAGACATTACAATTGGCATACAGGTGCTTAAACAAGACATAATTATGACATACATCATATATATACGGAACATTACGGAACAACACGAGACACAGGGTCGGGGTTATAACGGGATATTTGGTAAATATCCCGTTTCTAGTGTTAATTTTATTATAATACAAGACATAATTGTTCAGTAGGTGGAAAGTGGTCAGTCTAAAGATAGATGATTCGCATAGCCTCATGTACCTGTTTTACTGGCAACTCAATCAATTAACTCAGCACATCGCAGTCGACAGCTGGACATAGTCTTCTCTCAAGCTGCCCTACGTCTTCTGCATCTAGTCTGTTCCACCCACCTTTTGAGTCGCAGTGAGTTTTGCGGTAGACATCGGAAAGGATTTCTGATTTGCCTTGTGAGAACCCTTCGATACTGACCGAGACTACGCACAAGCTGGAGCTGCTCTGGAGCTGCACTGCTCTGCTCTACCCTGCTCTGTAAATGTGACGCTGTTCTACAAACGATGATGCTATCAGATTGCCATCGACAAGCTAAGAAGGAACACCTGTTCGTCCAGCTGGGGGACGTCCCACACTTCACTTGCGGATACGCGGTCTCTACTCTAGACTTGTTTACTCTATTTATTTATTTAACACTTCAAGCACAAAGTACAGAGGCGGACTTAATGCCATAGGCATTTTCTACCAGTCAACCTTTGGGTGAGTGAGCAGTAGTAGGTGTATATCTGAAAATAATTTTAATTAATACTACGACAAACTACAAGGATATATACAATACTATAAATATATTTAAAATACTATAAGTATATGTCAAAATATATATTAATTTAAATATACATTTACATAGATACACTAAGATAAAAGACAAACAATGAGGAAAATATTACCGTTGTGACGAAACTGCTTACTCTATACACCAAATAACATAATGATGATGGGAACTTTCCGATTTGGCCACAGAATTTTATCTCCAAGTCAAAGATAGGTCACTGTTTGCCACTAAGAGGTAGCAAGGCATTCGTGGAGCTCGTGGCTAAATAATAACAGCCGCTCGGATCAATCTTCAGGTAAAGCCGCGCTTGCCCAGGTTGGTTTGTGGATGGGTGACCAAACATTGCATACCAAGCTTCCTCCGTGCCTCGGAAAGCACGTCAAGCCGCTGTCATTTGTAAATCTTTGACAGTCGTTACAGATAGTCAATGGCCCGAAAGTCTGACAAACAGTCTACAAAGGGGTATCTTGTATTATCCAGTACTAACTGGGTTGTGGAGGTTAGATAGGCAGTCGCTCCAAGTAAAGTACTGTTATTCAGCTGCATCCGGTTAAACTGGAAGCCGACCCCAACATAGTTGGGAAAGGGATAGGCAGATGATGGGGTGGCAAGGCATTTAGAATCGCTGGTTAAAATTGAGACGTATAAACGTTAAAAATATGTATGGTCGAACAGTCGTTGATCATGACAACCCCGTAACTACATAGAAAATATCACCTTTAATTTACCGATCAGTTATATCTTGGGCCATTTAGCCACATAACCACAAGCCACACGAAATCAGACCCCTCTCGCAAACTGACATGTTAATATCAACTACAAATCTAAACTAACTATAAACTAGTAAGTCTGAGTTATAACTAGACTAAATAGATATTATACTCAAGTACGTATCTATGTATGTAACCATAGTCTAAAGTTTACACAGGAAGGCGAAGTCACGTACATGTGTAATAGTGAAGTTTCATTTACCGTGGTTGTACGGTACGAGAATTGAGAATTTTGGGTGTAAATTCGTACTTCTAATATTTATTTAATCTTTATTTTAGGGAAATGACTTTGTGTGCCAGGATACATAGTATACTGTATATTCATCCGGTCATAACTGTGTGCCTGGCCATTCGAATCCGCAAATTACAGTGGGGTTTTGCAGATGCAGTGGATAAGCGATTGGCTTTAGTGCTACGGGTCTCCGATTCGATCGATGCACAGTACGATTTGGTTATCAAACTACATATTTACGGTTTTCAGATTTTTTCCTTTACATCTGCTGTAATACATTGCTTCTTGCCAAATTTCATAATTCTAGGTCAACGGGAAGTGCGGTTTTAATTCCCTTGTGAAATCGCAAAATATGCGACATTAACGGTCATATCTTTTGATCGCTTTGACTTACAAGTTTGAATTTTTCATTTTCTCAGATTTTTTTCAGTTTGATACTTGCATACGTTCCTGAGAAAAAAAGTCTTGCCAGGACGGACAGACAGGCAGACAAAGTGACCCTATAAGGGTTCCGTTTTTGACGATGAAATACGGAACCCTAAAAATTACTAGGAAGGCTTTACGGTACTCACAAAGGAAGGTTGTTTCGTTGGGTGGCCCATCCCAGCAGGTAACAAAGTAACAAACAAACTACAAATAATAATTTATTTCATTATCCTTACAATATCAATGCTGATATCAATCACAAAGAGTTATTCTTGCCGGATAAGGAATAAGGAAGAAGATAAAGGAAAATACGTGAGGCACATGCGTGATTCTGAGTTTTGGTGGTACAGTGGTTGAGACTCTGGTTTCGGTGTGAAGAGTCACGGAATCGATTCGAGTTTTTGGAAAATATTTTACTAGATCATAAAGGCGAATGGCCATAATGAGAGCAGTCATTTTTGTAAATACATACTTGGTAAAAACAAAAAAAAAAAACAACACACACAAAAAAAACACACATACACGCCTAAAACAGTGATACTTAGTAAACGTTTATGAAAATTGCCTGTTGTGATTATTTCAAATAATATTTACGTTATTTTTAGATTCTACAACGAAGCACTTATTGCTGGAACGAGGCTAATTAACAGTCTTATCATAGCAATGTCAGCGACTGATGTAACCAAGGTTTTGTAAAAATATTCTGGTTTAAAAGAGTGTCCATGGAGTTTCTTGCCCGTTCTTCTCCATAGAGATCTACGTTAGGGAATGGGCAACTACAGTACTTTCACAGTTTTTATGCCTTGTGACTGGGACTGCAGCTACATTTCATTGTTGTCTTTGTTTCGACAGTTCAAAAGTGCCTGTAACTGGCCTACTTGAAATGAATGCTTTGATTTTGATTTTTGACTATGCGGAAATAAATTCCGTGATAAATTCTTTATGTTCAATACAATGACAACATTATTACAGACATCTTAAACACGCACAGCACTCTGTCTGTCACACATCTGTGGCGCACAATGTCTGCATGTTGTACAACATGCAGACATTGTACCCAACAGATAGGTCCCCTGGCTCCCAAAGTAGGTTTTCTCCTGTGATTTGGGAGACAGTGTGAAAAAATAGGAACATCCTCTTCACAAGGAGTTCTGCTTATCCTGAAAATGCAAAAGAATACACTGACGCACTTCTTTACCAGTTGCTCCCGGCTGTCACTCGTGGATCTTCGACACTCGTTACTGGTAGTCAGAATCCTAAAATTCTGATAACCAGTCTTGCCAAGGGGTATCGTGTTACCCAGTAACTTGGTTGCGGAGGTCAGACAAGCAGTCTGACTTTGTAATCTACTTGTATTCAGGCATAATCAGTAAAACTATTATTTCTATATAATGGGCAGCCCTGTGTTGTTCGTTCCTTAGTTTTTACGTTCTGTTTTTTTATAAGTGAAGACTTTTCATTTGCCGTCAGTCTCACGTACTAATTTTAATATGTTTTGTTAGCTGTTAGTCTTTCATAGATGATAAATAAATAAATAAAACTGGAAGCCAACCTCAACATAACAAAAGTAGTTGGTAAAGGCATGGCAGATGATGTTAATTAAATACGGCTTTTGTTTCGAATCTCATAACAATGCGAACGTACGAACATTGAATAGCAAATACCGTATCGTAGTAAGTAGCGACACACTCAAATTATGCCGTAATTATATTGTACTGCTCGTAATATAACGCCGATACATGGGGCACGGAGGAGGTAGTATACAGAGACCGAACTTCATGCTATAGCATTGTGCGAAGAACCTACATACAAATCTAATCTAGTTTAAAATATTTCTATACACTTTTTAGTGACACCGATGATGAAAAGTTAAAAAAATGGAATTGAATAGACATCGGCGCCACAGAAAACCTTATGTCAATCCTAATAAAAGTAAATTTACTAATATACGATATTTTTTTAAATATCTCGTGGCTGCCACTTCTAGTTTGTTTTTAAGATGGATGAAAATCTAAAGAAAGATAAATAACGCTTGATTCAAAGTAGGTCGACTTCGAAGAAAACTTAAACTGTTTTGGTTTTGAGTAACGAACTGATGAAAACTAGTTAAATGTACACCTATGCTTACCCTCAGTGACTACAGACGTAATGAAAATCTTTATGTAATTGATTTTATAGTTTTTCCAACCAATATTCATTTTTAGTCACAGAATCCATCATTCTTTTTGCCAAAATTATAGTATGTATTTTAAATATAGAGATGAGTCTCTGTCTATTATCTACTCTTTGAACCTCCACCATGTCATATTTACATAACAAGGGAATCGTTCGCTTGTCTGATCTTGTAATTTTTCGCTATATATGATCAGCTTAAGGAGTTACTAAGCTAAGTAACTAACTTAAACTTGTTTAGATTCACGCCGGAATATGTGGCATGTTATAATTTATCCCCTGTTAACAAAAGCCTGAGGAGTAATGTATGCCAGGTGAAGGTCGTTTTTTTTATGTTTAATGGGCCTACTCTTGACCTCAATCTAGTCCTAGAGGACAGAGATGAGGTCGACGATGGAACGAGCTAACCCAAAAGAAGTCTATTAACTCGCGACTTAAATAGATTGGGGTCATATGAACTTGGGAACACCGACGAAGGCAGGGAATTCCACTCCTTGGCTGTGCGCATAGTAAACGATGTCGCAAAGCGATCGTTGACCAAAAACAGCAACATCAAAATAATTTTAGCTGAAGTTGAGATGAGATTTATTTTTTTGATTTTTGAAAGTCTGACAGCTAACTTCTTACAAAGGGGTATCGTATTACCCAGTACTAACTGGGTTATGGGGGTCAGATAAGTAAGAATAAGAATAATTTATTTCAAAAAAGTAGATATTACAAAAGTATACATTTAGTGCAGTAGTGTTATTTCTAAACAATTATATAATTAGTGCTTTTATGTAAACTATAACTAAAATAAATATAACTGTTGCAAGTTACGATAGTGACGAAATCAATTGTTAGGTAGCGACCTGCCTGATCTAGGTTTATTTTAAACATGTGTTTCAGGCCATCAAGTAGTCGCTCCATGAAAAATACTGGTAATCAGCTGCATCCCAGTCTAAACTGGAAATGGATATTATAATACGGGTACACAGCCCTCCTATCAGTGAGAGGGGTTAGGGATGTTACATGTCTTTGAATATTCGGTTCCAGGACATGCCGGTTTCCTCACGATGTTTTCCTTCATAGTTCCGACAGCTGTGAAGATGAAAAAAATACACAAAGTAGTACTCGATTGGGTACAAAACTACGACTTGGAAGTTGGAGCCGATACCTCTGACACTGGCCCACTATTACATTGCACTGAAGATTTTATTCCAATTTCCAGTTATTTTGAACCCGTTTTCTATTATTTTCCAGTATTGAGTAAAATAAACTCATCATTAACATAACATCACGCCTGTAATCCCCGAAGGTTTAGGCAGATTTGTACCTAATAGTACACCCAAATTTCGCCAGTTTTGTTTAAGTCCCATGGAATAGGGGGCGAGCGTATTGCCATCAACCGTGCACAAATCCAGACTCCGTGGCTTCTACTGAGAAATTCCTGATGGAAAAACTCAATAACACTGCCCGACCCGGGAAACGACCTCACAGGACCTCATGCTCAGCAGTGGCGCTTGTGACCACTGGACGAACGAGGCAGTCACAATATAGGCAAACTCATAATTTAGATCGATACTATAATAAAGGGTGTTAACGGAACCTGCACGAAGGTATCAACCAAGCAATACATAAAACTTTACACAAAAATTATTTGCAAGAAACGACTTTTTTTTATTGAGGTGAAAAATCACGTTTTACGATAAAACTCAAAGTAACGCACTCAAAACATTGTTTGGTGGATATATTGAACAGTACGGGGGTCGTGGAGGTGTTTAAAGTAAAGTTTAAAGCATTTTTAAAGCATTAAAAACATATGTTAAAAAAAAAAACTTGTGAAAATTTGGAACTTTAACCACCAATATCTCTGTAACTAGAAGTTTCCCAGACTTCCCAGGTAAGGTCTAGAACAAAAAAATGATTGAAATGACGAGGAGAATAAGTGCCTTTCAGCTTCGCTAAGGGTCTTGTTACACTCTTAATGTACACATACATTCTGACATTTAAAAATCTCTTTCTAAAAGTTGGCAACACATCTCTTTCCTAGAAATTCCAGTTTTAAAGCATGTTTAAAGATTGTATGTTTGTCAATTCGTAGCACTCTGCATTTGACAAGGCAAAGTGGCATCGTTTGAGAAGCCAGCATCTTTTAAAATATACAAGATATACCACCGCTTGTGAGGGAAACTCAGTTTTTGATACATCTTAATGCATGTTGTTTTAGATTAAAAAAACTGGTTTGATTGATGCTTGGAAAATTCAATGTACTGCCTTTTTAAACTATTTGTTAAGTTGACTAACATGAGGTTTGTGTAAAAATATGTTCTTGAGGGGAATCATTCAAACACGTTAGCCAACATAATAATAATAAAATTTGAATGGTCTGTAATGACATCTCTCTCTGTCTCACTCTCTCTTTTCCATATTTTTAACTTCTAAAACATGAGATCTTTTTTTTGTGTGTGACGTGTGTGTATGTTTTTAGGGTTCCGTACCCAAAGGGTAAAACGGGACCCTATTACTAAGACTTCGCTGTCTGTCTGTCTGTCTGTCTCCAGGCTGTATCTCATAAACCGTGATAGCTAGAAAGCTGAAATTTTCACAAATGATGTATTACTATTGCCGCTATAACAACAAATACTAAAAACTAAAAAAAAAATTAAATATTAAGGGGGGCTCCCATACAACAGATATGATTTTTTTGCCGATTTTATAGATAATGTACGGAACCCTTCGTGCGCGAGTCCGACTCGCACTTGGCCGGTTTTTTTTATTTATTTAATTCACAATGTACACAACCATAGTAACACGCTAGGCTTAAAACTAGTGTGTACATGAGCCTGTTATTAGTGCAATAAAATAACTTAAAATTAGTAATATTGCAGAGATTATCAATTATCTAATATCACGTAGCTCATTATGAGGTTTCACAACTAAAAATATTATATTAATTAAAATTATATCTACCTCATCATCATCATCTGCCTAGCCTTTTCCAAACTATGTTGGGGTCGGCTTCCAGTCTAACCGGTTGTAGCTGAATATCAGTGTTTTACATGGAGCGACTGCCTATCTGACCTCCACAACCCAGTTAGTGCTAGGTAATACGATACCCCTTGGTAAGACTGTTTGTCAGACTAAATTATATCTACCTCTATACACAAAAAAAGAAAATATATTAAAATTAACACATAATATAATATATTTGAACTCTATTTTAACATTTTATCCTCCATAAATTCTTGGATACTATAGTAACATTTTTCTAAGAGCAATGACTTTAAATACACATGGTGTTTTCTGTTTTCAGTTTCTCCGAGATTACTGGTCTGATTTACGCAATTCTTTTTTTATTTGGTAGAAGCCAGCGCGGTGGGTGGTCTCATATAAATTTTATTAACTTGGCTTGGCTTACTTTTTCTTCGTGGTTTCAGTTGATGATCTTCTAATAACTTCTAGTTATAATGTAAAATAAATACTTGAAAAGAATTTGTATTGTGTATATACTACAACTAAAACGGGTAAATTAAAAAAAACATTTTACAAAAAAAAATAACTGGCTTCCAAAAAAACCACTAAAAACTCGGTTATTTATTTTTTGTAAAAAGTTTTATGTCAATGGTTTTTCAAAAACTTTTTCAGGCCTACAGGTATACTGATTGCAAGTACATCCAACACATGAGCTCCTGATGATAGACATGTAGCAACCGTTTCCAAAGCATTTTGGTTTTCTATATCGACTTTCAATCAGAATGATAAAATTTCTAATAATAAAAAATAATAAGAAAAAAACAATAATTATATTTTTTATAATTTTCTAATTTCTTTTCGTATTTATTTTTGTATGTAGGTTGTATTGTATGCTGGTGTCCGCGGGTTCCCTACTTGAAATCGAATGACGTGACACTGGCCCCTCTCTATCAAAGAGAGTGAGCAGCAATCTAGCACGCGGGCTCAGTGTAGGTTAGTGAGTATTTTTATTATTGTGTGTGAAACTAGCCTCCTGTCAACTTGATCGAAACTGGATAACTCCGCCTTGATAGACGGCTATTGGTTTGCTAATATCATTTGGCACGTAACAACCAATACCGTTATCTGTAAATGGTCTATACTATACGATAAGAATTCACATCACAGCCCTCCCATTTCTCTTTTGGAATTACGGCAGGTAAGTCAAATCAGCTAAGTCTAGAATTTTGTAACATAAGAGGGCCTAGGAAGGTAAGGTAAGGTTTTTTGGCAGTTTCACTTAAACTGTTTAGTATTTTTACAATGTTTTTCAACAGAAAAGACAGAAGCTTTTCTTTAGCATCCGATTTTTGACTTTACTATCATTGTCTTCTCTTTGAACATGTGATGCGGAGGAATAAGGAAATATCGTGAGGAAAGTTTTGAGTATGAATGTGGATGGGTATAAAAGTAGTGGAGTACCAAACAAACGATGGATGGACTGTGTGAATGATGATATGGCTAGAAAGGAGGTGTCTGATGAGATGACGAGTAATAGAGAAGTATGGAAGAAGAAGACATGCTGCACCGATCCGATCCCAAATGAATTGGGATGAGGGCAAGAGAATGATGATGATGTCTTCTCACCGCATCTGAAAGACTGTCACTGCCCTCAGACATAAAGTAAGCTGAAGTATGAATATCAAGCAATCTTATTGGTTAATTTTACACACCCTTCGCTAGCTTACCACATCTCAGCTTCAAAGGCAGCCTCAGTCTAGATTAAAACTGCAAACTGAGCTCAAGTGACCTTTTCAACTTGAAGTATTACCACATAACTCAATTCGCCGATCCAACTTATGATTACCGGCGTATCGGGGGGTAGTCTATGATCAAAAAACTTTTCTCGTTACTCCAGCCTGCTCATTTGACAAGTTTAGCCGTTTGCTTGGGAAGTTTTTGGTAATACGCCCCCGGATATATTACTGACGATAAGGCCGGACGAATGTTTGCCTTTTAACTTCTTTATTTTAATTATTGATTGGGATGTTTGGAAATTAAGTTAATAAGAAAGAAGGCAAGACATCTTTGTCTTGCCTCCTTTAGTTGCAAGACGAACAGAAAACGCCTGGAAGAGCTACTGGTCCATGAAGGAACTATTTGAGGGTGAGTTGCCTATGGCACTGAAACGAAAACTTTTGAACATGTGTATTCACCCCGTCTTAACCTATGGTGCACAAACTTGGTCTTTGACTGACATCTAGAAGTCCAAACTTAAGGTTTACCAACGAGCAATGAAGCGCATTACACTGGGTGTTAAATTAACTGATCGTGTTCGAAACACAATACTGCCCTCCAAAACAAATATAGCTGACGTGGCTCAAAAGGCTGTCCAACTCAAATGGGACTGGGCAGGTCATGTCTGCCGTACCAAAATAGCAGGAAACTGGTGCTCCGACACAGTGAGGCGGGGTCGTGGCAGGCTACGAAGGAGATGGCGGGACGAACTGGACTATTTCCGTCCGAACTGGAAGGAGGACTTGCGGATTCGCGAAAAGTGGAAGGAGGGGAAGGAGGCCTTCGCCCAGGAGTGGGACAGAGAAGAATAAAGAAATAAAAAAAACTATTAAGGAATTAGGTTAAAGAAAACAGAAGACATCGAGTGGCTACAGTTACTGGTATGAACGAATATGAGCAATCTGCACATCATATTTTATGGGAGTGTGCTTTTTGGCCGAATGAATGCAATGTTATGAGTTTATGACGGATAGTGTACAGGTTCCATCCGAAAATATTAACTATACAGATCTTGTAGACACGTGCGTTCAAGCGTTTTTCCATATCTATTATTGGAATCAAATATAACACAACAACAACACAACACAACAACATAACTTAGGGCCCATTAATATTAATGATAATATTTATCCGTGGTGCTAGGCAACTGGGCTTATCCCAGTGGTAAACGTCCCTTTGTGCCTATTGGCCTTGTTTTGTTGTTTCTTGCTGATGCGGACGGAAGTGGAAATTATGATTTTCCCACTCCTCCGCTATACTTTTCTGATTAATTTCGTTACGGGATCCAAAACAGTTATATTGTTTCTCTGGGACTTTGTCGAGCTTCATTGTCTCGGCGCTTTTCTGGTGGTGGCCATTGTTAATTCTGGCTTTCAGGAGTTGCAGTGGTTTGGGAATAGTGTTACAGGCTTGTTCTGGCATATAGGGAAGAAGAAGGTATCTTCTTCTACGCAACTTCTCTATATCGATTTATTTGAGAATGATTGATGAGTCGATTGTTTTAGTTATACAAGTTGGTTTCGGCAAACTTCTCATTTTTATGTCTTTTGATTTTAAAAACTTGGGTTGCTGACCGCTTCCTTGCTTTACTGTTTTAATTCTTACTAATATCTTTTCTAATTGATGTGCAGTAGCCAGCACACCAAGTTTCCACAAACTGACAAATTCCTCCAAATTATTTTAAACCGTAAAATGTTGATGGTTAAGTTCAAAATCTAATGCGAAAATTTGTCAGTTTGTATTAACTTGATGGGCTGGCAACTGTACAATGCGATCCTTGAGTTGAAAGTTTGGTACGACTACAATGTGTACAGAAAATGTCAAGTTTAATAATTAAATATCCCGTATGAATAGTTGCTGAACGCATCTGTCCAACCCAAATACAGGCGTGAATGATACTTATAGTGGAGAATGAGTAGTCTATCACTGTTTTTTCTACAAATGCCTAGAGTACCGGCAAACTATTCTCATTTCTTCATTCTCCTAGCAGCCAAGTACAGAACTAGGTCATCTAGATCTCTCCTATTTCAGCCTTTTTTCCGTTGTTATGTTAAAACATTTCAGGCCAGCCACTAATGGTTTGATTCCGAGTAATTTATTGTTCTAACCTAACATTTTGCTAATTCTTTTGCCGAGCGCCTGTGTAAGTGGGCAACTTAATTCCCGACCCTCGGAATGGGGGTGAATGAGGATATTTTTCTTCTACACTGATTGCTTTTCAGCATAATTGTGTTAAGTTGTAAGAGGTTTTCTGGTGAGCTGGATATTTCATGCCTAGTAGTGCATTTATTATAACTGAACTAGTTGCATTTCAGAACCAATGTCAAGTTTAAAGTAACAATTAAATTAAATTAGGTTAGCAAATAACGAAAGTATTTTTTTTATTTATAACGCTCAGCTCAGTGCCAAGATACAAAATTCCAACAATGCCATAATATGTATTTAGGCATTAATTAAGATGTCCCTTAGTGTTACTTAAAATGGGCAGTACTGTCTTATAAGAGGTCCTGATGAGATGACTAGTAATAGAGAAGTATGGAAGAAGAAGACATACTGCGCCGACCACAAATAAATTTGGATAAGGGCAAGAGGCATGATAACTGCTTTAAAACAGCATGAACCACCTATTGTCACGTTGGCTATGAACCTGTTAAACGACTTCGACAAATAACTACCCCACAACCCCTTATTTAAAGTCAACCCCACCGAGCGTCCAAACTAAAGTAGTCGACCTACAGCACTCACCCCGTACATATCGTAATAGAATCGGCGCGGCCTATCTCCGCACAATTTATTGCTCAACACGTATCGGCCTATTAACACGGGCCCTATTAACGGCAGCCCTATTAAAATAACACGATTTAGTGCTGGGACACACCGGGAGGATTTAGGATTAAAATGTTGGACTAGTTTCTTTTGTTATTTTTTTTTATTGTAAAAAAACAGTTCTACACGTTAAAAATAAGGTATATTTTAGAACTAAAGGTAGGTAGCAAGTTTTTTTTTGCTATACATACATTTTCCATTGTAAACAGCAGTTATTATGAGATCATTACGTTATGAACATAGGCAAAGAAGAAAAAATACGTATTTAAAAACCTACAAAAAAAATAGAGGACAAGTACACCTCCTTTTTTTGAAGTCAGCTAAAAAATTTTAAAAACTTTTTCTCTTACGTCTCCACCAGTATAAAAAGCTATTTCTTTCAGCAAAATCATCATCATCATCATCTGCCTGCCTTTTCCCAACTATTTTGGGGTCGGCTCCCAGTCTAACCGGATGCAGCTGAATACCAGTATTTTACATGGAGCGACTGCCTATCTGACCTCCACAACCCAGTTAGTACTGGGAAATACGATATCTTTGGTAAGACTGGTTGTCAGACTTTCGGGCCACTGACTACCCGTAACGACTTAATTCAGCAATATGTTTACAGAGAGACTTATCTTAGCATATAAAAATAGACCTTTCAAATGCATAACCTATTAATTCCGCGACTGTACGTACGAACTTACCTTTTGTACCTAATTGCCAATTACGAAGGAAATGCAGTAATGATACTGTAGTTGGTGACTCTAGTCCCAACATAATTGTATGAAAATATGTTCGTAAGTAGTTTCCTTTATATTATTGTCTATTAGATATATTTTATTCGCAAAACTAACAGAGCTAGGTGGTTGTTATTTTTTTATGGTTATAGAAATTCGTATATTGTAGGTACTCATTATTTATTAGAGGTTGTAAGATATCTTGTTAGTGAGATAATGTGGCTTAATAGTACACATTTATAGTACTTATAAAGGTAAGTATATTGTCGAATAAAAATAATCTTGTTGTATCTGTCTACGAAGGCATCCGATGATTGAAAATGACATTGACAAAGTAACTGTTTGATTGAAAATTGTCCACTCTTGTCACTCGCGAGAGAATCGCGGCGATGTTACGTATTTGTATGGGATAATATCGCCGCGATTCTCTCGCTCGTGGAGACGGCCTCTAAGTACTTGTTCACGTTGACTCGCGGGCGCGGTGGCGGGCACGGTCACGAAATATCAAACATATGGCGTAATATCCAAGTGTTCACGTACGAAACGCACGTGCGGTGTAAGTAGCGGGCAAGCTAGCGACTGGCGCGCGCGCGCCGCTCGCGTCATTATCAAACGCGTGAGATGTTTGTGTGTGTTCACGTCGAACTAGCGGCGGAGCGCGCGATTCACTCGCGACGTCAGGTAAGTTCAACCAGTATGAACTTGTCGCTAGAAACGTTAGCGCGTCTTCATCATTCACACCCGCGCAAACGCCTGGCGGTCAATGTGAACACGAACCCGCCACGTCTTCGCGACCGCACCCGCCACCGCGCCCGCGCGTTCCAACGTGAACAAGCACTAAGAGAGTGTATAGAAATACGTGGCAACGACGATAATATCACACACAGACAGCCCCTTATTATTTTTCTAATATTAAATTTAGTTAATAGTAATATGTTAATTAATTTTACAAATGAGTAGGTTTTATGTACAGACGCCAGCACATCAAGCTACCCGAAACTGTCAAATTTTCCCAATCAACCTTGAACTTAATACTTTAGCGATAAACTTAAAAATCTATTATAGAAATTTGACAGATAGCTTGATGTGCTCGTGTCTGTACATTTTTACTCAGAAAACTCATTGAGTCATTTGATTCTACAATTATTATTCATCATCTGATTGCCTTTTCCCAACTATTTTGGGGTCGGCTTCCAGTCTAACCGGATGCAGCTGAATACCAATATTTTACATGGAGCGACTGTCTAACTGACCTCCACAACCCTGTTACTACTGGGTAATACGGTACCCCTTTGAAAGACTGGTTGACAGACTTTAGGGCCACTGAGTACTTAACGACAGTCAAGAATCTACAAATGACAGCTAGGATCTACGGCTTAACGTGCATTCCGAGGCACGGAGGAAACCCGGTATGTTATGATGGTCACCCATCCACAGCTCGACCTAGACAACCGCGGCTTAACCTTTAAGATCAACTCGTGCGGCTGTTATTATATAGGCACGAGCTCCTCTGATACTACAATTATTAATATTTACCTTAAATTTAAAGATACGATCATCTGATCTGATCATCATCTGGTAATGAATAAATTGTGGACTGACTCTGGACCTTCAGGTACCTCAGAGACTAAAATATAAGTATTTATGCGGAGGTGTCCATGTCCACAATTTAACCTGCCGGTTTAACCTAACCTTTAGAGAGGACAGGGCCTGCTAGGAATTTCAAAAATAGGTATGTGAAGAAACTATTGCTGTCGCGCTGCGTCAAGCCTGCCCCCGTAGAGTGCGAAAGGGACAGCTGCAGCTCAGACCGATTATATCACAAAAATTTTGACGAGACCGTCGTTTCCTATACCTCTTTTTTCTCCTCGAAAACTGAACCGATTCAATTATTTTGACATTAAAATTTTAAGAGAGAGTAGGTATGCCTATTGTCTAGGTTCCTATCAATTTATTTTATGCTAAAAACTTTTCGAATTTGTCTGGTAGTCTAAAGGACTACCAAATTCGAATCACGGCCGTGAAAATGGGGTATTTTTTGTCAATTATTTTTTTAATAGTTACTGAAAAAAAAATATATGACAAGGACGTGCTTACAGGTCCTTGTTTTTGGGGGAATAAAATTTTCCTCTAGAGGCATTATTCAGGAAGTAAAAAGCGGAATACGAAATGTCGATTTCGTCAAAAGTATGGAGAATCGCAGCCCAGGCAGGTTTGCACAAAGCTTTGAAAACGACCATCACAAACACAAAGAATATTACAATTTTAAAAAGGCATTTTTTTTAAACTCACTACAATTAATATTAATAAAAAGTAACCCACCGGTACAGGAAAAGTATAAAGTAACCGAAGGTAAAATCATTATTTTGCTTTTAACAAAAAGTTATCGGGTCCCTTTAAAATTGATGTTTCCCAATTAAAATTTTATTTTTCACGAAAACATATTTGGCTCTTTTAAACAATTTATTTACATAATTAAAATTGTAACAGGCCGATTTTATGGAGGGGCAACAGAAGTCAAAACAACAGTTTTTAGAATTTTGTCTGTCTGTCCTTCTGTCTGTATGTTTGTACGCGCATCACGCAAAAACTATTGCATGGATTTGATCGCAGTTTTCACCATTCTACTGCTAGATGCTTAACTTAAAATATAGGTTACATTAGATTTACTTTTGGGCCAGATAGATGGCGCTGTGCGAAGCAAGGGTGAGTCGCTAGTTAAAAATTCTTACGAGCTTGGTGTATCCCGCACCTAGTTGTTTATATACAAAGAATCAAACACAATAGAAATGTTGGGGCAAGATAATCAGAAATTAAAGCTTATGTGTTTCCCTGATAAGAAAATATAAAGGAAACGAAAAGTACCGACTACCTTACTTAGTTACTTGAATTTATTAGCGTACTGAGGTCAGAATGAAGGTGAGAGCCTTTGATTATTATACCTACTTACCGTTGTTTTAAGGGCCTTTATTAATTAACGAATCTCAACATGGCGCTTGTAAGCGAAAACTTAAGACAAAATCTTTAAAAGTTATCAAACGCCGTAGGATTAAAAAAAAACACGGAATTGTCTTTGCTCTTAGTAGTTTGTGTTGACTGTACGTCGCTTTTGTTATTAGCTAGGTGCCAATGTGGTAATAGGGTCCTCTACTCAAAAAAATACATCCAAGAAGCCATAGGTTATTCTAGCGATCCTAATGTAGGAAATTGTAAAACTTCTGATATTGAAATCATCATCACCGCCTAGCTTTTCCCCAACCATGCTTGGGTCAGCTTCCAGTCTAACCGAATGCAGTATTAATACCAGTATTTTACATGGAGCGACTGCCTATCTGACCTCCACAAGCCTTTTAGTACTGGGTAATACGAAATTCCTTGGTAAGACTGGTTGTCATACTTTCGGGCCACTCTGACTACCTTTAACGTCTGTCAAAGATCTACAAATAGCCTGAACGAACGGCTTATCGTGCTTTCCGAGGCACGGCGGAAACTCGGTGTGCAATGGGTGGTCACCCATTCACAGACCAACCTAGGCAAGTGTGGCTTAACCTGATAATCTCCTCTGATATTCAATTCATTTATTGAAAATTAGCTGTTTCCCGCGACCTTCGTTATCGTGAAATACAATAAAAAATTGTTGGGTTTTAAGTTTTTTGCAAGGAACCCTAATTATATTTCCGACAGACAGACTAAAACTGAAAAAAAATGTGTTTTTGTTAAAGTATATGTAGTAAGCATTTACACAGATATTACATTTGATACAGATATTACATTTGATATTACACAGGACACTTCAATTTTATTTATTTAAATAGATGTATAGATGACCAAAATGCATTTTTTAAACCGCGTGGTTTAAAAAAACGGATCTAAACAGGTCTTATGTAATTCTACCCACATTTTTTAAATTAAAAAAATACTTGGTTGCACCTTGCAGCTCGCTGCAGCAAAATTCAGCATACCTTTAATATCATAAGCAAATATTTTAGCCAAACCATGCTGATTGCAAGTGGGTGCTTCGTTTTTATTTCTATGCGGTCCTCACAGGCTATGCCAGCCACATATTGAAACCACAAGCAAAATATGGTAATACGAAATGCACTGAAACTTTAGTCGAAGTTGCTATCCTTTTTGGTGTTTCCACATTATTTTGTTGGTTCTCAAAGATGGAGTAGAACTTAGGGTAAAGCGGATACTGCTCACTTGTTTCTGATGTAGAGATGTGGGTAGGTACACAACGGATCTTTGAAAATGAGACCTAAGACTATTTTTCAATACAATTTCTTGTCAATTACACCATAATAATATTGTCTACAATTGCCAATCATCCAACATTGCTAATACAGTAAAGTGCCACAAGATCTCTCATCATCATCTGCCTAGCCTGTTCCCAAACTATGTTGGGGTCGGCTTCCAGTCGAACCGGACGCAGCTGAGTACCAGTATTTTACATGAAGCGACTGCCTATCTGACCTCCACATAGTAACAGGGTAATACGAAATGTCTTAGTAAGACTGGATTCAGACTTTCGGCTTCTGACTAATCATAACGATTGTCAAAGATCAACAAATGACAGCCGGGACCAACGGCTTAACGTGCTTTCCGAGACACGGAGAAAACTCGGTATGTAATTATGGTCACCCATTTACAGACCAACCTCGGCAAGCACGGCTTAACTTTGAAGGTCGACCCTTGCGACTGTTACTATTTAGCCACAAGATCTCTATAGTGTTGTATTGTTAGCCTAAATATATATGTATATTGTAATGCTATTGGTTAGTTATCAACGAAAAAAACATTAAGTGAGTTGAAATCTTTGTTTTAAAATAATACGATAAACTATTGATTCGAAACATCTGAGAGTGTCAGAACTTGGGTATAAGTATGAAATTCCTCATAAACTACAAAGCTTAGTGATTATGGAAAATAAATGTATTTTTATTCTACTTACGTCTAGTGAAAATTTTAAAGATCTATGATTGATTCACGAACTTCGGTTAAGACCTGAAGAGTACTTGGTACACACGCTGGACAAAAGTTTAGAGACAAGAAGAAAGTTAAATAAAGGAAAACAAGCTAAGAAAATTAGCCAAGACTAAAATGCAAAGACCGTTAGCACAAAAACTAACCTACATAAAAAGATTAATAGAAGCAATATCATTAGGAGTTTAATCCCTTTCTTTTGCACAATGGTAACATCTAGGTGTTAGGGGCAATTGGGAGCATTCGGCATAAACACGTAGCGCAGTGTCGCTGAAATCTTCTTAAATAGTCACTTTGGAATGTACGGCTGTACGTTCTATGAGAAACCGTCGCGTTTTTTTCGACGTCCGGTATTGCTCCGTCTCTTTCTCTCTGGATAGATTAAAACAATACTGCTTTATTACGTCAAGGGCCCTAAAATAGAGTAGCTCAAATCGTGGTATAAATATTAGTTAATCAGCAAGTAGAAGCTGTGGTAGTTCAGTGGTATCTAAGTGCCGCGACTTATGCACTTATTAAAAATACACCTATCTTTGTGCAAATTATTTTATCACTACTGCTCTAAAATTGAAAAGATAAACATCGTAAGGAAGAGATGCTGTGTAGACCCCAAATAAATTGAGATACTGATAATGGGGCAGGAGAATGATAATGATTAAACACGGTAAGGAAACCGGCATAAAGCGCAAGCTAGCGAGCTGGCCGGGCGAAGTTCTGTACATACTTCGTTCAGCTCTTTCGGTAGTTCGCGGTGTGGCCTGCGCTTTAAGAGCCAAACATTTTAAGAAAATAATGACATCTACCTATCGCACTGGGTCCGCGTGGTTCTGCTTGAGCATAATCAGCATATAATGTTCCCACTGCTGGGACACACGGCCTCCTCTCTATGAGAGAGAATGGGCTATAATCCACCACCAGATGTAACATGTCTTCGAATTTTTGGTTTTAGGAAGACATCGTGAGGAATTGTATGTCGTTTCCTCACGATGTCTTCCTTGACCGTTTTGAGAGCAGTGGTAATGAAATAAATTACACAAAGTAATACGCTTGCCTGGGTTCGAACTCACGACTTACTGTTCGTAAGGGCCGCCACCACTGGGCCACCGCTGCTCTGCTAGGCCACTGCTACTCTGCTGGGCCACCGCTGCTCTACTGGGCCACCGCTGCTCTCGTTAACGCTGGCTGTCGCTGGAAACCAGCGCTGTGCCACTGCCTCACATGATGTCTCAGAATATGCAGGGCGATGACCGTTTAACGTAAATGTGACGCATTTTTCCTTCAAATTGTACTCTTTGTGTACTTTATTTTTTCATCACGTTTAGTGTTTCAATATTTTTTTCGTTTCTTTTCTTTCACTCACTCTCACAGAGAGGACTAGAGAAGGCTAGTGATCTTGCAGTGGGAACGTTATAAGCTTATTATCTCTCTGTTGCATCATTTGTTTTGGCCAACAGCCATTTATCCGGATAAAATGCAATAGAACCAAGCACACGCTCGCGACGAGTTCCCGTATGTTTCCACAAGCAACGTTAGAAATTGGTGGAAACCCGTAAACGCTAGCGCGGCGCCTACACTGTTCAACATAACGATGGCATTAACGAGAATTTGCGCTAACTACTATGCACTTTATTGTCACCAGCGTTCTTAAGGTTTCGAAGACATTCTGGAATAATCTAGAAGGATTTCTTAGCAGTATTCTTTTGATTATGCAGTGGGTCTGTAGCTTCAACTTCCTTACTAACCGACTCCTTGACAATTCAAAAGTAATTTTTTAATTGAAATAAATGTTTTGATTCCGAGTTTACGTCAATTCGAGATTTTAACCAGTGTGAAACCGGTTAAATCGGGAGTGGAATATTCATAGATTTAAATAATTATTCATAAAAAAAAATTGTAGCTGAATATTACAAAGGAAAGACCAACTTCCTAATTTCAAATATGACACCTGATCACTTAGTACCTGAAAAGTAGGTATCTATCGCTACCTTTTAAAGTCTATTTTCATTGCATATTCTAACACGATAATAGCCACTGCTGTGTTGAAAACCGACTTACGAAAAACAATGATCACTTAACTTTGGTAAGTGTCCCAAAAAATCCCAGCTCCATAGCCCCACTAGAACATCGTAATACTGACGGAAGCATTACACTAGTACATGTTAATATACAGAGGGTGTAAGCAGAGAGATACCTAGCTACCTATATACACATGAATATGATTCCTATTAGATATCTACAGGATACCAAGTATTCATACGCGAAGACATATCCACTTAAGAATGCAGCTTGCATCGGATAATCGCTTAAATGGTATGGTGATAGATACCTCTGTCTAATCTGGGAAATGCGGCCGTGATGTTTACGATACCAAAGTTATTGAAAACTCAAAGAGAGAGATTCATAAATTATTATTGAAGTCTTCTTTTTCTGAAATTGATGACAAGAAGTAAAAAAATGGTTTACTTTTCATCAAAAGGGTTAGATACTTATAATCTTTTTAACCGACTTCCAAAACGAGGAGGTTATCAATTCGTCAGAACTTTTTTTGTGTGTATTATCAGCAAACAAACAAAAGTCAAAAGTTATATATTCTTCACTTTTTTGTGTTTTTGAAGTAGGTTTTATTTAAAAAAAAAAAAAGTTTTTTCTGAAAAACGTCTCGCTGTAAAATACAAACTTTTTAACAAATACTGGTTCGTTAAGACATCACACAACACAAAAAACTTATTGTTCCGTCGGATTGGAGCAAACTATTCCTACCCCATGCCAAGGTTATAATACGAGGGGACTACAAAACCTCTTTTTAGTCGGTTAAAAACATCATTATGTATATTACCTCCACATCTCCTGTTTTCCATTCATCCTCACTTAAAACTTGTTCAGTAAGTATATTATTCTTTCAAGGTAATACAGTTGTTATTTCTAACACATTTCATGCGAGTATGCTTAGAGTTAAGTTCCGACTGTAAAGCAGATATCAGACGTTTCAGTTTTTGTTCAATTCTATCTTTAATTTGGGATCTTACACTTGTGGTGAAACGTCTGAATAAAATTGAACCAAAATTTAAAATGTATTCATAGATGAACTGATAAAACGATGTCGTATTACGGTGTTCTTTATCTTTCACTCGCTTCCTAAACGCTCGAAAATAAATGAAGCAATGTCGGTGTCGTGTGAACGTGTAATAAAAAGAACAAATTACCAATCACTCGAGTGAACTGACTCACTATACTTGATGCGTCTGATATCAGCTTTAAGTAAAACAAAAGAAGAACTTAAGTAGGTGAAACTTGCTAGTGTTAGTGCAATTTATTTTGTTCCTGTCATGAAAACTTAGAGACAAAGATTACAAGTTACCGAGAACTGAGAAGCTTCCTTTACAAGGGTTACAGAGAACTATGCATTGCTGCATTCTGGTGTAAATGAATTCAGATTCCACAGAATCTGCGAAGTATAAGATACTAGCTTTTGCCCACGGCTTGGCTCGCGTTAATTTAAAATTTGACAATCAGTTCGGGTTGTACTCTGCTTGTAATAATGTAATTCGATCATGATTCGAAATACATGTGGCGCCATCTATTATCAAAAGAAAGTTATACAGAAAGAAAAAAAGTACTGTTCCCGAGAAAACAACAATTTTTCGGGATGAAAAGTACCCTATGTCCGTTTCTGTACACCTGACAACGAACAGGATGATCGGTTCGGTGGTATAGGCGTGAAAAGGTAACATACATATAAACAAACTTACTTTCGCATTTATAATACTAAGTTAGGATTTTAGTTTCGTCTTTATAAATTGGTATATCATTAGTAGATAAACATACAAATTTTCAGAGTAACGTAGAAATCTTAAAAATCAAAACCGAAAGTCATTTGTTTAGTAAAATTCAACATTCCCCAAAACACCCGCTTTGGCCCTTCTTAGATTTCAACAGTCAATGGCAGAAAGCCATGTCGTAAAAGCGAGCCTTTTGCCTCTGACCAAGTTATTATAATGGGTCTAAAATGCCCTTAACGAAGTCGAAGCGCTCTTCTTTTCCCCGTCATTGCGATATATTTTTTTTGTTCCAGACCATACATGGGAACCTTCTAGTCGGGGATATTGGGGGTCAAAGTTCGAACTTTTTCACAAGTTTCTTTTTTTATATACAAGTTTTTAAGGTTATAACTTTACTTTAAATACCTCTAAGACCCCTGTACTATTCAATGCATCCATCAGCACAATGTCTCGAGTGCATAACATTGACTCCTACTAACTCCTACCGTAAAACGAGATTTTTCAGGCCAAAAAAAAGTCGTGTCCCAGCAATAATTTTAGCGTACAGTTATTTTAGTTTGATGTACAGAATGCTTGGTTGACGGGCCCGTTTATACCTTACTTTACCGTTTATACCCGGAATTCGGATTCGTGCTCGGTTGATGGCAATAAGCTCGCCCCCTATGCCCCTTCTTTTTCAGCCTTTAGATTTAGTTTCTTCCGCCCATATTACACGGATTAAAACACAAAATTGATAAAATGTAATAAACTAAACACTTCTGCCAATGCCTTCAGGGAACACAACCTTGTTGATGTCGGTATAGTCAAAAATCAAAAACCCCTATTTTTCACAACCCAAACGATTCCATCAATATTTATTTTTTGACAGGCCAACATCCATGATGGATAGACAAAACAGACATAAATTATTAAGTATACAAAGACCTACAAAAACGTCCAGTTTTCAACATCAAAGTTTTCATACAATTATATTACCCGTGCTAAGTAATTGCACCACGGCGCGGCGCAAGGAAACTGAAGTATAAAATTGCTCTACCCACTACCAAATCTAATTACGAGAACACAAGCCGGTTTTTAATAGGACCGCTAATGCAGGCGAAGCCGGGGAAATAAGTTATGTAACTAAGTTTATTGGAAAACCATGTTGAGGGTTTTTATGATACATTTTTGTGAGTATAGTATCAATATGGCTGACGTTTTCTCTTTTTATCTTTCAGAATTTTTGTAATGTTCAGGTTAAGCCGCGCTTGCCTAGGATGATCCGTGGATGGGTGACTAATTACACACCAAGTTTCCTCCGTGCCAGGGGAAGCACGTTAAGCCGTTGGTCCCGGCTGTCAATTGTTGATCTTCGGCAGTCGTTACAGGTAGTCAGTGGCCCGAAAGGCTGACAACCAGTCTTACTAAGGGGTATCGTATTACCCAGTACTAACTGGGTTGAGGAGGTCAGATAGGCAGTCGCTTCATGTAAATTACTGGTATTCAGCTGCATCCGGTAAGACTGGAAGCCGACCCCAACATAGTTGGGATAAGGCGGCAATACACGGTTTATTAATGTCTTGTAAGTTGGTTGAAGCAGCCAAATGACAAACGTAAAGGTGTCAACCAAGCCATACCTTTATTTTTTGCCATTCAACCAAAGTGAACTAATTTGGTTGAACCGCGAATTCTTACAATCGCGCGGGCAGTTTTTGGATGTGACATATATCTTAGAATTTTTGGTTCAAGCTCAATGTTTTCTTTCACGATTTTGTGAACAGTGGTATACAACACCACTTCTGCAACCCCGAAGGGTTTGGCAGAGGTGTACCTAATAGTTGGGTGTACTATTTCGGCAGTTATGTCAAACTCCCATGTAATAGGCGCGAGCCTATTGCCATCACAAACCGGGCACAAATCCAAACTCCGTGGGTTGCTACTGAGAAATTCCTGATGAAAAAACCCGATAATAGTTATCCCGACCCGGGAATCGAACTTAGGTCCTCATGCTCAGCAGTCATGCTTGCGATCACTGTACCAACGAGACAGTGAATCAGTGAATAGTGATAATATAGTAATATATACAAAGCTAAGTGCCTCGAACATACGACCACACCTCCAAACTACATAAAATTACACAACCTGAGTTAAAATATTACAAGCATTCCAACGGGATCACGGAAATAACTAAACGTCAGTCGCTTGAAGCCAGACAAACTGTTTCTTTAAAGAATATTTCACCATTGGATCCACTGCAAAAGACAAGGATATTTAAAACGTTTACCTAACTAGTTTAATTAACTGAAAAGCTTCTTATTTTCTCAATTCTCATTTCCTTAAGGTTCATTCTGCTAGATAAACAAATCTTCGGGTCACGTACGAAGGTAATACGTTGGGGACAAAAGGTTTCATGACAATCGGATTAGCAGTTTTTACGTGTATCTGACAATACAAACAGACAGTTTCTTTTCCTGTTTTGCAGTCGTAATAGACTGTTTTGAATATGCAATTTTCTTTTTAAAAGAATTCTTGACTTTATTCAAAATCTTCTACTACAACTTTTCTTTTAACACTATTAAGCCCGAACAGGATTTTTTTAAAACGTTGTTTTCACGAAAGACATGTAAGCGGTTAAAATGTAAAACACTTGAATAAAGTAAAAAACAAATATTTGCATATATTGTAGAAGTACTACATAAAACAAGATGTAATAATTAAATCAAAATAATATTGTGAAGGACGGCATGGTTGACATTAACGGGCATGCCACCGACCAGGCGAATCAGTCCGTCACATTATCTCCGGGTGTTCTCGTCTGGCTAACGGAGAGTACTTGCATAGACACAACCTTGTAGCCAGGATTATCCATCAGCAAATTGCTCTAAAATACAACCTTGTGGAATCGGAAGTTCCGTACTATAGGTATGTGCCCGACCCAGTTCTCGAAAATGGCAATATCACATTGTACTGGGATCAATCCATCATCACTGACAGGACTATTGTAGCCAATAAGCCTGATATAGTGGTGGTGAATCGATCAGAGCGGCGCGCAATAATTGTTGACATAACGGTCCCGCATGACGAGAACCTCGTGAAAGCCGAGAAAGATTAGCAAATCAAGTATCTTGACTTGGCTCGCGAGGTTGTCGACATGTGGGATGTGGAATCAGCGATCAATGTGCCGATAGTCGTGTCAGCCTATGGCTTAATTGCTAAGAGCCTCGACCAATATTTAAGGAGGCTCTCGTTAGGCAGCTGGATCAAGGGCTTGATTCAGAAATCGGTACTTCTGGACACGGCTCGTATTGTTAGGAGGTTCCTCTCTCTGGAGCCCTGACCACCGGTAGCTTGGATCCTGTTCTCGATACCAGTAGGCTTTAATTTTTTATATTTTTAAATGTTTTTATATATTTTTAATCAATATTTAAAAATGTAATAAATTTGTTTATAAATGAGTAAAGCGAAATCAAAATAAAAAATAAAACAGCTAAAAACAATAGTCGGCATAGTACATTCATAGGATAAAACATAACTTTAAAATCTATTGAACTAGAACAAATAATTGCTGCCGTCCAATATTTTTTTCAGTAACATATAATTTAGTTGTTGTTTGTACAGTAATCGTTTCAATCCAAGCTAATTCTATGACTAAAGAAGTGAATTTACGTAACACTGGTTAACATACATTATTAAAGACATCTTCTTGATTATTCTCTCTTAAAAATACCCAAACTTAAACAGTGAATCCCCGAATACGGCATTTTAAATAGTATTGTTCCATAAATTTTTAATACCTTCTAATTGAAACCGTCACAGAATCCTGTCGACCCTACTTTTAAAAATTAGCGTGATATAAAAAATCAATAGACGATCCAGCTAGCTTAATTGAACGATCTGGTAAAGCCGCTTTAAGTGCTTCTAATCCTTATTGCCTTTTAGCTAGCGTAAAATTGCTAATGAGAGGAATCTCTATTCTATGCGAGGGGCTGTAAGATGGCGCTTTATGGAACAGGTAAGAAAAGTTTTTTTTTTTAGATAATTATCGAAATTAGTCGTTTTATCAATTTCGTGCAAGCTACCAGTTGTCTTTATTACAAAAATATTTGAATACAGATACGATTTGTAAGAATTAAGAAGGAGAGGCCCGCCAACTTTCTTTATCTGGACACAGTTTAGTAGGGAAAAAAGTGAAGTGAGGTAAATAAGTAATTGCTTGTTTTTTTCAGTGTCTTTGTTGCCATTGGTCTATGTGAACTTGAAAACAACACCGTGATAACTTAAACCTTGACCGTACTACAAAGTTTGCCACGAATGCAATCATCAACATTAACAGCTTATTGCACACATTGTTGGCGCAGTGCACCAGTTTACTGCTTTTTTTCTTCTCAGTAGCACGACGACTTCTTTCTCTACTCTAAGAAAAATACACATTTCTCTTTCTACATAATTTAAAGTGATATTTATTTACTTCTTTTTTGACAACGCGCTTTAGAAATCTTTCTATAATTTGTCATCATATTTTTCGTATCTTCCGTTTTCACGGTAGTCATGCTACGTAAAACTTACCTACTCCAATCATTTGTAGATCATTCACCCTTCTACAAAATATCGCATTAGTATTCCGCTAAAAAGCACCATCTTACCGCTCGTCTGGCTACACCATACCTTTGGACAAAGCTTCCCAACCATTGTGCGGTGTACTACAGAATGAGATCTTATTATAGATTGCCGGTTCACAGGCAGTAATCGATCTCCTCTAGCCAGATAATACCTTTAATATCGCAGAGGTTGAATAGCGCTCTCTTTGTGAGTTATTCTACAATACGGAGTTGAAAGCGCCATCTTAGGGCTTTTTGTGTGAGATAAGTTTTTTTTTGGTGTGTAAATGGTGCGTGTAAGGAAGTTCAGGGTTTGTGTACTTGTGTTTTCTATTTTGCGTTATTTTTTTGCGAATTAACCTCTTACGTTTAAGGTTTGTTTTTGATTGCATGAAGCATAATCAGCATGTACACGTCAACCAACCTATCTGTGCAGGCGGGAAAATACAGAACTAAAATAAATATACCAAGTTAGACATATCGATACAAATGTTCTTGACAAGCAACGCCACCTTGAGCTGCACACTTAAAGTGGTTATACTATACAAGCTTAGTTTTTACCATGAACTTCGTAAGGGAAGACCCCTTAAGTGGTTCAGGGTAAATAGTGCTCATCTATAAGAACAACTTTGACTATGCGATGAATCCTGAAATCGCGGTAACAATATCAGCTGTGCCCTACTCGTTGACGATTTATAAGAACACGAATGTATGAGCTGATGAGACAGCTTTTATTTTATCTTTTCAAATTAAAGTTCGCGAGCACATTCGTAAAAATCTGGCAAGTATCGCCACAATGTTAACGTTTTTCGCATTGTTTGTCTTTTTATTGTAGTACTAGATTTTGGCCGCGGCTTCGGTCGCGTTTATTTAGAATTTGACATTCAATTCGGATTGTGCTCTGCGTGTAATAATATAATTCAATCATGATTTGAAAGACACGTGGCCTCATCTGTTATCTTAAGAACGTTATTGTTGTTTACCTCGAATACCTCGGAAATAGTACTTTTTTCGGTATGAAAGGTATTATGTCCGTTTCTGTACACCTGAAAAAGTATACGCACAAATTCAGGATGATTGGTCTAGTGGCAAGTGCTTGATAAGGTTCGAACCTACATCCTTACGCGAGAAGTTTTTAGAGTTTAAATACTTTACATTTATACATGTGACGACCCCCCATGTCACACGATACCACACTTTGTTGACCCCCTCCCGCCCCGTCGTGTCGTAATTTATGAATGGCCCCAAAGTATGACATATCTGTTGCAGAATGCAGCATCCTTTTATGATGTCGGCCACCCGACAGTTTACCGAAATTTCCTCGGGGACATAAGCAGCAGGATAGTCAACATGCATCGCGAACAAAGTCGCGCCGCATTGCCAGTGCAAAAAATATTAATATGTGATGAAAATATGTTGGTCTATCTAGTACAGTGACTGACATTATAAGTACAGTCGTTTAGCGACTACAGATAGAAACCTGCCTGGAGAGGACACAGATGCAGTAAGAAACGATTATACCCGTTTGATGGCAATCGGCTCGCCCTCTATTACATGGGACTTTAACATGACTGGCGAAATGTGGGTCTATTTGTTAGGTACACCTCTGCCTAACTCATCGGGGACTACATAAGGTGTGATGTTATGTTATATTATGATTCCTCCAAAATATAAAGGGCGTAAGTGAATTAATTATACCACTTAATTTCACCACTTTCCTCAAACAAGATCTAGCGAAAGCTAATTGCACTTTACAGATTTGGCTCGACCTATTCATATGAGACTACTCGGAACATATCCAATGAATGACATATTAAAGTAGCTTGCAATGGAGATCCCACTTCAGAGCGTGTTATACACGTACGAGATTATAGTCCTGCATTATGATATCTGTAGACGATTTAGCTAATCCTTTATCTAATGTTCACTTAGTAAATTAGCTTTTCTGATTAATGAATCAATGGAAGAATGGAATTTAAGCTCTAAAGCACTCAAATATTGATTATAAATTGCAAAAACTACAACGAACTCAGAGCTCGTGACTAAATAATATCGGCCGCAAGGGTCGATCTTCAGGTTAATCCGCGCTTGCCTGGGTTAGTCTGTAGATGGGTGACCACCCATTACATATCGAATTTCCTCCGTGCCTCGTAAAGCACGTTAAGCTTTTAGTCCCGGCTATCATTTGTACAACTTTGACAGTCGTTACAAGTAGTCAGTGGCCTGAAAGTATGACAACCAGTCTTACCAAGGGGTGTCATTTAACCCAGTACTAACTGGGATGTGGGGGGCTGATAAGCAGGCTACGCCTATGATGAATGATATTGTAATTCATTTTGAACGTTTTCTCACCTAATTATATTGATAAAGTAATCGAAACAGCGACATTTTCAGCCCACAATATCCTAAGCAGACAGACATCCGGATACGTCCCGTCCGAACTTTGTCCGGTCGTTTTACTTGTCCTGCAGCAACTTTTCACCATAAGGTGATTTCTTTTCGAAAATTAAAAAGTTTCATGAATAGTGAAAAAACAAACATTTGAAAGTGAAATAAATGCCTGGACTTACACTCGAGAGCAATGAATCCGGGTCACTTAAAGAATGTTAAAAATCTCGGAAACTAAAAATGATAGGTTAATGCAATAAATTGTATTTAATAGACAATGTAATACTCCTTAATTGAAAGTAAAAAAAATATGAGTCGCCATACATTTTATTAACACAAAATTACATAAAGAAAAAAACTGCTGATCTCTCCTTAAAACAAAAATAGGAAACATGAAATTTTTGAACTTTATTACGATTTTCTTGAATTTTAATACTTCGTATTGCCTCCTCGTGCTTCCATTACTGCGTTTACGCGGTTTGGCATGCTGTACACCAAGTTCCTTATACGATTTTGGGGAATATTCTCCCATTCCTCTGTGAGAGCAATTTTGAGCTCACGAAGCGTGATTGGGGGAGGGTTTCGTTGTTTTACGCATCTGCCTAGCTCGTCCCAAGCATGCTCGATCGGGTTGATATCCGGGCTGCGCGCTGGCCACTCCATACGAGTAATGTTCATCTCTTGAAGGTAGTCATTCACAATCCTACCTGTATGAGGTCGGGCATTGTCATGCATAAATATAGCATCCTCACCTAAATTGACCATAAATGGACCAACTTGATCATTGAGGATTTCTTCCACATATCTTACGCTAGTTAAAGAGCCGTTTTCTATGATCACCAGCTCTGTGCGACTTTCAGAAGAAATTCCGGCCCACACAAGTACAGACCCACCACCGTAGGCTACTTTTTCTTCGATGCATGCTTGCTTGAATCTTTCCCCTGGTCTTCGATACACTTTGTGTCTTCCATCGTGCTTGTAGAGCATAAATTTTGATTCGTCGGAGAACATAACTTTTGACCAATCTTCAATACTCCAATTTACGTGGCTCTGGGCATACCTTAGTCTTGAAATACGATGCCCACGCTCCAGTTTAGGGCCGTTTGCAGGTCTAAGGGGTTTTAAGTTAGATTCAGCAAGCCGACGTCTTACTGTCCATGCACTTGGGCTACTTCCTCCGAGGCGTCGAAACTGATTTGTGAGTTCAGTTCCTGTGAGAAAGCGATTTCGAAGCATGGTGTTCACCAAGTATCGGTCTTCTCGTGCTGTGGTACACCTGGTTCTGCCCGTTCCTGGTCTGCGTAGGTTAGAACCAGTTTCTTCGTAACGTCGGAGAACTCTTTGTACTGTTGACAGCGACACACCGACAGTCCTGGCTGTATCGCGCTGACTCCGGCCGGTTTCCAGCATTGTAAGTATTCTGGTGCATTCTTCAGGCGTAAGCGACATAATTTCAGCTTGAATAATAAATATAGAGCACTATCAACATGGTTTATGTACCCACATAAATGACAGATTACAAACAAAAGCAAAACCAAATGCTGTAATTTCGTAGTTCCATCTTCGAAAGTGGCCCTTTTTCAAATTTGATTTTTTTATGATATAACTTTACAATAACTAAGAAGTTTTAATACCTTCATTTAAGGAGTATTACATTGTCTATTAAATACAATTTATTGCATTAACCTAGCATTTTTAGTTTCCGAGATTTTTAGGATTCTTTAAGTGACCCGGATTCATTGCTCTCGAGTGTATTTTAAAAAGTCCGGTTTATTGCCAAGACTTTCGAAATGGTAAATCTAGTCCTAAGTTTTGTAGTCAAAAGTGACTGAATTTAAAGCTTGCGGCCTAGAATCTGTCAGCTCCATTTCCTTAAATCATATTCTGGGACAGAAGATGGCACGTTCCTTTATACTACGACTACGTGGTAGTTTTATATAGAATATTCTGTGAATATTAACTGTTTCCTAGAGGACATCCAAGTAAAGTATTAAGTTTTGTACCTGAAGAGTTTAGGGCTTGAATAAAACAAGTAAGTGTGTGCTTCATTGTAAAGTTCTAAGTAGGTAATGCATATTTGCATATTTGTAGTACTCGTACTTTCTGTGATATAAAACTAGACCGTCGCCGTTAACTCATATACTGTTATAGCAAACTTCCCTTGCACAAAATTACCCAAAATACACAGAAACACTTCCTTTTCGCTAAGGTAAAAAAAATACATTCATCAAAAATTCTGAAGCGAAAAGTGGCTTGATGCTTTCTAGACACCTTCTTAGAAGTTTAACTTTGACAATATCGTAAAAATATAAACAAACTCACGTACCGAGAGATGAGGCACAAAATATATAATATATACAGAAGGTTTACTCCTTACAGCGAGTGAAAATAGGCGCTCGGCGCTCGCACACATAGACACGTACGAACTGCGATCTCAAACAAATACCGGTCGCGGGTGCACTTGCACTCACTGTACGTGAAGCGTGTCTATGTGTGCGTGGAGATCTAAAACAAATGACAGTCGAGAGAGCGCATGTACTCGTCGGGCTAGAGAGGCGCCACGGCGCCCTCACCTTCCGCCTGATGCAGGTCCTCAACGGACACGGATGTTTCGGGAGGTACCTGCACCGAATCGGGGGGGAGGAAACGCCCGGGTGCTATCATTGTGAGGATCGCCCGGAGGACACGGTGGAGCACACCGTGGAGGTCAGCTCCGCTTGGGCGGAGCACCGCCGTGTCCTCATAGCTGCGATTGGCGGCGGCGACCTCTCGCGTCCGGCCCTGGTTCAAGCCATGGTCCGGGGCGAGAGGGAATGGGAAGCCGTCACCTCCTTCTGCGAAGCAGTCATGCTAGCGAAGGAGGTGGCGGAACGTGAGAGGGAGAGAACCTCACGTCCCAGCCGCCGCGGGAGAAGCACCGGGTGTCGGGGGCCACGCCGTGATGGCTCTCGGCCACCGCAGGCGCGGGCCTGTGGACGGTGAGTAATGGGTTAGCTCGCCGTCCGTCCGTCTTGTGACGACAGGCCGTGTCGACGGCGCGTTTGTGTTCCACGCGCGCCTCAAAGAGATGTCAGCAAACAAGAGGGGCCCGCAAGGGCCGATGCCTGCCAGGGCTGCGAGACTGTTCGAAAGAGATACCGCGGCCCTGGAACATAAAGGACAAAAGAAGGAACATGGGTGGTTTTTAGTCAGTAAAAGTCTGACACTCCCTTCCGCTCCGCCCAGAGCGGGAGGAGTCATTTGATGATTTCCCACCCGAAAAAAAAAAAAAAAAAAAGGACCGTTACCACTGGGCTAACATGAGCAATGGCTCATCTTGGAAACCGATCTTCTGTCTACTATCTATTCTATGAACGAAGTATGGAAAGTTCGTAAAATGCCCGGCTATAGCTCTTAAAACGTCCCCTTACAATATCGTATTATTTATTTAGGACGCGCTGTGGTGGAGAGCTCTTGCTATTAGGGTTGTCACGAGGGCAATGTTGGAAAGTTTGAGGTAATTTTTCCTTGTAGGGTGGTTATATTGAATGAGGATATTTATTTAAAGTGCATACTGTGTATTGAACGTATTTTTAACACTATTTCACGGCATTTTTTTGAAAGGCAAGAAGTAGCTTTAACACAATGTTTTACTTTTATTTTTAATTGTCGTTTGTACTACGTGATGGTGGACATAAATCTCTCCACTATTATCCGCTTTTTGCATCCAGTTCAACCCAGCCTTTATAAGCTCATCGGGCCTCCTAGCTGGGCGCTGACCCACTCCACGCTTGCTGATACGCGTTCTCCAGGATTCGTTAGTACCGAGCTAACCGAGCATTGAAATTTGACAATCATGGCAAGGCAGGAAGCTATATTGCAAGCTATATTGCAAGCTATGTTGCAAGCTATGTTACAAATTGTGTTGCAAGTTATGTTGCAAGCTATGTTCCAAGCAATCTTGCAAGCTAAGTTACAAATCAAGCTATGTTACAAAGTGTGGCACATGCTACGAGTATGTTACAAGATGCGTTGCAAGCTACGTTGCAATCTATGTTGCAAACTATGTTGCAAGCTATGTTGATAACTATGTTGCAAGCTATGTTGATAACTACAGTTCCTTATGTGTGTGTAGAAATAAGATACATTTCAAGTTTTGCACTCAACCCCCGATAGACCCAAAACGTAGTTCTGTCAACCCTTGTGCTTTGGGCAAACTCTGAAAATGGAATTCAACTAGAAACTCAATTATTCGTTGAGATATAGTACTGTTAATACCTGGACGGTGCTTCTCCATATTTTCTTGCTATAATGTTCCTGAAAGCCTGAAACAAGTTTCAGTACGTTGTTATTTTATATTGATTTATATTTTTTTGGACAGTTTTGTATCGGATTACTCAATTTGTAGAATTACTGGACTTTCTACGAGAAAAACATGCGATCTTCCCTTTTTGTAGAGCAAAAGTAATATCTGATCTAGTGGTTGCAAGCGCGACTGCTGAGCATATGGTCCTGGGTTCGATTCCAGGGCGGGCAAAGTGTTATTGGTTTTATCCATCGGGAATTTCTCTGTAGCGGATTCTGGATTTGTTTCCAGTTGATGGCACGAGCATTGAAACTCGCCCCCATAATTATACATGGGACTTAAACCTAACTGCCAAAATGTTACTGTGTACTATTAGGTACACCTCTACCTAACCCTTCGGGGGTTATGTGTTTAAGGGTTTTCAACTTCTAGTTTCTTCACTCAAATAATCAAAGCTAATAAATAATACCCACCTGTGCATTCCTTAGTCTTAAGATAACAAAATATCTGCTGAAATTACGCGATATAAAGTTACGCCTGCAATTTGTTTTATAAAATTCCAATGACACATCACGCCGAAAATACGTCGCGCATTCTTCACAGAAAACATAGGCATGCGTAATTTCCGCCGCTTAATTTCTGACAGGTATGTCGCTTAGTCCCACGTGGACTTGAAAAACTTCAAAGAGATGAATTTGCGACAGCTGCACAAAAAAAAAACTTTCTGAGAGCAAAATCGTGCGATCTTCCCTTTTTGTAGAGCAAAAGTAATATCTGATCTAGTGGTTGCAAGCGCGACTGCTGAGCATATGGTCCTGGGTTCGATTCCAGGGCGGGCAAAGTGTTATTGGTTTTATCCATCGGGAATTTCTCTGTAGCGGATTCTGGATTTGTTTCCAGTTGATGGCACGAGCATTGAAACTCGCCCCCATAATTATACATGGGACTTAAACCTAACTGCCAAAATGTTACTGTGTACTATTAGGTACACCTCTACCTAACCCTTCGGGGGTTATGTGTTTAAGGGTTTTCAACTTCTAGTTTCTTCACTCAAATAATCAAAGCTAATAAATAATACCCACCTGTGCATTCCTTAGTCTTAAGATAACAAAATATCTGCTGAAATTACGCGATATAAAGTTACGCCTGCAATTTGTTTTATAAAATTCCAATGACACATCACGCCGAAAATACGTCGCGCATTCTTCACAGAAAACATAGGCATGCGTAATTTCCGCCGCTTAATTTCTGACAGGTATGTCGCTTAGTCCCACGTGGACTTGAAAAACTTCAAAGAGATGAATTTGCGACAGCTGCACAAAAAAAAAACTTTCTGAGAGCAAAATCGTGCGCAAAAGCACTACTTCAGTAAAACTTCATAACTCGTAAGTTTTTTAATTAAGTCTAAGTTTAAATGATTTTAATGTCGTTGGCATTCTTCCAATTGAAATCTTTGTTGAAAGGGATAATTACTTGTTTATAAGTTATTTCTTACTTGTAATAGACCTCCTTCTTGTAAATGGATCGACACTATTATAACTCAATAATAACTGCCGCATCGGTTGATCTAAAGTTAAGCCGCGCTTGCAAAGGTTGTTCCCTGGATGGGTTGCATCCCTATTACATACCAATTTCCTCCATGCCTCAGAAAGCACGTTAAGCCGTTGCACGTGGTCCTCGCAGTAATTTTTAGATCTTAGACAGTCGTCACCGGTAGTCAGTGGTTCAAAAGTCTGAACCAGATACCAATCTTACTAAGGGTATCAGTATCAGAGTTTCGAGCTTCTATTTAAAAAAAAAAACTTGGGGAAAAGTCGGTACTTTGGAAAAAGGTTCCCAAGTACGGTGTAGAACAAAAAAAGTCGCAAAGACGGGGAGAACAAGTGCCTTTTGGCTTCGTTAAGGGTATTTTTACACCCATTATTTAGCAATACCAACCATTGATATATAATAACTATAAGGCCCGGCGCTCATTATCGGCATCGGCAAGACAAGGGATCCTTCGGCATTCCTACATGCAAGCGCAGTCTGTCGGAAACTTATGTCTTGACATGCTGCAACGTTCTTAGGGATGACGAGGCGTCCTTAAGCATGCCGCACTCGCACAGCAGTGCAAGCTACCCCCGAGTGTTGCCTCGGCGCCGGCGCGGCGGGCGACGGCGTACCGAAGGATCCCGAAGTATCCCGAAGCAGCCTAAAAACTGCCGATGCAGTAGCCTCAAGAATACCGAAGCGGTATTTTTGTTACTACGATCATATATCATGGAAATTTCTACTTTAATAATGGTGTTTATCACCTAAAATCCTCAGCCGTGTCGATGCCGATAGAGGGCGCCGGGCCTAAGGCTTCTTTCATCCAATCAGCTCAATTCCGCCGCAGAGATAGGTCCACTCTGCCATTAAATTCAGTAGGTCCGAAAACATTTTTATTAAAATAATAACTGTTGTAACGAAATACTGTGTGTCATAATTAAAAATTACCTGTAGCTTAATTAGAAAGGGTTTTGTGTTATTTCGAAGCGTATGCGAAATTAAACATGGATTTTATTATTGTCTAACTTTGGGCTTTTGGAGTAATTTTATGCTGACGTGTGCCTATGTGGGATTTAATAATACTGTTGGTACTCTGATTACATTATGTGGTAATATACGTAATTCCATTCGAAAGATATAAAAAGTCCACTTTTCCTACGTACAGTCAACAGCAAAAGTAGATGATCAAAATCAGAAATTCAATACTAATGAACGGAGTTCGCGTCAGAACTGTGTGGCATCGAAGTGATTCAAAAGTATGTGATTGTAAATTAAAGGCAAATAATTCACTTCGACGCCACACAGTTCTGACGCGAACTCCGTTCATTAGTATTGAATTTCTGATTTTGATCATTTACTTTTGCTGTTGACTGTACAGGTTTCCGTTAAAGTGTAGATCGTCTACGAATCATCATCTGCCTAACCTTTTCCCAACTATGTTAGGATCAGCTTCCAGTCTAACCGGATGCAACTGAATACCAGTACTTTACATGGAGCGACTGCCTATCTGACCTCCACAACCCAGTTAGTACTGGGTAATACGATACCCTTTGGTACGACTGGTTATCAGACTTTGGGGCCACTGACTACCTAGCACGACAGTCAAAGAATGAGATCGTCAAAGTTACTATTGTAATTTTAAATTACTATTGGAAAGCCTAAACTAGGCATATACTATTATGTTCCATCTTATCAGTAAAAAGTGTTGTCAATGATAGAAAAAACTGCTATGGCTCAAAGTCAACTTGGACGGGAACCACATTGCTCCGACTTTACCCGTTCGTAATGTTCTCGATATAACTACACACTGCAAAGCACACTTATAAAGGCCTTTACAGCATCGCCGTGGATCGGGATCAGCTGCTAAAACCGAGGTAAGGTTATGCCGATCCAGTACAGTAGGTACTGTCATGTCATCATCTGCCTAGACTTTTCGTAACTATGTTTAGGTCGGCTTTCAGTCTTACCGGATGCAGCTGAATACCAGTATTTTACGACTGCCTAGCTGACCTCCACAACCCAGTTAGTACTGGGTAATACAGTACCCCGTACAGTAGTATGGTAAGACTTTCGGGCCACTGACTACCTGTAACGACTGTCAAAGATCTACTAATGACAGCCGGTACCAACGGCATAACGTGCTTACCGAGGCGCGGAGAAACTCGATATGTAATAATCATCGGTCACCCATCCATAGACCGACCTTGGAAAGCGCAGCTTAATCTTGAAAATCAACCCGTACGGGTGTTATTATTTAGTCACAAGTTTCTCTCAGTACAGTAACAGTACTGTGGGTACTGACCTATGTAAGTACCTACCTACAAACGTGCCATGCAGTTAAGTCTGAGCACAAACATAACTTTTGTTCCACAGATAGCCCTAAAACAAAAAAAAAACAAAGCAATTATAACAATGGAAACACGGCAAAACACCGAAATTAACTCACAAACACAATTAATTTCACATTTAAAAGCATCACAATACGAAACCCTTTTTAAATTACAATTATAACCCCAAAATATCAAAATTGTTACAAAATCCATTACCCAGGGAAGAAAGTGGAAAATTTAATTGGAAAATATAATTGCAAATAGGAATTAGGCGGCTGTAAGTCAATTAAGTCGCAAAGCTGTTAGACATATGAATTAAATGTATTGCACTAAGCGGGTGCGGGCGGGTGTGGCGAAGCGAAAACGGGTAGCTTGGCGAATTTCGACATGGCGAACGTTTGGGGCTGTTTTTGTATTATGTTGTTGTGAAATTAATATGTGCTGACTTAGTGCGTGTTGTTTCTTTATTATGTGTTGTATCTTTTGTTTTGCTAGGCTAAAGTCTCTACATATTAGGGAAGACAGATTTTCTCCGTATTTTATTGGTAGAAACTATGTAATAGGGTATCGAATAGTTGTGTGCGCAACACAAGTTTGCGAAGTAAAGGACCGATATTAAGGCTTGCAAAAAAAACAGTTAAATAAACTAAAAGACACGCTTTATAATAGTATTATTTTAATAATATTTTAATCTTCTTAGCAAAGATTTCATTTGGTACCCTAAATCATAGAAATGCATAAAACAATAGGAGTCCGCTATATTGGATTACTCTTAGCTAACCAAACTAAATATGTATGCAAAATTTCAGCTCAATCGAAGTGGGTTTTTAATTTCTAAATTTTTTTTACATAGTTAATTACCTGTGAAGCTAATAAAGACGTGTTCAAAACACTACAACTTTTATAATGAAAAACAAAACAGCTGGGAAAAGGTAACCACAAAAATCTTACTCACAGAAGGTGACGTTGATATTGACATGATTGTACTCAATGAATGGACAGCATATCATCATACATGCATATCACAATGCCCTGTGATGACTTTCATATTTACCCCTAACACCACTAGGTCCAGGAAAAAAAAGTAAATTCTTTGTTAACGTACAGTCACTATGATTGTCATACAGGTTTTCAGTTCCCTCCTAATTTGTATTCATTGACCATGCAACAAGCAGTGACTAGACGATTCTTAATTTTCCCTGTTTAAAAATTTGTTTTCAATGAAAATTATTTAAGTAACGTGAACTGTACACTTGGACAGGTGACATGAATAATTAAGGAGTTGTTTTTATTCTTATTAAATGATTAGTAATGGATACTGTCGGATGGATACGAATGGATGATAACGATTACTAGATGGGCAGACGACATTGTTGCCATCGCGGGAATATACTGAATGAGACTGGCACAAGAACTTGGAGCTTGACACAAGTAAAGAGAGGCCTATACCCAGCAGTGGTTAAATTCGGGCTGTGGATGATGATGAATGGACTAATACAAAAAAACAAGTAGAAAAGTGTGTCATGTTTGTAATATAAGAGTAAGAGAGGCACGTGGCTAAATAATACCAGCCGCCTGAGTCGATCCCCAAGGTTCCTCAATCAATCAATCAAAACATTTATTTCCAGTAGGCCAGTTACAGGCACTTTTTTTTTTTTTTATTCTCTATGGAGAAGAACGGACCAGGAACTCCATGGACACTCTTTTAAATCAGAATATTTTTACAAAACCTTGGTTACATCATTCAAGTTGAAGTGGTACATTATGTGAGAGCGATGTAGCAAGATGTGCACGTTAAAAGTGTCCATAGTAAAAAGCTCAGGTCGGTCCATGGATAATTATGCATTATAAACGAGATTCCCCCATGTCTCGGAAAGCACGTTAAGCAGTTGGTCCTGGGTGTCATTTGTAGATCTTTGACAATGATAACGGGTAGTCCGAAGCCGAAACTGTGACAATCACTCTTACCTAGGGGTATCGTATCACCCAAATTTTCTGTATGAGTACGCCCACATTTCGCCAGTTATGTTTAAATCCCATGTAATTTAATAGATAGAAAGCCTATTGCCATAAACCGGGCACAAATTCAAACACTACTGAGAAATTCCTGATGCGAAACCCCAATAACTCTTTTCCCGACCTGGGAATCGACCCCAGGCCCCAGGATCTAGGCCCATACGAAGCAGTAGACTTTGTTACCACTAGACCAACAAGCCAATCTACAACGTATCCACAAAAAATACAAAAACCCCACAATGTTCTCATTCGCAATCAATTTTTGAGTAAGCGAATAAAATATTCAATCGCTTCGATATCGACGCGCTACGCGACAGCGCCCACCAACCCGCCAACCCCCGCCGGTCGCTAATGAACCAAATACCAGTTATTATTGATGACCATAGGTCCAATTCATCATTCGTTGATCAGCTCACCAAGTTACCTGTGACCTGGCACCGTGACGGGTGCTGGTAATAAACGTGGTTGTTTAGATAGCTAATGTGTTGGTTTGTGTGATTTTATTGGAGTTATATATGAAGTGAGCGATGGTCGCGTTTTAAACGTGTGTAAACTAAAAATGTTGCTTTCATTTTCTGGCGCAAAATTGTGGTAATTTTGTTTTAACCCTTAATTGGTCGCAGCCTTAAAGGGTAAAACTTTAAATTTTTAGCGCTGAAGTTCGCTTTAGCTTCATAAAACACGTGATCAAGTATCGAGCATAATCGTGATTTTTCATGTATTTCGTGCTAGCTTTTGCCCGCGGCTTCGCGCGCGTTAATTTAGAATTTGGCAATCAATTCGGGTTGTACTTTGCTTGTAAGTAATAATATAATTCAAGCATGATTCGAAAGACACGTGGCGCCATCTATTATCATAAGAATGTTATTGTTGTTTTCCTCGGGAACATCACTTTTTTTCGGGATGAAAGATACCATAAGTACACCTGAAAACGTATATACAAAATTTAAGGTAACAAACTTACTTTCGCATTTATAATATTAGTAGGGATTTGATTTATATGATCGGGGTGTAATGCACCCCACGTAACCGTTTACGTACCTAACTTTTTAGGCGCGACCAATTAACGGTTAATTAAGACTAGCTGTTGCCCGCGATCTTCGTCCTCGTGAAATTATTATAAAAATATTACTTCACTATTACGATTTGGATTTTGGTTAACAATTTCAAGGGTTTTTTTGCACAGACCCCTAATCTTTTTTCTAAAATAAAAGTAGTCTTATTAACTCCTTACGACATCGGCTATCTACCAGGAAAAGTCCTGTCAAAGTCAGTACAGCCATTACGAAGACTAATCGGATCAGACAGACAAACATGTAAAAAGATGGCTTTATGTGTGAAGAGTTGATGTAAGACATACATCAACTCTTCACTCGTGTTGTTGGTATGCAGGTATACACTTGCCGAGAATTTTGTCGATGTTTTTAGACTGTGCATAAGTCATTCTTATCTGCCTTGAACCTTAGTCGTACCTATCATAAAAAATAAAACTGGTGAGGCTACACATTCCTCCAATTATACACCAATATACCTTGCAACAGTCATAGCTAAGGTGCTGGACAGTCTGCTGGATACATACATGGCCCCTAGGACTAGTCTGCACTGCGCACAGTTTGGTTTCAGGCCCGGGCTATCGACAGAAAGTGCCATTATGTGTCTAAAGCGGACAGTCTGAATACGGATAGGAAAACACCGGTTGATGCATGCTTCTTAGATTTGTCTAAGGCATTTGACCTCGTGTCTTATGACCTGCTGTGGGGGAAGCTAAGAAATGAGAAAAAAGTAGAAACCGAGATTACCTCTCTACTAAAATTCTGGTATGAAAACTAAATAAACAATGTTAGGTTGGCGGGGATCTATCAGAAGAATTAAGGTTGGAATGAGGGGTGAGGCAGGGTGGAATCACCTCCCCTCGCCTTTTCAACTTGTACATAAACCAGCTGATTGTTGAGCTCAGCAATACCGGCATCGGCTGTCATGTTGATGGAGTTGCTATGAACAACATCAGCTATGCGGATGATATGGTCTTGCTGAGTCCACCAATCAGTGCATTAAGATGTCTGTTGAAGGTCTGTGAGGACTACGCGGTGACTCAGGGGCTTAAGCATAACGTCGCTAAGAGTGAGTTAGTTGTTTTTAATGTTGGCGCCAGAGGAGACTTAATTGTGCCATGCATCTCATTAGCAGGTATGCCCTTGAAGCGAGTCATAAAATTCAAATATCTGGGCCACTGGGTCACCGAGGAGTTATGTGATGACTTAGACATAGAGAAAGAGCGCAGGGCGCTGTCCGTTCGAAGTAATATGCTTGCCCGCAGGTTTGCACGGTGTACTTATGAGGTTAAAATGACGCCTTATCGAGCCTATTGTCAGACTTACTACACTGCAGCCTCTGGGTCAAGTATACGCAGAAGGCATACAGCGCTCTGCGTGAACAATATAACAATTCCTTCAGAACGCTTGTGGGGCTGCCGCGGTTTTGTAGCGCTTCGGGTATGTTTACTGATGCGAGGGTAGATGATTTCTTTGCCATTATTCGCAAGCGATGCGCTGCATAAATGATTATTATTATTCTTTTATTTGTTTTCACACATATTGATTACATTTTTAAATATTCGAATATAAAATAATATTTAAAAAAAAAAACATTTTAAAATATAAAAAATAGTAGTAGTAAATAGCCCACCGGCATCGGGAACAGCGTCCGAGCTACCGGTGTCAGGGCTCTTGAGAGAGGAACCTCCTAACAATACGCGCCGTGTCCAGAAAAACTGCCTTCTGAATCAAGCGCTTGATCCAGCTGCCCAGTGAGAGCCTCCTCAGATGTTGGTCGAGGCTATTGGCTATTAAGCCATTGGCCGACACGACTATCGGCACTATGACTGCTCTACTCACGTCCCACATGTCGACAACCTCGCGAGCCAGATCTAAATATTTGAATTGTTTATCTTTCTCTGCTTTCACGAGGTTATCATGCGGAATCGTAATATCAACAATCATTGCGCGACGCTCCAATCGATCTATCACCACAATGTCAGGCTTATTGGGAACAATAGTCCTGTCAGTGACGATAGGTCGATCCCAGTACAACGTGATATTATCATCATCGAGAACTGGGTCAGGCACATACTTAAAGTATGGCACTTCTGATTCCACAAGTTTGTACTTCAAAGCAAGTTGCTGGTGGATAATCCTGGCAACGAGGTTGTGTCTATGCAAGTACTCTCCGTTAGCTAGACGAGAACACCCAGAAATAATGTGTCGAATTGATTCTCCTGGACGGTGGCATGCTCGACATGTCAGCCGTGCCATCCTTCACAATGTATTTCCTGTAGTTATTCGTCACCATAACTTCGTCCATTATTGCACAGACAAAACCTTCGGTTTCCCCGAAGAGAAACAAAGCCAAGATACGGACGCTAAGAAGTCTACATCGGGCCCACGTAGGGCCCGGTAGAAGCACATTATTATTATTAAAAACTTGTTTTTATGTTTTATGTACCGTATATATGTACTTTCATATGCATTCAGTAAAATGCTATTATTTTGAAATTACGAACAGACTTCAATTTTATTTATTTGTATAAATGTATAACAATTCAAAATCCTAGAATAACTTATTCGTTGTTTATCTATGGCAAATACTGCAACGCTAATGTAATTACACGTTTCAAACACCCTTAATCTGGAACACAGCAATGCTTTTTGCCGGAAATTTAAAAGAGCTGTCACAGTATAGTGTAGTTGTATTTTATTTTATGGAATTTCTACACAATGTATATTGTTTTGAAATAAATGACTATGACTATGACAGGTTACTTGGTGAAATAAACTACATGATGTAACATTCCACCAGCGATAAAAATAAAGGAAAAGTAAAATCAAATAATATGAATGACGTAGACTGCAAACCTCGCTGTATCTATAATACGGTACTATTAACAAAAAAATTGTCTGTCTGTCGGTTCCAGCTAATCTTCGACACGGCTGAACCGATTTTGACGGGACTGGCAGATAGCTGATGTTTTATGGAGTAACTTAGCCTACTTTTATTTTAGAAAAAGGATTAGGGTTCCGTGCATTAAAAAACCCCATGAAATTGTTAACAAAATCAGTTAAAGTTACGTTTATATCTTAAAATTTTACATAATATATGATTTATTATAAACTTACTAAATCCGATTCAATTAGGGAAGTAATGTTTTTATAATAATTTTACGCGTATGAAGGTTGCGAGCAACAGCTAGTGCCACAGTATTAGCCATTTTTCAGTCGATACGAAATAAATTTTACCCCATAATAAAAGTATGTCGGATCCAGTCATTGGTGCGGACCTCGGACCTGAATCGCAAGCGCACCAGTGGTGACATCACGCGACCTACTGACAAGTCTACCCCACCACAGTGTACTTCTACAGAGCCCTGATGTTTACTGCTCAGAGGCAACAACGACAATTGAATGTCTGAGCGCAGCGGAGTTGAGACATCCTGGAACTGTACCCGATTCATTGTGCGCCGTGTTATTATGTTAAGTTGTAATCTCAAGTAATTTGTTAGTTTAATAGAAACAGTGTATAGCACCCAGTGTATTTTCATTGCACGAAACCCATCGTCTACCTACAAGATGTACGAGCTTAACGGAATAAATTCTGACAATCCAACAAGTATTACATTTACAGTTAAACATTATTCTTAAACAAAGAATAATTTAAACATAAATAATTTATTTGCAAGTGCAACATTTAAATATGCTTTGCACTATATTTTTATGTACTGACAAAAAAAAAGAAAAAAAGTTTAGAATTCTCTGTCGGTGACATGGTACTTTTGCCCTTAATGTAAAATTTAAACCTTGTATAATACAGTCTATTGCAAAAAAACTACAAGCATGTTATCATACACACATAATTTTACAGTTATACATCCACAAAATCACCAAATAGTTGATGCTGTTGAAATTTCAGCTCAGCTTTCACCGCTCGGCTGCAGTAAGCTGCTTATAATTGCGCTGACAGTATGCAAATACTTGCTCCTCTGTTTTCAAGCCACTTTAAATCAGAAGCGAACTACTGATTCTATTACAACGATTTAAAGGAGATAGTTTGAAGATTTCATCCTTTGTAAGGTAGATATTAAGTTCTTTGAATCGTATATTGATTTCAATCATTAGCTTCTTTTCTAAAAGATTTTTAGGTGCACTTGCTTTCAGCCGCGGTTTTGTCCGCGTTTAAGACATTGTCCCATAGTAAAATACTAGTGCGATGAAAATTAACCTCACCCAGGTATATCTGTGGTTTAAGTTTTATCGACATTCGTACTACCGTCATGGCGTGAAAATGAAATAGACAGAGGATTAAAAGAATGCATTTAAGTAGATTTTTTACTTTATTAATTCCTAACATTGATGACGTTCTATGTATAACAAAGAGGTAGGGTCTTTAATTCAATAAATTCTCAAAAAAAACGTAGGTGTAGCATAATCATCCTATATCGTTCCCACTGCTGGGACACACGGCCTCCTCTCTAAGAGAGGGGATAGGCTATAATGCACCACGCGGGCCCAGTGCTGGTTGCTCGATGTAACATGTCTTCGAATTTTTGGTTCTAGGACATAAAAATAAAGTATAATTGGTAAGATAGTAACAGCTTTTTAATAGACCTGTGTAAATTTTCTATTTTATATCTTGTGGTCTTTAGGACTACCAGCTTCAAGCATTACAATCCTAAAGTTAATGTTATTGGAAAACAGGTTAATGAAGGCACCCGCGACAAAAATCTTCAGCCCAACACTATTCCATTCCAAACTTCCCAACTTTCTAACACGAAAACCGAAAACTACCTCCAATCGAAAACGAATCAAAAAACTTTTATATTCAAAAGTTTCCGAAAAATAAACTATTACGTCAAAATCACTATTGATTAGAAGGGTGAATAGGGAGGGGACACAACGTTGGGACTTTTTATCGATAGTCACGGTCGTAATCCGGCTCGAAGGCCGTAAAGTGCGAGTTTCGTCCTTCGGCGATAATGTCGGAATTCTTCCATTCACTCATAGCTCTCAGAATGTGACGGAGCATTCTAAAAGTTTTATAGGTTTTGTAATGTCTGTCCAACATAGCTATTCGTCTTGAATTTTCAAGTAACTTTCAGCGGAAGCGAGAAACGAAACAGTTGCAGATCTTGCAGATCTGTGTCAGGGTCCGAAAAGTCTATCAAGACTGGTTGACGGAATTTTGAGCGTGATTGTCGTGTAGAAATACATAGTGATCTGGAGTAACTGGACTAATGATAAAAATTGGAAATGAATCCTGATCTGGTTAATCTGGTACTGGCATAAGCACAATATATTCAGCCTACACACCAACGTTTTGTACATTAGATCTTTCGTTTAAGGTTTGATATTGAATGACAGAAGCATAGACCTAAGCATATAGCTCTGAAAGACTACTCAGTTTAACTTGTTGCGTAGTGCCGTAATAAGTGTTTTGATTGACGGTCAACCAATTTTGTGATTTAAGTTTTTAAACAGTCATGGTCACTAACACGATCATTAACACTAGAAACAAAAACAAAACAAACACACATAAAACACACACACACACGACAACATGTAAACATGGTAAATATCCCGCTTCTACTGTTAATGATAATTTTTTTATTGGGTGGTAGAAAATTAACCGCAAGTTGACTTATTGCGCTTCTATTAATAATGCTTTAACATATTAACATCACGCCTGTAATACCCGAAGGCTTAGGCAGAGGTGTACCTAACAGTACACCGACATTTCGTTAGTTAAGTTTACGTCCTAGTAATAGAAGGCGAAGCTATAGCTATGGCTTTTATTTCAGTTTTCTTAAATACAGTTTGAAATTTAAAGACGATCCCTAGAGTCCTAACTAATCCGTTTTTAATTAACATCGTGAATTAATAATTAATTCTCCACTAGTTACCTTTAAACCTACATCCACGATATTATATATTATGCCTGGTTCACATTATTCCAGTAGTATTCCAGTCCAGTAAACAAATCTAACGCTGGACTGGAGTCAGATTGTCTACATTATTTCAGTCTTTTTCAACATTGTTGCAACAAAAAACCACCTATCTGCAAGAAAGAACAATACCTTGTTATAATTCACAGTTTGACGTCTCTACCTGATCCCAGTTGCGCTGGATGTGGCGCGCGGGATCGAAAAGTAGACCACCAATCCAGTTACTAGACTGGATTTCTCACTGGATCGAGTGCCTTCCAGTGACGGTTTAGATTATTCCAGTTGCAATCCAGCGCCAGATTAGATCACTGGACTGGCATCATCATCATCTGCTTAGCCTTTTCCCAACTATGTTGTGGTCGGCTTCCAGTTTAACTGGGTGCAACTGAATACCAGTACTTTACATGGAGCGACTGCCTATCTGACCTCCACAACCCAGTCAGTACTGGATAATACCCTTAGTATGGTTGTCAGACTTTCGAGCCATTGACTACCTGTAACGACTGTCAAAAATCTACATATGACAGCCGGAACCAACGGCTTAACGTGCTTTCTGAGGCACGCAGGAAACTCGGTGTGTAATGAATCCATCCACGGACCAACCTAGGGAAGCGCGGCTTAACCTAAAAATCGACCCGAACGGCTGTTATTATTTAGCCACTAGCTCCTCGATCACTGGACTAGCATGCAACTGGAATAATGTAAACCGGGCATTAGCAACATTATACCAAGCGGCAAATTCATGAAATGCCACAATAATACGTAGTAATGAAAGGATACAGCTGAAATTCGAGTCCGTTATTTTAATGAGGCTATTTTACGGGCCGTGTCAAATGCGGTTGTATTCAGCCTGTATAGTGTGCATTTATATGTTATTATGTAATGTGAGCACCATTTTATTTGCACCAATTTGGCAGTAATATCCTAAACTTGAATAATTAAATTAAAAGGGTAATTCCTATCAAAAACGCATTTAATTTTTTATTTTATGTCGAATCAGGAAAGTAGCAGATGGCGTTCCGTGATTTCTGCGTACCCCCCATTGGAAGAAAGGCGAGAGTTTATGTGTTTATTTACATCGTAATTGACTTGATTATTACGGATAAATAATATCAGTCTCTCTCGCAGGAAAGCAAAGTTCTCATCTCCTATCGAGAAGGGTGACAGAACGGAGAAGAATGGCAGAAGAAAGGGGAGGCCTATAACCAACAATGGGTGATTCCGGGCTGAAATGATGACGATAAAGAAGGGACGATCCTAATTTCAATTTTTCAAAAACATACTTCACTATGTATTGAACAATAAATCGTTTGACAGATTGATAGACAAAAAGACAGTATTATGTTAAAAAAAAAATAAGGTTTTTTTATTTAATAGCTCATCGAAAGCCACCCAGGCAGCCAGGCAGGTGACGTGATACCATAGACAGGGAGGATATGCAGTTGCTCCATGATAGATTTCCGTTGAAATGAAGAATGTCAGAATCTATCAATAATTGGAAGAAAAGCATAGTAATAGCGATCATTACCCCACCTAAGGTCAATGATCGCTATTGCCATATTAAAACGCAAAAAGTACCTATCGTTTGCTAAATTTGTACCTCACAACAAAGTTCATACTCAGACTTCGTATAAAAACCGTTTACTTATTCACGACTCAGACGGACATTTCCGTAAATGAGAAAAAACCGGACCGCATACAACCGCCCGAAACCGGCCGGATCCGTACGACTAACTACGTTAGTGTCACCGTTATTCAATTCGCGAAACGTGGGACATCTCGGAAATTGGCCATTTGGACCCAAAACCTAATATTTCGATGCCCCGTCGCGAACACCGTCATATTTTTAGCAAAAATATTTGTACATTAAATCCTTATTATATGGTCACCGGAGTGAGTATAAAGGGATATTTATTGCTTGTGTGCTAGTTTTGTTAATTATTTACTTTTCAACTGACTGCCTCGTTGATCTAGTGGTCGCAAGTGTATCTACTGACCGTGAGGTCCCGGGTTCGATTCCCGGGTCGGGCAAAGTGTTATTGGGTTTTTCCATCAGAAATTTCTCAGTAGCAGCCACGGACTCTGGATTTGTGCCCGGTTGATGGCAATAGGCTCGCCCTCTATTACATGGGTCTTAAGGCGAGGTATTCCTGCCAAAGTAGGCATTTAGCGCTGTAGGCTGCGCGCAAAATACTTCTCGTGGACACAGCGCGTTCGTGAACTCGCGTGACCTTGCCTAGCGACACAGCATAGAAATATGCAGTTGGATAAGTAATATTACTTGACTTTTATGAAATATTTTTTCTATGATCAAAATTTGTTACTATCTAGTAGCGATAAATTAGAGCTTTGTTAATAAATGAAATAATTGTCTATAAAATATAAGAATATAAAATAATCATAATTGGGCAGTTTGAGTAACTAATTGAAAATAAACAGCCAGTTCGCTATTAGTAGGTTCGAGAACTGTAAAGATAAAATTTTGATTTGTTTATGTGTTTTTGTGTAAATTGCAAAAAGTGTATTTTTATTGAACCTTCCTATTTCATTCAAACAAATTTCATTTTTTTTAATAAAAATATAATATTAACAATCACAAAACTAACTAGAAAGAAACTCAACTAAGTAGATGAAATTAAAATATTTACTATAGGCCCGGCGGCGGCGCAGCCCTATCGCGTACGTACCACCCGGCTGTAGGTAATTATTTCAAAGACAGGGCCGAGTCACAATACTGTATATATTTGTACTGTGACATATCTTTGGAGTGCATTCTTTTTATTTGTTACTTTTATTGCTTTACACGACTTTTTTCGCTTGCGTTGTTTATTGTCCATTATAACTTGCAACAATTATAATAAACTTGGTCAAAAACAGACGGTATGGTACGCGAAATTGTCGCGGAAAAAACTGACACAGGTCCGTCGTCGGTAAGCGCCAGCGCGCGACTAATCGGGCCTGTCCGAGCCGCTGCGAACGCTTTTAATTCATTTTAAAACATAGTAATTAAGAAAATAATGTTATCAAGTCAAACTCTGCCACTTTGCCTAGAACTAATTAGTTTCTTTAATTTAGTATAAAAATTAAATGCAAAACATCAGTAATTTAGTCATAATATTGAAAAAAAGTTACAAAAAGGGGTAACTTTGCGATTTTTTTCTATCGAGTGAAGTTCATCAGATCTTGCAACTGAATGCGACTGTGACTAGATAAGATCCTTAACTATAACATATATTTTTTTTAAATTTTTAAACACTATATTCTTTGTCTCAGATGGTTTTAAAAAACTCAAATGTGCGCCCACCTCGCCTTAAACATAACTGGCGAAATGTGGGTGTTCTGTTAGGTACACCTCTGCCTAACCCTTTGGGGATTACAGGCGTGATGTTATGTTATGTTAAAAGGATAAGTGGGTACTCACAACTACCACGGCAATTAGTGCGGTAGACCGCATGTCAGTGATAACAAAACCAGTATAAGATGGCATCTTTTTCTATTGAATATCCGTACAAAGCTAGGTCAATTCAACTCAAGGCTAAAGGTTACCACTCAAGCCGACTAAGAGCCAGCTGAACAAATATACCATAAAATGGTTAAAATTCCATCATCTGCCTAGCCTTTTCCCAACTATGTTGGGGTCGGCTGCCAGTCTAAACGGATGCAGCTGAATACCAGTATTTTATATGGAGCGACTGCCTATCTGACCTCCACAACCCGCTAGGTAATACGATACCCGTTGGTAAGTCTGGTTGTCAGACTTTCGGGTCACTGACCTGTAACGACTGTCAAAGATCTACAAATGACAGCCGGGACCAACGGCTTAACGTGCTTTCCGAGGAACGGAGGAAACTCGGTATGTAATGGGTGGTCACCCATCCACGGACCAACCTAGGTAAGCATGGCTTAACCTAAAGATCGACCCGAGCGGCTGTTCTTATTTAGCCACGAGCTCCTCTGGTTAAAATGCAAAACATTTAAATGCTTTACTACGCTAGACCAAAGTGTTACCACTTATGAGCGATAGATCGCTCACTCGCTGCACGGGGCTCCTATTTCTGTCTGCAAGGTTTACAGGAACCTAACTAACCGAACCTCGGGGTGCCCCTGACGTCGACCGTCTAGGGTTAGGTAGTGTTTCCGTCAGCAGGTCGACGGATCCCCGCTGCGCGGGGCTCGTATTTCTGTCTGCAAGGTTTACAGGAACCTAACTAACCGAACCTCGGGGTGCCCCTGACGTCGACCGTCTAGGGTTAGTGTTTCCGTCAGCAGGTCGACGGATCCCCGCTGCGCGGGGCTCCTATTTCTGTCTGCAAGGTTTACAGGAACCTAACTAACCGAACCTCGGGGTGCCCCTGACGTCGACCGTCTAGGGTTAGCGTTTCTGTCAGCATCTGTTAAATTTCAATTACGTTATATTAAATCAATTTGTGTTATGTCTTCATTCCAAAATTTTTGCCTTTATATTTTTTGTCATAACAAATCATTTGACTAAACGTTTATTGTCTTAATTTTGTTTGCTGTAATAAATATTTGATTAAAGACCAAAAGCCTTAATGACATTATCCTTGGTAATAATCTGCCAAGTTAACATTTGACCAAATGAAAATGTGCGTACTAAAATTATTCCAAATATTACATTGGTATAAAAAAAGGTTGCTAAAATTTGTTTGGGTAATGAAAATTTGGCAAAATCTTTTCGGCAAAACGGCAGGATCCCCTGACAAGAATGTTTCCAAATTATATTGTCGAAAGTAAAACAAGGTTTCCAGAAGCAGCAAAGACATTGGCGAGAACCAGTCTGTCCTGAAGAAAGACTATTGATACCATGAAGGTTAGTAAAACACTTCACGCATTTTTTGTGTTGATAAATACTGCTCATACCGTATTACAAGCGACGTTCTCCTTACACGGCGCTCCAGTCGCGACTGCTAGCGCTAGGAGGCGGTACAGGCGACAAAGCGGCGTGCCCGCGCCGCGCCGCTTGCTCGAATTTTGCGGGCAGCGGGGCGGCGGCGGCGGCGGCGCTCGTTGACTGGAGTGCACCGCTCGTTGCCCGCTCCGGCGCCGCTGTTTTCGAGAACCGGTCCATTTGATTTTACGCATAAGATCCTGCCGCTCCCGCGCCGCCGCCGCCGCCGCCCCGCTGCCCGCAAAATTCGAGGCAGCGGCCTTAAGGTTCTCCCAAACAGGTGCGTTATTATCAGTCGATAATACCATATGCGTAATTGCGATAATGCGTCCCGATTCCTTGCACACAACTGCGTTTTATCGTCCGATAACTCTATTTCGTATTCGTGTTTTTGGCAAGTTTTTCCCGAATGAGATTTTGTTTACCTTCTCACATCACCACTACAAAACCGTAAAGCAAAGCAAACGCGCTCGGAATTATACCACAGACATATTTCAGAAAATTACATGTGTCAAAAAACTAACGAATGAGAAGCAAGCAACACTGGATTGGACACAACAAAAAAAATACAGAAGAGAAACAAAGCGAACACACTTATTAGAAGAACTCATATCGGAATATCGCAGGACGGAGGAACGCAAGCGTCCTACTTCTATTGCGTCGTTATTATCGCAGCAGTATGTAACTTCGTAGCGCTCAATGCATAATGTACTAAAAACAGATATCGCAATAACGCTTCCGCTATTATCGACCGATAATAACGCGCATAAGTGGGAGAGCCTTAATTCAATACACGTCGCCTTTGTAAATTTTGTATGAAAACTCGGCAGCATCATGCCTGAGCAGCGCCTGCGCCGCGCCTTCACTTTCGTTTCTTTTTATTCACGCATAAGGGAGTTTCACCATACGCTTACCGATTCGCGGTCCCCACACAAGAACATGTCTACCCCAACGGTCATCGTTACTTACCTTTAACATTAATAAGATAAGATTACTCTACCCACACTTAGGTTCTCTTCATAGGTCATTGCTATTAGGTTTTATCGTAATACTATGTAGAAATAAAATACCGTTCTTTCCTTTTTTAATCACAAGCTTTCAAGATCTACTTGACTTACTAATAAACTTAAGTGTTTACTAACCTGCGGCTAAAGTCAAAGCACAGTTATAAGCACGACACCGGATAGGCATTGCAGTCCTTTCACAATTATTTTACCATTTACAGCTGCATTCCAACAACAACCTTATCGTTGTGGCTATAGAGATCACTATAATTTTGACAGACAGAGAGAGAGAGAGGTAAATTAATTTTGAAAGGTCTATACCTCACCTTATTTGTATTTCCTGATCCTGATTCAAGACGAGTTTCTTTATGTTTGGGCCTACTCTTAACCTCAATCTAATCCTGAAGACAGAGATGAGGTCGACGATGGAATGAGCTAACCCAAAAGGAGCCTATTAACTCGCGACTTAAATAGATTGGGGTCATATGAACTTGGGAACACCGACGAAGGCAAGGAATTCTACCTACCAGTAACGACAGCCTTTTTTTTTTTTTTTTTTTGGGGGGTGAGAAGTCATCAAATGACTCCTCCCGCTCTGGGCGGAGCGGAAGGGAGTGTCAGACTCTTACTGACTAAAAACCACCCATGTTCCTTCATTGGCCCTTTATGTTCCAGGGCCGCGGTATCTCTTTCGAACAGTCCCGCAGCCCTGGCAGGCACCGGCCCTTGCGGGCCCCTCCCGTTGCTGACAACTCTTTGAGGCGCGCGTGGAACACGAACGCGCCGTCGACACGGCCTGCCTGTCGTCATACGACGGACGGACGGCGAGCTAGCCCATTACTCACCGTCCACAGGCCCGCGAGTAACGACAGCCTAACATTATGATTGCCGAGACTAACGTCTTACGGGTTTCAACATGTAATCAATGCGTCACCAATCAACGGGAAGCGACCTCTGCAGACGTTGCTTAACCATCAATGAAATGGTCCCGTGTCTCTGTTATTGTTTAGCCACAAGTCACTCTATATTTCACACCATCCCTCCATACAAGAAGAGCAGCGGTGGCCCAGTGGTGGCGGCCCCGACTTACGAACACTAAGTCGTGGGGGTTCGAACCCAGGGAGGCGCATTACTTTGTGTAATTTATTTCATTACCACTGTTCTCAAAAACGGTGAAGGAAAACATCGTGAGGAACCAAAAAATCGAAGACCTGTGACATCTACGAACCTGCACTGGGCCCGCGTGGTGGATTATAGCCCATTCCCTCTTTAGAGAGAAGGCCGTGTGTCCCAGCAGTGGGAACATTATAGGCTGATTATGCTTATGCATCCATACAAGACATGTAAATGTGTGATAATAATTAAGTAACTTTGTCATCATATTATTACGAAAATACTTCAGCAAGAGTGGAAACTTATGTTTTCATTTTACTCTCCATAAAGACAACGTAACATGTATGTGTTTTCAACGAAGCTTGGTGAATTATGTGCCTAACTTTGTTTAACATACTTAGGCACAGTGCATTTCACCAGTTACGTTTAAGTTCCATGTAATAATTGACAGGCCTATTGCCACCAAGCGGGCAAAATTCTACTTACAATGTTACTTTTGGCAAGTTTTTAATCAAAAAATCTAATAACACTTTGCCCGACCCGTACACCAAACCCAGGACCTCTTGCTCAGAAGTAGCACTTGCAACCTCTAGACCAACGAGGCAGTTTTTAACCACAATACACTGTCAACCATGAATCAGCGATTATGAGTCACTGGCGTTGATATTCTGTTACATTATCATCTGTTTAACCTTTTCCCAGCTATGTTGGGGTCGCTTTCCAGTCTAACCAGATGCAGCGGAATACCAGTATCTTACATGGAGCGACTGCCCATCCGACCTCCACAACCCAGTTTATACTTTCTGTAAAGTTGCAATAATTTACCACTAAATGGCCGGCCCGTGAGTTTATCAACTCGCTCCACAAAAAAATAGTTAACGAACGAATTTAAAATAGAAAGAGACGGAATGGGAACCATTCCATTAAAACCCCGTCGCTTATCAATTCAGTCTTTAAAAAGATCTCTTCAAGACAAACCAACGTTCAGAATCAGCCAACCAAACCACAGAATAGATATTTACAGAAAGTCAACTACACGGCTAGTGAAAAGAGGTGCGCCGTATACACTTAAACGCGTACGTACGGAGATATCAACATGGTCATAACATGGACCTGGCATAGTTCAAACCTTCAGCCTTCATATTTCTAAAACTAAAGGAAGAGGATATAAAATTTACATTTCAATGCTTTACTGTGAGTCGAGGTAGGGTGGAGTCGGCATCGAGTCAGCGTAAAACGCGAATACCTTCAAAGTGTCTCAACCTTACACCAAAAGAACTTAGAACCAGAACAAAAGCAATATTATCTTAACTTATTTGACTCTAAAAAAAATAGCCAAATAAAAGAATACACTGACCCAGTCTATACAAAATGATTTTGATAGAGTTAAGTTAGAACGAGCAATCATTTGGTCCAAATCAGCCTTTAAATTGTACGCGCCAGTTCGAAAGCAACTTGCGACACACAGGAGTATCACTTAGTTGATTCGCGTGTCGCAAGTTCGTCTCACGAGTTATCAATAATGGATAATAATTATGCTCCTTGCAACTACTATTGTTTTCGTCGATACCGCAACACGCGTGTGAGTGAGTTTGTAGATGGCTCTGTGGCTCAGCGGTCAATCCGAATGCACTCGCTGTACTTGAAGCGTCAGTTACGCCTATGTGTGCTTACGTTTTGAAAAGAAAGAAAAAATTTATGGTTTTGCAAATTTTTTTTTATAGCAATGGCATGACGTGTATTCAAGAAAAACAAATAAACAGCTATATACAATAAACATGCAGAGCATAAAGAATATTTCTAAACACATCAAGACGGAACCCAAAAAGTTGACAGCTACACATCGTGGCTGCTACAAGACGGTTCCCACTCAACATGATGTTTTCGCACATTCTAATGCGCAGGCCTTCTGAACCTAACTATTGCGTGATCTAACTATCTATAATCTATAAAAATCTAGATTGCGATTCAGTCTAGACTCGATTTAGCCGAGTCAGCATGGCCGGGGCTAATTGCCACTAGACGGAACATCGCCCGGTTATTATCAAGAGACATGGAAGCACTATGCGATTAAGATGTACCCGGTTCTACCCGGTTTTGTGGAGCGGACGCAATTGCATCCGGTTTCTGTACGATTTTGTTTCCGGATGTGGATTGAAACGATTTTTGTGGATGTGGTTCATTTTGTTTATTTGTTGTTTGTTTTTTTATTTTTTATTTATTGCTGTAATAAGGGAATCAACTTCCCTACTTGCTATTTGACTTCGTGCTTCTGCTTGATTTGTCAGAGGAGCTCGTGGCTAAATAATAACAACTGCTCGGGTCGATCTTCAGGATAAGCCGCGCTTGACTAGGTTAGTCCGTGAAAAGGATACCACCCATAACCTACCGGGTTTCCTCCGTGCCTCGGACAGCACGTCAAGCCGTTGATCCCGGATGTAATTTGAAGATCTTTGACAGTCGTTATAGGCAGTCAGTGGCCCGAAAGTCTACCAACCAGTCTTACTAAGGGGTATCGCATTACCAAGTACTAACTGAGTTGTGGAGGTCAGACAGGCAGCCGCTCCATAATTATAAATATATGGTATACAGCTGCATACGGTTAGAAGTTGGAAAAATGCTAGACAGATGATGCTTCTGCTTAAATTGTTCCTATTGCTCTCTTTTTCTGTCTTGTAGCTCAAATTATGATGTCGTTTCAGGGTAAAGACGTCCACTGTTGTTCGTAAGCCTCCCCAAGCGTTGTTAATGGATTCCCTCGACCTTCACTTGGTCATCTGTCCACCTTTTAGGGGGCCGTCTTTCACTACGTGGTCATCATTCAGGAACCTTTGAGCCCCATTGGGTATCCATTCTGCCAGAAATATACCCTGCCCACAGCCACTTAAGTTTGACAATTCTCCTGCATTTCTCTTCATTCATAATTCGATAGGAGGAGACTGCCTCCCTCCATTACTGCCAAAAACAAGTTACCCGTTCTGTCTATTTACCGTCAAAACTTGACCGGACCCACACAACCTGACCGGATCAAAACACAAGTGTGAACCCTCTCTTAATAAGGTTATATACACACACCACCGACCACAAGTCCACAAATAAAACACTTTTACGATCAGCGGCATAAAACTAAGCGATGTTTGCATCGGTACGTTACGGTTATTTGTACGACGTCCATTGCATGCTCAAATAGTAAGCTGAGCGTTTAATGTCGTATTTACGCTGACTTGTACAACGAATTGTTGGAAAATACCTGTTTTTTTTTTCGTTTTATCGCTAAAATCATTGTTAAATCCACATACATGTAGTATGTAGATTTAACAATGAGTTTTTCAACTAGAATTTCGTTGGAATATGAATTAGCAAGCCGACAATGTTGTTATCGACTTTTAGTGTGTCTTTTGGGCATCTAACTACCCGTCATAACTGCCACATGTATAACTTTACAACCATGATAGACGGGCAAATGACTCTTAATTACTGCCATTGGTCTGTCTGAATTATCGAACGATAAACATAACATCAACCTGTAATACGAAAAAAAAAATATTGAATTGAATTGAATTAAAAAGAATCATTAGGGTGCAGACTATGACATTTATGTAAACAACTGTAATTTTTAGGGTTCCGTACCCAAAGGGTAAAACGGGACCCTATTACTAAGACTTCGCTGTCTGTCTGGCTGTCTGTCTCCAGGCTGTATCTCATAAATCGTGATAGCTAGAAAGCTGAAATTTTCACAAATGATGTATTACTATTGCCGCTATAACAACAAATACTAAAAATTAAAAAATATATATATTAAGGGGGGCTCCCATTCAGGGCACGCCACGATAGTGGCGATAAGTCCCCTCTTTGAGGAGTGGCTTGAGAGGCGCCATGGCGCCCTCACCTTCCGCCTGACGCAGGTCCTCACCGGACACGGGTGCTTCGGGAGGTACCTGCACCGAATCGGGCGGGAGGAAACGCCCGGGTGCTACAATTGCGAGGATCGACCGGAGGACACGGTGGAGCACACCGTCGAGGTCTGCTCCGCTTGGGAGGAGCACCGCCGTGTCCTCGTAGCGGCGATTGGCGGCGGCGACCTCTCGCGCCCGGCCCTGGTTCAAGCCATGGTCCGGGGCGAGAGGGAATGGGAAGCCGTCGCCTCCTTCTGCGAAGCAGTCATGCTAGCGAAGGAGGCGGCGGAACGTGAGAGGGAGAGAACCTCCTCACGTCCCAGCCGCCGCGGGAGAAGCACCGGGCGTCGGGGGCCACGCCGTGATGGCTCTCGGCCACCGTAGGCGCGGGCCTGTGGACGGCGAGTAATGGGCTAGCTCGCCGTCCGTCGGTCGTATGACGACGGGCAGGCCGTGTCGACGGCGCGTTCGTGTTCCACGCGCGCCTCAAAGAGATGTCAGCAAACGGGAGGGGCCCGCAAGGGCCGGTGCCTGCCAGGGCTGCGGGACTGTTCGAAAGAGATACCGCGGCCCTGGAACATAAAGGGCCAATGAAGGAACATGGGTGGTTTTTAGTCAGTAAAAGTCTGACACTCCCTTCCGCTCCGCCCAGAGCGGGAGGAGTCATTTGATGATTTCCCACCCCCCAAAAAAAATTATTAACGTTGAGCATGTTTGATATTTTGGAATGGTTAGGGAATAATTTTGCACCAATTGCTTTATCAGTATAAAGAACAGGGTGTACTATTCGGTGCACCCCTGCCTGAGCCTTCGGGGATTACAGGATGTTATGTTATCATTGAATCCTGCCTAAAGAATTTGTAATTAAAAGTGTGGAAGTAATCTGTCGCACATAAAAATGTGTGCGATACATCTTTTCACAGGCGCTTAGTAAGCACGTAAGCAGGAACGTGACATTCGATCTTACTACAGAATTAGCTGAGAATTTATCGGTTTCCTATACCAATAACACTCGTGCTTTTTAACTTACTTGTAAATACTTGTAATCAAATCATTTTTAAAGCAGGTTTTTAAATAAACTGAACTTTATTTTACCAAACAACAAACGCCTTAGTGAAAATGTTTAGCAATTTAATACTCGGAAGGTACTTATTGCGATTGAATGATTTCCTTTTTTATTTTATTATCATGATTGTGCTTGCAAGCCTTCACAAGTACTTTTAATAGCTACTAGATACTAAGATAGCTGCAAACTCAAAGACAACACTGTCTTATTGATTTTAGAATCTCTTGTCATTATGCGTCAATCAATAAAATTGCAAGGAAATACGGAATTTTAGCTACACTAACATACCTACAGGTACGTAACGTTTGTAAATAGCACGTAAATTGCCTTCGTAGTTAGCACGGTGCGAATCCCCCAAAGACCACGGTTCTATCACAATCTTAAGGACGATGAAGATAGCCAGAGGACTAGGTTTCGCGGCGCTGCGCCGGCGCGCGGCGGGTGGCAATTTATTTAATAGATTTGTCAGCTTTATCCCTAAAGCATTAGGTTCAAAGTTGATTGAAAACATTTAAAAATTTCTTTAAATGATTTTAAACCATAAAATGTTGAAGGTCTTACGCTTTTACGATCAGGTCACGTGTCCTGACGCGAGTTTAAGATTTTATACCCATTACAGAAAAAGTGCTCAACGCCGCTAAAGAAGTTTTCACTTCAAAAAAAAAAAAAAGGGGGGCTCCCATACAACAGATATGATTTTTTTGCCGTTTTTATAGATAATGGTACGGAACCCTTCGTGCGCGAGTCCGACTCGCACTTGGCCGGTTTTTTTTTTAAACTGTATCTATGACGGCTATGAAATTATTACTACTAACATAGTTCTTAAGCATTTCTAACCCATATAAGGACTTGGTTGTTAGAAATAAAGTATTTGAATTTGAATACCCGAAGGGTTAGGCACAGGTTTACCTAACAGTACACCCACAATTTCACCAGCTATTTTTAAGTCCCATGTAATAGGGGGCCAGCCTATTGCCATAAACCGGGCACAAATCCGTGGCTGCTACTGAAAAATTCCTGATTCAAAATTCCAATAACAGTTTGCCCAACCCAGGAATTGAACCCAGGATCTCATGTTCAGCAGTCGCGATTGCGACCACTAGATTAACGAGGTGGTCAGTCTTACGATACACATTTTGAGGTGTAAAAATTGCAATACGTATTGCACTTTTTTAGGAAACAGCAGGTTTTTATACTTACCGGTGATAAAATTTCTATGTGGGAGACTCAGAATGATATACTGATTACGTGGTAATCGTTTGTGCGCCGGTGTCCTTTCCACCCTGTATAATCAACAAGAGATTCTGTATGGATCGGAATGCTGGGCTGTGAAGAAGATGGATGAAACAAGATTGCATGTAGCGGAGATGAGAATGTTGAGGTGGATGTGTGGTGTGACAAGAATGGATAAAGTAAGGAATGAGTATAATAGAGGAAGTTTAAAAGTTGCGCCAGTTACAGAAAAGTTGAAAGGGAACCGACTGTCTTGGTATGGACATGTGATGAGGAGGGACGAATCGCATGTGACTAAAAGAGTGATGAATATAAACGTTGATGGATGGAGAGGGAGAGGAAGACCAAAGAAATGATGGATGGATTGTGTGAGGAATGATATGAAAGATAAAGAAGTAAATGATAGCGTGACGGTTGACAGAGGAGAATGGAAGAAAAAAACGTGTTGCGCCGACCCCAAATAACATGGTACAAGGGCAGGAAGATGATGATAATCAACAAGAAATTGGTTCGCAAAAGTCCACTATTTAAACAGACAAATTGTTTAAAGTTTCAACTTTCATCTTATCCCATAGCAAATGACTTTTCAATTCAAGTGTAACTCAAGTATTTTATCAACAATAAGTATCTTCATTAACAATACTATCATGTCAACCAATTAAAGTAATTACTCTGTAAAGGTCACTAGAAATATTTAAACAAATTCGATTAGGTTAAACTTGATATCATCGATTTTCGCTACACTTAGAAATAGTTTCAAGTACAGTCAGCGACGTAAACAACTTGCGAAATTTATAAGTCTTCTTCTTCTTTCGTATCGATGGTATGTCTCATCAACTGCCCTGATGGTCTCCTTGCAACCGCGACAGCTGAGCGTGGGGACTTGGGTTCAATTCCTGGGTCTGGCAAAGTGTTATTGCGATTTTCCATTCGCAATTTTACAGCCCCGGTTTGGAAATTGTTTGATGCCCGTTTTTGTATACACACTTGTGCCGTGAACAATGAACACTACATTTATCTACTGCTGCGATGGCTAATCTCCGCTGAAATTGAGCGCCGTAACTGAAAACGGGCAGAGAACTATGTCATTATGTCTCATCACCGTGGCCACACTGGCCACCTACCGTGCAGTTGGTAGCAACGTTATTCGTGGCACCAGCAATATTTTTAAGTCCTCTAAAGAACAGGATTAGGGACATTTGCAGTGGCCTACTTGGGTGCGCCATTTAAAAAACATTAACTGGCAATCATCTATGTTTTTCTAATGCATTCAATTATTCCTGCATGCCATTTAAAACCACTGAGAGTGTTTCAGAAGATTAGACTGCGCCATCTTTCTTTCTGCAAGCGCCATCAACTTCTTTTACGGATATAATTGTAAAGCGTGGTAATTTTTGTTTTTTCTCTAAACTAAATTAACTATTTTATTTATTTTTATCACGGTATGGTCATTTTTAGCCTTTTTATGGCTCACTTTACTTTTTCGCTCACTCAATTGTGCCATCAACCGGGCACAATTCAGACCCCATAGCTGCTACTAAGAAAATTTCTGACGGAAAAACCCAACAACACTGCGCGACGCAATCAAGAACCTCATGCTCAACAGTTGCGCTTACCAATATTTATTGATTACCATGACTGTACGACTGTCGTGACATATAATGAGACCTATCACGATCAGACGACGGCGACGCAGCAACAATATATTATTTAATAGTTTCCAAATGTCATGCGCATCCTTAACTAGCTCGCATTACTTAAATTGTAGTAAAAAGATTGCTTTGCAGCATTTGTTTTTAAACGCTTTTTAAATATTTTCCTTCTCAATATGTATTTGCTAGAAAGGAGGTGACTGCAGATGTATGGAAGAAGAAGACATGCCGCGCGATCCCTAATAAATTTGGAGGACGCGTAGCGAGGGATGTGTGTGAGACTAACCAATAATATCGCTCCTTTTCCACAGCTTGAGGTATTCTAGCTATGAGATTGGTTATTTCGCTCATCTCTGGTGGAAACACAGCATTAGGACAGGAAATTGATAATTATGTAACTAGGAACAATTAAGGTCTACCAAGTGCCCTAGTGGTTCTACGTCTCTATGTTGTATGATGTCAATTGATTTCTGTTTTTAAACGAACCCTCGATTTGGAGAAGAATGCTAGTTGTCTAACGGTTGCAAACAGTATATGTTCCAGCAGTAGGAATAATATAGGTTAATGAAGCTAAGCCCCATTTCTTTGCCTTTTTATAAAGAAATTCTATTTTCACGGATCGTATCATTTTGCAAACAACTAACTTTGCTAAAGATCTATTGACTAATCACTGAACTAGTTTCATTACAAAACTGAATCCCCAACATGGCTGAATGGTTTGTTATACAGCCGTAACGACACGGAGTAACGAGTAAATGGAAAGTTTAATGTGCAGTGTGAAGGATGCTAGCTCATGCAGACCATCAAACAAAAAAAGATTGCTTACTTCGAACACTTTTTTCGACATGAGAGGTATGAATTCAGTGTTGGCGGGAGAAAAAAGTCTTGACTGAATAACATCGCGAATGGACCGGAATCACAAGTACTGCTAAGCTGTTCCACCTTGCAAAATACAAGAAGAAATATTCGGAGTAGATAGCCAATCTGCAGTAATTGGAGAGGCACCACAAAAAGAAGAAGTGAACGATTTCGTGTATCCGCATACTAATCACTGCCATGTAGGGGACGTTTGCAAGTGATTCGTGTCTTGGAAGCTTTGATAGAACGTTGTGCGAAATAAAAGCCATCATTACTTTTGTAATTTAGTAAAGATGCACTAAACCGACAGTATAATATACAATCACAAATAAAAACAATACATAACATTTCATTTAAAACTTTCCCATAAAGTGTCAAAATATAATAAAATCAGAATAAAATCAATAAAATAATCTAAACTAACAATAAACTGAAATATATGTAGCAAAAAAAACTCATTTATCAATAAAAATGGAGTCTCCAAAGACTATTTTTATTGATAAATGAGTTTTTTGAGACAACGTTATTGACACGCCTCCGAGATACAACCATGATAAATTTTCACAGCTTCCTACTATCCCTTACCGAGGTAAGTCGCCTGCTTCCAAAGCTGTTTGTCACCCACTTATATTGTTCACCCCCATTACCATTCCATTTACTATTTACTCGATACAAAAACCTAGTTTCGTATTTATACAATCATTCGGTTTGATAAACACGAGCCCATTCGATAGTTTGTATTCAAGTTCAAACAGGGCTTCCATATTAGTTTCATTGATAGATGTTACTCGATATTTTGATGTTGATTCTGATTTATTGATCTGTTTGTGTATTGCTCTAGCGCTATGTACACGGGTTGATAGGTTATTCGAATATTTATTTTTCCGTCTATTTTTATTTTAATGGATATTTATTATACCTGATGGAAAGTGGTTACTCCATGAGGTTTCTTGAAGCGTTGTCTAACCAAAGAGTCTTTGGTTAAATTTAATGTCTTTGGCAAAGACATTAAAATTTAAATCTCTTTGGGAGACCCCTTCGAAATTTTAGACAGCTATTTTGCTTGCTGCAGAATAAACTAAATGTGATACTTACCCGTTTGTACATCGATGTCCCTTCCACTCAGTATATTATTAAACCATTTAAATTGATACGAAGTAGAAAAATGAAAAGTAAAACGCAAAGTGAATGGTTATTTATAAATAAATCCTACTAATATTTTAAAAGCAAAAGTTTGAGAGGATGGATGGATGGATGTTTGTTCCTCTTTCACTCAAAAACTACTGACCGGATTTGGATGAAATTTGGCACACAGATAGTTTATAACCAGGATTAACATATAGGATACTTTTAATACCTGCAGTACGACGAAACCGCGGGCATAAGCTAGTGGCTCACAAAAAGAAAATCATTAAGTGCAAAAAACTGCTACAACACTCATCACTACAGTTTTACAAAATTATCTTAAGAATATCGTCTGCAAAGGTTCTTACTATGATTATGCTTACGATAAGTGATTGAGACAATACTTTCCTCTTCTCTCATTTGCTGATTGAACAGTAAACCGTTCACACTTATGGATCCACATAAGGGCACTTCAAGATGTCATTGAGTAAGTAAATAAAAGCGTTCCTTTTACTTTCTCTACTAGATGCAGTGGAGCTTGAGGCTAAGTAATAACAGCGGCTCAAGCGAACAAAGCTTAAGCTACACTTGTCAAGGCCGGTCCGTGGATGGGTAACCTATTGACCATCACATACAGCAGACACCTCCGCGCCTCGGAAGAAATTTTCATTCATAGATCTTTACCTATTCATCTTTAACACCTCAATGTACCATATTTCACGCAAATAAAGATTATTCTTATTCTTTTAACAGTCGTTAAGTTTAGTCACGCGGCCGTAAGTCAGCCTCATCAACGTGTTACTGGGTAACGGGTTGTGATAAGCAGATGATGATGATGATGCAGAAAACTCCTTGTAGCTCAAACCTGTTCGTGCATCGATGTCTCTTCATCATCTAGCCTAGCCTTTTCCCAACTATTTTGGGGTCGGCTTCCAATCTAACCGGATGCAGCTGAATATCAGTATTTTACGTGAAGCAACTGCCTATCTGACCTCCACAACCCAGTTGGTCCACTGGGTAATACGATATCCTTGGTAAGACTGGTTGTCAGACTTTCGGGCCACTGACTACCTGTAACGACTGTCAAAGATCTACAAATGACAGCCGGGATCAACGGCTTAGCGTGCTTTCCGAGGCACGGAGGAAACTCGGTATGTAATGGGTGGTCACCCATCCACAGACCAGCCTAGGCAAGCACGGCTTAACCTAAAGATCGACCCAAGCGGCTGTTATTATTTAACCACGAGCTCCTCGTCCATATCCCTTCGACCCTGTATAAATAGTTAGTCACAATACTACTTTTACCTGTAACTTTAACCATCTGTAAAATGATAAGTTACCCGATAAACCTATAATTTTTTCTTCTTCAAAACTGCAAACGACGAATCGATGATCGTTTTGTTTGCTTGAGCAAGTGGGCATTATACATGTTCATGTATGTACATTGTACAATTCCTTTATATTACGAACAGGTGGACTATTTTGTTAAAGGTAAAATAGAAAAGGAAAAATGGAAATGGGCGGGTAATAAGAGACAAAAAGAAGAAATGGGCTAAAGCAGCCGAATGGTACCCAACAGAAGGCAAAAGGAAGAGAGGACGCCCGATACGAAGGTGGAAAGTCCATAACCATGAAACGAGGTAGATACGGGGGAGGCCTTTTTTTTGGGATGGGAAATCATCAAATGACCCCTCCCGAGTGTCAGACTTTTACTGACTAAAACCCATCCATGTTCCATTTTTTGACCTTTGTGTTCCAGGCCCGCGGTATCTCTTTCGAACGGTCCCGCAGCCCTGGCAGGCATCGGCCCTTTCAGACCCACTCCGGTTTGCTGACATCTCTTTGAGGCGCGCGTGGAACACGAACGCGCCGTCGACACGGCCTGTCGTCATAAAAGACGGACGGACGGAGAGCTAGCCCATTACTCACTGTCCATATGGGGGAGGCCTATGCTAGCATAATCAGCCTATAATGTTCCCACTGCTGGGACACACGGCCTCCTCTCTATGCCAGGGAATGGGCTATAATCCACCACGCGCGCCCAGTGTGGGTTGGTAGATGTCACATGTCTTCGAATTTTTGGTTCTAGGACATGCCGGTTTCCTCACGATGTTTTCCTTCACCGTTTTTGAGAGTGGTGATGAAATAAATTACACAAAGTAATGCCTGGGTTCGAACCCACGACTTACTGTTCGTAAGTCGGGGTCGCCACCACTGGGCCACTGCTGCTCTCCTAGGAGGCCTACGCTAATGCACTAACAATTATTAGAAAGCGATGTCTAAAGAATAAAAAAATCTTATTAAGTACCTAAATAACATATGCAACTAGATTGTTAGTAATAAAGGCTGTTATTATAATAAGGCCCTAAGCCAAACTTATCTAGAAGGTCTGAAACTAGAGATTAATAGCACCTACAATAAAACATCCAACTTTCATCCCGTCTTCAAATCTTCCCTCATAAACAAGGAGGCAAATCTTTCGAGTCCGTTATCAGAACTAGTTAGTAACCGGGACCTAAGGCTTAAGCCCCATTGTCTAGTATTCGGTGCAGATTAATTACCCCGCGGTAGGGCCATGCGGGTAGCTACATCTTTACTTAGAGGAGGAGTATTACGGAGAATCTGAAGTTGGTAACGTCTTAGCAAAATCGTTAGCTGGTGTTCGATAGTAGAATCAAAAAGTCATTGTTCAGCATTTTTGTCACTTTGAACAATAATAAGGTAGAAACAAAACACACTGAAAAAGGGCATCGAAAAAACTCCTGCTCAACGCTGGCTGGTAATGTGCTCAAGCCACTGGCGGCCTTTCCTACGAAGTACGGCAGCAACGTTGTATGTTATTCAAATTAGGCTGAGAATTTATAATCAGCACTTTTTGACTGTTAAAATTAAGTGCGACAATCCACTAAAACGCCGGCGATATCCCTTTCGATTCCCAGGTCGGTCACCAGGATTTGTGCCCGGTTGACGGCCACAGCTCGCCCCTATTACATGGGACTTAAACATAACTGAAATGTGGGTGTACTATAAGGTATATCTCTGCCTAACACTTCGGGTATTTCAAGGTGTGAGGTAATGTCATGTTTATTCACTTGGGACCTTTGACTTTTTGTCTCATAACCACGAGCTAACGCTTAAGCGACACGTGTCTTGTGATTTCGAGGAAATCAAATAAAAGCTCTTGTTTAGGCAGCGTCCTCATAAGGCGAACAGCGAGCAGCTGACTGTTTGCTTCCAGTTCGCCTCCCTATGTATTTTAAATGGAGTCCATACAGCGCGTGGGTACTGTACGCAGTTTGCGGCATTTCGCTTGTCGACTTATTTAGTGAGCAGCCGATTTGCAGCGAATTTAGCGGCCGATTTGCAGTCGGCGACGAAGCACGCTCGCTAAGCGGCGCTGCTGGCAGTAGCAACTGAATTTGCTTTCATTGCCAAGTGTTTGCAAGCGCTTCGCGGCAAATTCGCCGCTCATTAGACATTGAGTTTACGACCGTTTCGCCGCACAGAGTCAGTCAGCGGACAGTCAGTTGCTCACTGTTGAGGCCACAGCCTTAAAGCTTCCCATAAGTCATTGTGACTGCTACGCAACTTGCGGTGCAAACGTACTCACGTGACGCGCGCGCTTGTCACTTGTCATAAAACTCATCGCGCGAGGGCAGAACGGGACCTAAATCCATGTTTAAACCACCGTTTAGCTTGGTAACAAGGAAACCGTCTCAAAACCGCACCTTACTACAGGCAAAAACTTATTCCTACTTAAAGTTAGATGTTGATAGTCTTCAAAGATATGAGTGGTTGCGAAGTTTAGATTATCAAACAGACTAACTGGCATCTATAAGCCTAAGTACATCAGTCAAAGTTAATCTCTTATCAAGTAAAGCTGTGATCATAATGATTGGCACATAACGTTAGGAAGATCCATCAGTGTTCCGGGTGCCTCCCTGCAAAGTGCATAAAGACTTGTTTGCTCAGCATTGTGGATGGTTCCAATATCATCATCATCATCTGCCTAGCCTTTTCCCAGCTATGCTGGGTTCACCGGATGCAGCCGAATACCAATATTTTACATGGAGCGACTGCCTATTTAACCTCCACAAACCAGTTATTGGGTAATACGCTACCCCTTGGTAAGACATGGCAATATATCTTTTCCCTAATTCCAAAAAGGGGACTAACAAATGACAGACTTTTTCTGCAAATGCATCCTTTAGTTAAGAAAAATAGGGCACAGAATCGCTGAGCTAGCAGCAGCATGTAGTGACGACAGCATTACTGAAATGGTGGCGAGGAAGGTGCGTTGAAAGCAAAACTTCTGTCAGCTTTCGTCATAAAAGCCTTCTGTTTTTGAATCGCCATCAGTTTCATACTTTCACTTCTGGTTTTCATTGAAAGGGTTGGCAATACCGTCTTTAGCAGTGCCTTGGAATGTCTGTCATCAGCGTGGGGTGCTAGAAATATGTTCCACCTACTATCCTGCCCTCTTAGCCCAAAAACATGCAGCACGACCTCTGCGCTGCCGACGTCGACGTTGTAGAAGCGGCGAAGTTCTGGACTAACAATATATAAACTTTGTCGTACCAGCGACACGAAGACGAAGAAAAAGCGTAGGTAACTGACCTTTTACCCAAAGATTGATAGAAATCGTTAGATGCGCCCTTACGGTACTTATAACATATCAGATTTTAGTATGAATAAGCGAAACAGTATATTATTTAAAACTAAACAGAGGTATGAGCATCTTTTAACGCGGTCGGGTGATTCTAACTATTAAAATCTGTGTCTTTTCCGGTGCCTATAAAATCCAATGAACAACATTTTTTATTTAATTGTTATTGTGTGCATTCCGCCTAACCCAACCAGATTAACATCGCCGCTTTAAAGGCCCAGAACTAAGCGAAAACAAATTATTTCCTTACAATATTATCTCGGCCATGTTTTGTGGTTGTTTATCAAAACCGCAGTAGGAGACAAAACCTTAATCTTATCTCAAGACGGAATACTCGATTGTTTGTCAAAGGAAGGCTTTCTATCTGTTTGTGAGGACTTCGTTTTTACTCGATTCCTCAGTTTAATATTGGATAAAGACATGTTTGATCTTTCGCTTACAATGCTGTCATGTTTTATGATAAATCTGTTTTCAATCATAAAAGAAGGTTTTCTTATTCTTTTGTTGAGTAATTTTGGGCGTGGGTAAATTGTTGGGAAGATTCCTTGTGGTCCATTTACATGCAAATCTGCTGGGCTTAAAAATAGGAGGGTGAAACAACGCATTCTGCAGTACGGATTGGGATGAGATGACTAAGCGAATGATGCTTACTATTCCAAAAATCGTAAGTTACGAGATGAATTGTAAAGTGATATCGCAGGGTGTTTTTTTTTTAGAAACTGTATTCAGCACTACTGATCAGACAGATCACCTATCTCCGTAAAAAGATGTAACAAAAACCCTCGTCGCCTAGTTGTCGAAAGCGTGACTGCTGAGTAGGAGGTCTTGGGTTTGATTCCCGGTTGGGAAAAGTGTTATTGGGTTTTTCCATCAGGAAACGCTCAGTAGTAGTAACGGAGTCTGGATATGTGCCCGATTGTTGGCAATAGGCTGGCGCCCTATAACAGGGGACTTAAACATTACTGAATAACGGAATGTGCATGTCTATAGTGTACACCTCTGCCTGACCTTCGGGCAAAAAGCCCTCCATGATTGAATGCCTCAGCGAAATAAAACCAAGGATCACTAAAAACTGGCTCAAGATTCGAGAAATCTCGACAGTTTCCTCCCCTCTCGTTCACCGTTTACCGTCGCCAAATTCCCGTAATACGTATCCGACGATATCAAGTCGCTCTTTATCTACAAAAGTTGGCCTTTTGTCTCTGGAGTTTAATTTTATCAGTGCCAACTTTCGACAACTAACCGTCGAGCGATTTGGGAGTTACTCCCCGAGTTATTGGACCTTTTCGATGTTCTAGTGCTTTCGATTCGAGATAAAAAGTTCCCATTTTGATTTTGAATAGGGGTGATTAAATTAATTTTGGGTTGAATCCTTTTTGGTTGAAGTTAACACGGGTCCGAAAGGTCACGAAGTAAAATAACTAACGAAAATACAAAGTTAGTTAGTGAGCGGTTGAATATCAAGAAATCAATTACCTAAATAAACATACAGACTAGCCAGAGATGTGCTTATATATTGCACACACAGAAACGCACACCCGACATGGCAAATGTGGAGTGTGAGTTTTGAAATTTCGTTCATGTTACTGAGAAATTTCATGTAAAAAAACTAAATAATATTTTACGCGACCTGAGAATCAAACCCAGGACCTCATACCACTAGCGCTTGCTATCAATAGACCGACTACCTTATGCCAATAGCGCTTGCTACCACTAGATCGACGAAGCACAAATCGACTACATTGCGACCGCCATGCGACCGCCACAAAAAATATTCAAAAATAAGTTCTTACTTCGTACACCAAAAAAAAAACAAATTCAAATACTGGTCGCACTCTGAAACTGGGAAGTAAATAAATCAGTTGCACCCAGCCAAAGTTTGTGGACCAATGAGCAGTGATCAATTAGCGGAGACCAGCAAAAACTGTGGAGTCGTGGACGTAGTTCGTGATTGAGTGTTAAGTCTCCTACCTTATTTTGACGCCCTGGTAGATGCAGGACGGATTCTCGTTTAAATGCAGTTTTTAGATTTGCATTATCAACAGTTAGTGAGTCCCACTTGATGTAAATTAAATGTATGCGCTTCTACTATTGTTATATTTATGTCAATCTCTCTTTGCCGTGTAAAATCTCGATCCCTGTATAATATTCTTGAAAATCGTGAGTGATTCACGTGATCGAGTGTGAAGCTAACTATTTCTGACGTCCTGGCTTATTTTGACGTCCTGGTAGATACAGAAGCTGCTCTCGCTTGAATTCAATTACCTAGTGAATTTGTATTAAAATGAGGTTTATACTGAGAAATACCACCAATTATACAAATCCGAAGATGACTGCAACCGCAAACCACCAGTTACTAGTGCCTATGTAGTTGAACAGAAATCAGTCGGTGTGAGCAAACCGCACCGACTGATTGGTGGCATACACCAATCCGCACTGGGACTACGTGATGGATCACCGGCCGCTGCCTCTCGCAGAGACGAAGCCAAGTCCCAGTAGTACTCCTATTCAACTGCCACCAGTCCCACCCTGCGAAGATGGTCACTCCACGGAGCCTGATGAACCACATAGGTGCAAGCAACTATCTATGCTATAATATATTATAATGTAATTATAATTTATATTTTTTTTTTTTTTTTCTAATAAATCTGAAGAGTTTGTTTGTTTGTTTGTTTGCTTGAACGCGCTAATCTCAGGAACTGCTGGTTCTAATTCAAAAATTATTTTTGTGTTTGATAGTCCATTTATCGAGGAAGGCTATAGGCTATATAACATCAGGCTACGACCCTTAGGAGCCGCGCAGCGTGTGAAACCGCGGGGAACAGCTAGTCTATACATATAAAATTCAAAAACCTGACGGACTGACTGATATAATTACCAACGCACGCAACCAAACCGTCCTAGAAACATAAAATGTGGAAGGTGTATTCTTTGTGAAGTGTAGGTATCCACCAGTAAAGGGTTTTTCGTAATTCCATCCCTAAGAGGGTGAAATGGGGGTTGAATTTACTGTGAAACTTTATATTCTCTGGGGCGATTGACTCGAAAATTTGTGTACACACTCTTCAATAAAATTATGAGACACTACACGTGTCACCGTTTTTACAGCTGCGTGCAGGAGCTTGTACACTATAAAAATATTCTTCGTTAAAAATTTGATTCCGTATTATATTAATGCAACACAGAGAATATTGATGTGTAACTTTGCCAGAGACTAACTGTAAAAACTTTTCTATTTTAAAAGTTTTAACAAGATGAAACGTTCCTAACCAATGTATTTTTCTAGAAAGCTGTTCCTCTACCATAAGTTTTAACTGTTGTCGTTTAATCCTTTAAACAAAAACAAAAGGTATCAAAGAACTTATTACATAGCATCACACCTGTAATCTCCGAACAGTTAGGCAGAGGTGCAGCTATAGGAGACCTAGATGTCAACAGCTATGTTTAAGTGCCATGGAATCGGCGGCAAGTCTATCGCCACCAACCGGTATTTTACATGGAGCGACTGCCTATCTAACCTCTACAACCTAGTTTTTAGGGTTCCGTACCCAAAGGGTAAAACGGGACCCTATTACTAAGCCTCCGCTGTCTGTCTGTCTGTCTGTCTCCAGGCTGTATCTCATAAACCGTGATAGCTAGAAAGCTGAAATTTTCACAAATTATGTATTTCCGTTGCCGCTATAACAAGCAATACTAAAAATTAAAAAAATGTATATAATAAGGGGGGTCCCCGGGGCGGGCTTGTATTTATGCTTTTGCGGTTGCACAACGACATGCTTTGCTTTTGCTTTGCTTGGTAGTATAGATGCAGGCCTACCTTACTACTTCCCTCAGAGGTGGTAAGGTGGTGGGGCCCTGAGGGTGAGCGCTACAGTCGTGTAGATCCTCAAGGCAAGTCTGGTGGGTTTACCTTCACGAGGTTGCCGCCCTGTTCTTGGTCTAATTCCTTAAGAAATAGACGCAACAGAAACCACCAGGCGCTTTTTAACCTAACGGCGACCCTCTGTGACTGAGTGGTTGCAGGCTCGATCGTCACTAAACTCAGCTGGCGCCGAGTAGGTAAATCTAGTCACCTGCGCTAGGACCTGCGCAGTTGAGCGCCGTAAGCGGGGATGAAGGAGTCCTGGAGGGTTGAGCCGAGCGGCGCTGGCGGTAATGCGTCCGTGAGGCAACACGCCCTCTTTGGTCTGGATTTCAAGCGAAACGGTGGCCCTACCCAATAGCCACGGGTAGGGAAATGGCCACAGTGTCCCGTCAGAGGGCCACGGCGAGGGGCGGGAGGTCCGCGGAGGTCGTCCTCGGACGGCCGAAGCGGTGGGTTAAGGTCATGCTGACGGTGTAAGTGAGGGTTGATAAGACCCGATCAAGCACCCGATGTCGCACTGTAAGCCAGCCTCACGCCCCTATATCTCGATGGTAATCCTAACGGTTGAGCTAGTTTGTAGCGAGACGTTCCCAGATGCGGGCTCCAAGGAGGGTGGGAAGCCAGAGAGACGAATTTTTACACATTTCATTATGGACAAATCAAAAGAAACTACACACACACCACACACAGCAACCACACTCACACACACACCAACAACACACACACCAACCACACACACATCACCCACTAAACAGTTACACACCGGAGTGGAGGCGAAAGCCAAGGAAACTCCCAAGAGGGGTGCTTGCAGCACCTCTCTCGCCCCTGGATGCTCTGCTGCCAACGCAGCAAGCTCCAGCGCGGGTATCGGTCCGGCAGTGGCGAAAACCGCTGCTCAGACCAAAACCAAGTCCCGTAATAAACGGAGGACACCGGCGCTGACTGGGATCAGTACCGATCCTTCTTCCTTTTCAGGTACACAGCCCCCCACGACGGTTACATCCGGTGGTCGGAGCTCTCCTACACATCCTCCCCCGCCTATGGCTCTTCAAGCCGCCCCTCCCCTGCAGGCCGTCACTGGTCAACAGGAGGAGATTAGCACCACCGGCGATGCGTTCGCGCTCACCTGGCAGGTGCAGAGGAACAGGCGTCAGGACAGGAGGGATAGGAACGCGCAGGACAGGCAACCCCGCGCAGACCCCTCTGGACGCCGCCAGGCCGGCAGGTAATGCTAGTAGGAGGAACAGGCCGTCCAAAAAGGAGCGGCGTCAGAAACGGTGGAAGGGTAAGGCTCCACAAGGGTTACAGGCCAATGCCACGGGTCCGGGCAAACCGACCAGTGGCAACCTTAACTTCTCCGCAGGGAAGCGCTCGCAGGACGTGGCCGGCACTAGCCGACCGGGACCTAGCCAGCTGCTAACCAGCGAAGAGGAGGGACCGGCCCAACACACAGCTAAGCGACCTGTTCGGAAGGATCAGGCCGCGGCCAAGCGAGCTCTCAATGAGACCTCCTCACCTCGTGGGGAGCGCAAGCGGCCGCGACTTGATAAATCCAAGCGGGCCGCTAACCGTAGCTACGCCCAAGCTGCAAGCTCCGAGTTAGACGTCGCAATCACTTGCGGCCGCACGGGGCTGATCAGTAAAGAGGTGTCGCAGCAGGTTCTCGCGGCTATCCAGAGGAAGATAGTCGTCGAGTGCTCTTCCCCTAAACAGGATTCGCCCGCACCGATCTTCAATGGAAGGCCGGTGTTTACCAACGGGGTCCTCAAACTGTGGTGCGGCAACGACCACACCTTAGCCTGGCTAAGGAAAGTTATCTCCGAGTTGCCTCCCCCCACCAGCAGCTCGCTGGTGGTCAGGAGGCAGGCGGAGATACAAAGACGAGTAAGATGCGGCATACTCATCCCTGATGAGCAAGGTATCTTCGCAGAGGCGGCCATTATTGGGCGTGCTCTGTGTTACCAGAATCCCTGGGTGGACATCAGAGGATGGGTATTGCTGCACATCAACAAATAGGCCGGTGCATGGTTTGTGGTGGTCGGGGTCCCTGAGGACCAAATTCCGACCCTGATGAAGGCTGGACGCCGTCTCTCCTTTGGGGTAGGGACGGTGTACATGAAGTTTCAGGGTCCGAACGGCAGATATGCCGATGTCCCTCAGGGATGGGATCCGGCCACGGAAACCATCACCGTGACACAGGTGGAGGAAGCAGCTCCCCCTACCGACATCGCGGCTACACCCGCGGATGTTCCTGCAGCAGCAGCGCCGGCTGTCCCTACAGCCGCCGGCGTGGGCGCCATCCTCTCCTCAGGTGACGAGCTCGACGGCGACATCTTGTCGTCGGCCTCGGACCCGGGGGGGGATGGCTTCGACGCGGGCGACCTGTTTGCCGGGCTGCGACTGGAGGGCGACGATGAGGGCACGACCAGCGATGGCGTCCCTTTCGTCGACCTGTAAAGTCCTGCAGGCCAACCTCCACCACAGCCAGACCGCGACGGCTCAGATGCGGAAGTGGCTGGAGGTTGAACAAACGGCCATTGCTCTGATCCAGGAGCCGTGGATCAGGGCCGGCCATATACAAGGACTCTCCAATCTCGGAGGTAAGCTCATGGTCTGCACAGATCACGATCAACCAAGATCGTGCATCTATACGACACGTAACATTAAAACACAGCCACTAATAGACTTCTGTTGCAGGGACCTCTCTGCAGCTAGGCTGACCATACAGCGTGGGGATGCGGAGGTGGCGGTAGTCGTGGCCTCGGCTTACATGCCCGATGCAGAGGAGCCGCCCCCGCATGAACTCGCCCGCCTCGTGAGATACTGCGAGAGCAGAGGGCTGGAGGTCATCATAGGCGCCGACGCAAACGCCCATCACCCTCTGTGGGGCATGGACACGCAGAATGCAAGGGGTAAGGCTTTAGTTGACTACTTATTCACCACAAACCTAACCCTATTGAATACAGGTTCTGAACCAACCTTCGTAAACAGACGAAGCCAAACAATCATAGACCTCACTCTAGCATCGGAGGGTGCAGCGGCCATCACCACCGGCTGGCAGGTCTCCAAGGAGGCCTCCTGCTCCGACCACAGATGGATCCGCTTCGACATCAAGGTCTGTATCACACCAGCGCTGCCACGACGCAACCCGCGCAACACAGACCGTGCTGCCTATACGCGCACCTTGGAGACCAAGCTTGCGCCAACAAACTACTGGATGACCTTCGAGGACACGTCGCAGATTGACGGGCGTGTCAGTCATCTCACGAAATCAATGCTAGACAGCTACCATTCCTCCTGCCCGGAAACCACTCCGCCCACTACACCAGGGAAGCAACCATGGTGGGGAGCGGATTTGGAGCGCAAGCGCGGGAAGGTAAGGGCAGCCCTAAACAGAGCCATGAACACCTGCGCCGATAGGGATTGGGACGCGTACTATGCGGCCAAATCCAGTTACAAAAAATGCATCAGGTTCAGAAGCTCTACAGGATGGCGAAAATACTGTGGCAGCATCGAATCGTGCCAACAAGCAAACAGGGTAAGGAAAATACTGGCACAGCAGAACTCGACTGGGCCCGATGTTCTCCGTAAACCCGACAACACACTTACCACTACACCAGAAGAGGCGAGGCGCGTTCTTATAGAAACTCACTTCCCAGGTTGCGCCTTCGTACAGACTGTTGACTGGACAGAGGTAATTAATATACCATCAGAAAACGACTGGAATTACGCACACAAAGTGATAACGCTGGAGAAACTCCAGTGGGCGATCCGGTGCTTCCATCCTTTTAAGGCGGCCGGTCCAGACGGAATCTTTCCCGCCCTACTTCAGTGGGGTGGGGCCTCCGTCGCCAGCAGACTGTTGCCTATAATGAGAGCGTGCCTGGCCTTCCGATACGTTCCAAAAGGATGGAGGGAAGTGAAAGTCATATTCATCCCTAAGCCAGGTAAGAGTGATTACACAAACGCCAAAGCCCACCGACCGATCAGCCTGACCTCCTTTCTCCTCAAGACCATGGAGAGAATCTGCGAGAGAGAGCTAAGAGATGGAGCTTTGAAAACGATCCCACTCCATGTAAACCAACATGCATACAGCTCAGGTAAGTCCACTGAATCAGCTCTTCATCTAGTGGTCAGCCGGATAGAAGAAGCAATACATCAGAAGGGTACCTGCCTGGGCACCTTCATTGACATCGAGGGGGCCTTCGATAAAACAAACTTCTCCAGCATTGGCACCGCCCTCTCCCGGCACGGTGTGGAACAGGTGCTGATAGACTGGATCACCAACATGTTAAGCAAACGAGTGGTTCGCCTTGCAGAAGAGCAGCAGACGGCTATGATAGCCAGAGGCTGCCCCCAAGGAGGAGTACTATCACCCCTCCTTTGGAATCTGGTGATAAATGATCTTATCACTAAGCTCAATGCCAACCACTACTATACTATCGGGTACGCGGACGACCTCGCCATCCTCATTTCGGGGAAAGTGACGGGGACAATCTGCAGTCTCACTCAACAGGCGCTACGCATCGTTGAACGGTGGTGTAGGGAATACGACCTTTCAGTAAACCCCACGAAAACTGAATTAGTCATGTTTACCCAAAAAAGGGCACTAGGCCCATATCGCCTACCCAAACTATTTGACACAGATCTCCAGTTGGCTGACGAAGTTAAGTACCTGGGAGTCATCCTGGACAGTAAGTTGAACTGGAGCAATCACTTAGACAACAAAATAAACAGGGCCTGCATAACCTTTTGGCAATGCAGGAGGATGATAGGTAAGAAGTGGGGCCTATCCCCTAAAATAATACTCTGGTTATACTGCGCGGTGATCCGACCCATGATTACCTACGGGGCAGTGGTCTGGTGGCCCCGCACTAAACTAGCTACAGCCTCCATCAAACTGCAACGCATGCAGAGACTTGCCTGCATGGCGACTACAGGCTGCATGCGTACTACCCCGACCGCGGCTCTGGAGGCCATGTTGGGGCTCCCACCGCTTGATCTGTTCATACAGCAGGAAGCGACGATGGCGGCAGTACGTCTTGAGACACTTCAACTTTGGGGTAAGAAGTACACACAACACACCGCGCTACTGGAGGGATTTTACAACGAGTTCCCCCTAGCGAAAGCTATCAACGATCGGATACCCAAGCAATTCGTATTCGACAAAAAGTACAAAATTCAACTCCACGAGGATCACCGCTGCGAAGGTCTAAGCCCCGCGGAAGTACGGATCTTCACGGATGGATCTAAGACAGGTACCGGCACTGGAGCTGGAGTCTTCTCGGAAGACCTCAACATCCACATAGCCGCACCATTGGGGGTCCATAACACGGTATTTCAGGCAGAATGTATGGGCATTGCCCTGGCGGCATCGGCCATTTTAGCCAGGGAAGTTGTGGACCACTCAATTCGCATACTTTCTGACAGCATGGCTGTACTACTAGCATTAAACAACCACACAGTCAACTCTGGGTTAATATACGAGTGTCATCAACGTCTGAACCAGGTTGGTAATCTCAATAATATAACCATTCAATGGATAAAAGGACACAGCGAGTCCCGAGGCAACGATGCAGCGGACGAACTCGCTAGAAGAGGATCGAGCATGGCAGCAGTGGGACCTGAACCCATAGTGCCACTCCCCTTCGGGTACCTACGCACACTGGTAAGGAAACGAACCAGTGAACAACACCACAAACTGTGGCTAAACCATGGTGAGTGTAGGCAGGCCAAGGATGCACTTCCTACCATCGACGGCCGCTTCACGAAAAAAGCGCTTCGGCTGACCAAGCTACAGCTGCGCACTGTTACAGCCGCCATCACTGGACACGGCTCTTTTAACAAACACCTCTTTGCCATAGGAGTCACAGACAGTCCCCTGTGCCGAGCCTGCATGGAGGAAGATGAGACAGCAGCCAACGTGCTTCTGCACTGCCCAGAGGTTGCATCATACAGGGCAAAGTACTTCGGTAACCCAGGTACTCTCCGCGAGACTGTCAGCGACGTCAAGGCGTTGCTGGCTTTTCTCGGGGAGCTGAGGTGGATCGAATAGATTTCCCACCCGCACGCAAAATACGCGCATTGGACGTGGAGTTGCGGACACCAGCCCGTTATACAATACAATACAATACAATACAAGGGGGGTCCCCATACAATAAACCTGTATTTTCGTATTTTTTAAAGATAATGGTACGGAACCCTTCGTGCGCGAGCCCGACTCGCACTTGGCCGGTTTTTTTTATATTAAATGGACCTACTCTTGCCCTCAATCTAGTCGTGAGGACAGAGATGAGGTCGACGATGGAACGAGCTAACCCAAAAGAAGCCTATTAGCTCGCGACTTAAATAGATTGGGGTCATATGTACTTGGGACGTATGCCGAGAATTTCACTCCTTGGCTGTGCGCATAATAAACGATGTAGCAAAGCGCTTCGTACGAATATGTGGAATATCGACAAGGAATTGGTGACCCGCAGTACGTCTGGACTCCCAATGGAAGATAGTTAGTTCTGGGTGATACGATACCCCTTGGTAAGACTGGTAATCAGATTTTCAGAAATCCAGAAGAAAGATGAAGAGACTTAATTATTGATTAAGAGTCACAAAACTACAACAGCATACAGCCAAATCTTAATACATATTGACGATGCAGAGGGATTTACGCACAAACTCCATTCAATGATTGACTGGATTTACAGGACTACCCAGAACCTAGGACTAGCATGAAAACTAAACTTAGACGATGTTAGACAAGGCTAAAATCTCAAATTCAAATAAACAGGGTTTCCGCGAATGTATTCAAAATATTCACCCATAAACTGCACCCTTAAACCATAAAAACACCTTTGGGGTAGTAGAAGCATGAAATTTTACACTTGAGTTAGTTACAGGACGAAGGCGAACTGCTAAGGAAGGATTAGTACAAGAAACCGTCCAAGCTCTGGATAATGCAATCGTATGGCTAGAAAAAAATAACTTAAAAATAAATATGACTAAAACAAACATAATACAATTTCAAACATACAACGCAAACATAAATAAACTAGACATTCACTATAAAGATACTCACTTGAACACTGTCGATAATTGTGTATTCTTAGGTATAACGGTCGATAAAAATTGCAATTGGAAAACACATATAGATAAGATTCTTACAAAAATAGATCGCTTTATATATGCCCTAAAACGGATTAGACAAACAGTAAACTGTGACACTGCAATGCTGGCTTACCATGTTTATGTATCATCCGTACTTAGATACGGCATTGTAATATGGGGTAACTCAGTAGATTTTGACAGAGTTTTTAAAGCTCAAAAAAAATGTATCCGAGCAATTTGTGGAGCTCACTTTTTAGACAGCTGTAAGCCTCTATTTCAAAAACTTAAAATTCTACCGTTACCATGTCTATATATTTTTGAAATTTGTGTTTTTGTTAGGAGAAACTACAATTTATTTGAAACCAGCATTGACAGACCAAATAGCCGAACACGGCATAAAGATAGACTTCGGCTGCCACCAATAAAACTAAAATTATTTAAGAAAAATGTATACTGCATGTCGATTATTATTTTCAATCATTTACCAAATAGCTTTCAAGACTTACCGCTGACAATGTTTAAAAAAATACTTTTCAAACTCTTATTAATTAATAGATATTATACCGTTAAGGACTACTTAGAAGACAAGTCAATAGAATTTGTAATTTGTAAGTTGGACGACTAAAATTGAC